>JAQOTM010000233.1:0-47523 GCA_029168755.2 Tillandsia fasciculata | reverse complement strand
AGGGTACTCCTTTTCATCCCCATTACCCCCCCCCCAACGTAATATCGAACGAAAGAATGAAAGCTCGTCGCCCTCGATCAGTCCCAACATCCTTTTTGGGAACAACAAACCCAATCAAAGTACTTTCGCCCAAAAATCCACACACTCTCTCGTGCTAATCCCTAGGGTCTCCCTAAGGTTGCTAACCACCTAGGACTATTCCTAGTCTCTGATACCACTCTAATCTGTCACGCCCCGAGTCCGCCAATTTGTACGGTTCGGGCACGCCAACAGACCCGCCAATCGGGTAAAACCTTTTTCTACCCGAAAGGAACGGTAACATCCATAATAACACAACAAGTGTATGCGGAAGCTCAATATCAGAGTACTAAAAATCACTATAAATTTAAACTTTCATTTCAACAAACTAATGCGGAAATGAAAGCATACAGGAGTGAACCATAAATTAAACTTATTACACTTTACAATTCTGAACTTGCAAATAAAATTATTACATTTCCTTTACATAAATTCCTCACCATACAAGGTTCACTCAAGAAATACATAAAAGGGATACCTCTGCTAGACCCTCTAGGTCACTATGCTGCTGGGCCCTTGCCCCTGTCGTATGCCTCGCTGTCGTCTGCATCTGATCGTCTCGACCGCTGCATCCATTCCCGAACCTGTGGGGGGAGTCACCCAAGGGGTGTGAGAACTACGAGCGAGTTCCCAGTGGGTTCAACCACCGAGAGAAAGTGTCCTACACCACTTGGTCCAATGGAAGCAATAATAATAGTGTGCTAGGAAACTAAAATCCTCAACATCAATATGCAGCTATGCAATAATATATCACTACACTATCTGTGTACAACCATCGACCCAGCACTACTCTGTCTAGCCACACTAGGCTGCTAAGCACCAACTCGGCCACTATGCCGCTGTATACTGGGTTCAACTAACCCGGCCACCCTGGCCACTCTATTTTTCTTTATTCTTTAGATTCTGGTGCTTTAGTTCAAGTTAACCCTTGGAAATTCTTATCCAACGGGCCCGAGCCCGGTAGTCTTGCTACCATAAGATAAGATTTCTAAGGTTGCCGATAACACTCGCAAGTGTTACCCCGTCCTGCCGGGGGGACTTGTCATACGGGACACTGCCCGATAGGGTCACTGCCCAACTCTGACAAGAGTACTCTATCTACCAGTCATACGGGTCGCTGCCGGGAGAGGGACCTGTCCAACTCCTGACCGTTGTACGTTCGCCCCCGGAGGTACGCCCGTTTTATCTTTAATTTTCTTTCTTTTCTTTTTCTTTCTCTTTTTATTTTAGTTCTTAGCCTCTTTGCTTTTGAACACTTGCTTTCCTTTCTTATTTGAGCTTATAGCTCCCTTTTTGCCACTGGCAAATCACTTTCTCTTTTCCTTGAGCATTTAGCTCCTTGCTTTCACTTTTAGCCCTTCGAAAGTACCTCGTCCGACGGGTCACTGCCCAGGGAGTCCTGCTCCACTTGACGAGTCTCAAATTCGAAGGCGCCATTTACATTTCTTTATGCTTTTAGCCACTTTTAGCTTGCTTTTAATCTTTGCCTTTTGCAACAATTTTTCCTCTTATCCTAGGTCTTGCCATAAGGATAACAGAGAGTCTCCTGGACTCTTAAACATTTCTCTTTTATTTCTTTAACTCAAATTGAAGTTAAAGTTATTATCCATTTGCCCAGACACCCTATGACTTCTAGGGTTATATTTGTTTAATTCTTTAACCTTGGGATCTTATCCCACTTTCCTGATTCCTCACTGAATCCTAGAGTTAACTTAACTCTATTTCCTGTTCCACTATTAACTTAGAGTTACACTGACTCTAATTGCATGTTCCACTGTTATATTAGAATTACATGACTCTACTTTCCTGTTTTCCCTTTCATATCTCCACATTTGATCCATTGTTCCATTCTCTTGATTCCTTACTGAATCCAGAGTCAACTTGACTCTATGCTGACCTCTAATTCACCTTAGGTTTCCTTTACCTAAGTTCCATGTCATACTCATCCTAGAGTTCCTTGACTCTATGTTGAACACTAGTTCTCCTTAGGTTCTCTTTACCTAAGTTCCATGTCATATACATCCTAGAGTTCTCTGACTCTATGTTGATCACTCTATCCAGTGTCCTTAGGTTATCACCTAAGACCATGCCACTCGTCCTCCCTAGGATAACTCCTAAGTTGATGTCACTCGTCAAACCCTAATCTAGGTTTTCTCCTAGTCTTACTACCAACATGTCCTTTTCCTTATGTCACATGATTCCTAGGGTTATACCCTAACATGATCACACTCATAATCAACAAATCTTTCTCATACATGCAATTATTTCATTTATTCATCAAATAATAATTACTTCTACGCATGCATATTCATCAAGTATCTTTGGCAACCAACAGTTGCACTTTATCTCTGTGTCAATTTGCACACACACACATCTATTCCTCTATCTCTGGCAACCAACAGTTGCCCTTTTCATCTGAATCCATCTACACAACAATCATAATCATAATTACCTAACGCCTCTAACAGGCTACTATCATGCTTCGAATCGAAAAGCAAAGGAGCAAGGGGAGAGGTCACCCAATTTCGGCAGAATTCCCCACCTTGTAGTGTACCCAATTGCTTGTAGACACTTGCAATTGGTCTCCGCGCGATTCCACTTGTCTCCTCGAGCTTGCACGCAAAACGATGCACTTCTCTCGAGTCTGCACGCAAAACGGTGCACGTCCACCAAACCTGCACGCAAAACGATGCACGTCACTAAAAACCCCACGCAAAATGGTGTGCGTCATTTTAGTCTGCACGCAAAACGGTGCGCGTTAAATCAACCGGCACGCAAAACGGTGCACGTACTCGAATCTGCACGCAAAACGGTGCACGGTCTACTGTAGGGTTGCACGTAAAACGGTGCACGTTTTTCTAACCCTGTACGAAAAACGATGTATAATATTAGAGAGTGCACGCAAAACGATGCGCGACAACACAACCGGCACGCAAAACGATGCACCTACCTCAAATCTGCACGCAAAACGGTGCACGCTTACCATAGGGTTGCACGCAAAACGGTGCATATTTTTCTATCCCTGCACGAAAAATGATGTATAATATTATAACCTGCACGCAAAACGGTGCGCGATAAAATGATCTGCACGCAAAACGGTGCAAGTTTAACTGTAAGATTGCACGCAAAACGGTGCATATTTTTCTATCTCTGTACGAAAAATGATGTATAATATTATAAACTGCATGTAAAATCGTGCACAACAACTCAATCTGTGCCTAAAACGGAGCATGTACCTCGGATTGGCACGCAAAACGAGGCGCGCCAAAATTGTCCGCGACAGTCCGTGCAGCAACGGTACAGTAGAACTCAATCCTTAACACGCAAAACGGCACGGGGTCAAATCCAAAATTCAAAAGGAAACCTCAAAACTGTGCCAAAAATACCGTAAAAATAACACGCGGGACTTATCTCGACAATACCGCGCCGCCTATCCAATTTTTGGAACACTTTGCGCGCTTTACGAGGTTGCCGACGTGTCGCTCCAACCCACGAGATTCCCTCTCCCTCTCTCTCTCTCTCTATCTCTCTAGTGCTCGGGTGGAGAAGAAAATGAGAAAAGGGAAAGCTACGCGGGGAGAAGAAAGAAAGAAGAAGAAGAAAAAAAGAAAAAGAAGTTCTGTGGACCCGGTCCACAAAGTCCCTCCAATAGAGAACCACCATGTGGCGGTCAATTTCAAAATTTGAAATTCAAAAGCCCGCCTCCTGCGCCAGGCGCTACGCCCGCGCGCCACATGGGCGCAGGCTGCTGCGACTGCTGCCACGTGGCGCCCCACGCGCGATCATATTTATCCGTTTTCACCCGTTTTCTGTCCGTTTCTCACCCGTTTGCGCCCAAATTTGACAGGCGACTTCGCTTTAGCTTAATTTATCACAGAAAATTTAAATTTTCAGTTTGGCCATTTCTGGGCCACCAAAAGCCTCGCTGTATCTAGAATCACTGGCGGACCCCGTTCTCGCAATCCAGATATCCTATCAACACGAAATTTTTACTGTGACCTTAAAACATAATTACACAGCTCCTGTAATTTTCTCAGAATTTTTCGACACTGTTGGCGGAGCCCGTTTTCACTATCGGGTATCCGATCAACGCGAAACTTTTTCTGTGGTCTTAAAACATATTTACGGGGCTCCCGTAATTTTCTCGGAATTTTCCGACACTGTTAATTTTCCACTAAAAATCTGGGCCCCTTTCTCAAATAAATTTTTAAATGTCTCCATTTTAACCCGATTTGGGCCCAACTCGCGTCCACATATTCTTTACTTCCCTAACTTTCATAACACTAGTATTTCATACCACCTTTATTTATATTTATTTATGTGCCGAAAATTCGGTACATTACACTATGAGAGTTATTGGGCTTTTTGCTATTACTAAATAGATGCAAATTGGTTGCACATGATCATATTATACTCACCACCGCTCGTTGCGTATTCATGTATGCCGGTGGTTTGGCCACCGCCATCGATATTTTTTTTTCTAGAAAAATGGTCGACACCAAATCCGTGAACCCTTCGGCGTACCAATATTGGTCTTAGATACAGATTATATGTCAGGTATATCGAGCACATATATGGATTTTAGCCTAAGATCCTTGTGATCAACATCATGTGGATTGAAAGAGCTAAACAACTATTCCAAAAGCATGTGCTCATAGGAAAGATGTACCTATCGCACTTAAGGGCTTAGCCATAGCGTTTCACGGGCTTCGACCTAACTCAACCCATCTAGACGTTGAATCTATTGATGGATCTTTTGTCGTTAGGTCTATTATGGACCACACCTCCACTCAACTTATTAGTCGCTTGGACCTATTGTCACGGGACAAAAAGTTGAACCTTTTTTAACTAATAAATAGCCAGCAATTGAGGATCAAAACGTCAACCTAAGAGAGGGGTGAATTAAATTTCTAAAATAAAATTGTAAATAATTAAACAAATAAAAAAATCTCCAAACCAAATAAAACTAGTAAGAATAGAAGAAATGCAAACTCAAGAAGCATACGATCGATTTGTTTCGAAGTTCGCACTTTGCCTACATCCCCACCAACTTCTCAACACTAGAGCACATTGGATCTCCACAAGATTATACTTTTGCGGGTAAGCATCAAGCCTTTAAACCAACTCCTCCAAAAAAAAATCATACAAATTACAAATATTTTTCTTTCTTTTACACAATTTCCTCACTATAAGGATCACTCAAGCTTAGAGAACTAAGAGCAATACATTACAAGTATTTCAAACTTAGTAACCTCTCAAAGAAGCCCCAAAGCTCTTTTGTCACGCCCTGATATTTTAAAAGCGGCCTAATTTATTTTTTTTATAATCAAAGTTACAAAACCAGAATCCTCAGAGCGTAGTCTGATTGTCACATGTATAGAAAATTCTCTGTCCACTCGAACAGAGTCTCCCTATACGCACACGGCTAGGCAAGTACAATAGACACAAACAGAGTTTACTAACAGTCAAGATAATACTAAACTACTGGTAGATAATCCAACATAATAGTTCTAGAACATCATGATAAAATCCAACATCCACAACTAAATCTAATGCACATGATAACTAATAAATAAAGTGTCTAAGTCATGATCATAATCACAGTAAACTGAAATGAAACATAGTGCGGCTAGCTATCTAGCTAGTATCATGGGGACAACTCTACGTAAACGCCTCACAACATCATTCCGATATCCCACCACCCGAAGGACCTGGAAATGGGTCACCAGACAGTGTGAGATACAACTGAATGTATCCTAGTGGGTACAACAAGCGAGGGAACAACAAGTCATACCTACTGGTATACAATAATCGACAGATAATAAATCAATGGGTAGATATGAAAGCAGATAACTGACAGGTATAATAATCACAGAGAATCACAATGCTGAATATAAAAGGAGTAATGAGAATCAAGTGTTGAAGCATGCTGAAACAGGTGGCAAATATAAATAATGAATCAATAATAGTCAGAACTATGCATCAATGTTGGAATCCAAGTACCCAATCAATGCCACTATTGGTCTCGAGGACCTCAGGCCAATGCCACTGTCTGGCACCTATCGGACTGACATAAACCCTGCACCACTCGGTGCTATCTGGGGTTCACGGGAAAACAAGACCACTCTATCGGTAAAGAACACCACCACGGGTAGCTAATCCACTAGTGTACGTGAATGAACAGCTGGTGTTGTGGCGATTATAATGCTGATGCTCAAGCTCGCGGTCTAAAGACCAGGTAATCGACATTAAGCCTGGAACTCCCAAGCGGGATGCCAATCAACTGTGAAATCATCACATGTTGTATAACATTAACTAATCTCCTACTCTAACATGCAATACAAGTATAAGGAGATACTGAAATGCTCTGAACAGAAGCATAGCTAAGTAATGGTCAATCAAGCATAGTATATGTCAATGTATAAGCAGCTAGATGTACTGAAATGAAAAGCAATATAACTCAAAGAATAGGACCAGGGCTAGCAAGATCACCAGGGTTCAACCGAGTACGATACCCACTGTGGTGATACTATGCTGCTGCTCGGATCGGAGTACCTAGCTCAGTGTAGGCGGTCCTGGAATCCCTGCTCAGCTCCCGTGCAGTCTCCTGACTGTTCGTGCCTAAATCAAAATCACAGATTAGTAACTGACTCTCACAAACCCATCACACCAACTCACAGTGTATAAAACGACTAAACAGTGGACTTTACTTAAGTCACGGGATCCACTAGAATTTTCGGTAATCCGCCGATTAACCATTAAAGGTCTGAACAGTGCGTGTAGGCTACCGAATCGAATGAAACTTTGCCTGCTGCCTCGGAACGCTCAGTTTTAGGTGTCCGGGCAGCAACAACCAACGCTGTGCACATTGATTTTTTTTTTTTTTTCAACGAAAAATCAAGATTTACTTACACTTGATAATACAACTCTTTCTAATACGTTTTAATACAATTTTTTTGTTTTTTCTTCTTCTTCTTTTAAGTAAACAACCTTACTTCTTAATTTCCTTTGCTAAAAAAACAACATTTGGTTGCACTTGATAGTATCCTAGACTTAGAATATTTTTTTTAATTCTTCCGTTATATTTTTGTATTCATGATATGTTTATCTTTAAACAATCAATTCATTCAATTTGATATGGAGTATTAACATTAAACAATATTTGGTTTCACTTGATAGTATCCTAGACTTGAAATATTTTTTAAAATTTTTTTGTCGTATTTTTCTATTTATGATATTTTTATCTTTAAACAATCAATTTATTCGATTTGATATGGAGTGTTAACATTTTGGTTCTCAAGAAGAGAGACAATACCTAGACCACATTTAACATTTATACAACTTTTTTTCTGTTCTTTTTATCTTTAAACAACTAATTTATTGAATTTGATATGGAGTGTTAATATTTTCGTCATCATTTTTCCTATATTTTGTATTTCCTACATAATACTTTGGATGGTCTAATATATTAGCACTTAAGGTATTGAAATGTAATCTATGGGTAGCTCACTCATTGCTTCTCTTTTTAATAATATCTTTGCAACTTTATTCTTTTCCCTTTGTTTATTTGTTTCTGACATGCTTAATATTCAAATTTCGCGATAAACTATTTTCATTAAGAAACATTGAGTCAATAAACCTATTATCCTATTTCCATTGTCTCCAACATTACTATACTGATTGAAATGAGTTATTATTTCTGTCAACTATATTTTTTTAGTCTTAAGTTTTTTCTCCGTGCAATTCTTGATTTTTTCTTTCCAACAAAAAAACAAGATTTACTTACACTTGATAATACAATTCTTTCTAATACATTTTAATACAACTTTTTTTTTTTTGTTTGTTTCTTCTTGTTCTTTTAAGTAAACAAACTTACTTCTTGATTTTCTCTGCTAAAAAAACAACATTTGGTTGCACTTGATGGTATCCTAGACTTAGAATATTTTTTTTTAATTATTCCGTTATATTTTTGTATTCATGATATGTTTATTTTTAAACAATCAATTCATTCAATTTTATATGGAGTATTAACATTAAACAATATTTGGTTTCACTTGATAGTATCCTAGAATTGAAATATTTTTTAAAATTCTTCTGTTGTATTTTTCTATTCACAATATTTTTATCTTTAAATAATCAATTTATTCGATTTGATATGGAGTGTTAACATTTTTGTTCTCAAGAAGAGAAACAATAAGTAGACCACATTTAACATTTATACAACTTTTTTTTATTCTTTTTATTTTTAAACAACCAACTTATTGAATTTGATATGGAGTGTTAACATTTTCGTCATCATTTTTTCTATATTTTCTATTTCCTACATAATACTATTTACTTCATAGTTGCCTACCAAAATTAGTAATAAGAGATTGTTAATTATCTATTTGCTTATTTCGTTAGTGCTATAGTCTTCATTATCTATGTCGAGACATTTTTTATCTTTAAACAATCAGTTCATTCACTTTGATATGGAGTGTTAACATTAAACAACATTTAGTTACACTTAATGGTATTCTAGACTTGGAATATTTTTTTAAATTCTTCTGGCATATTTTTTTATTCATGATATTTTTTTCTTTAAATAATCAATTCATTCGATTTGATGACTTGGAATAAATTTTTTAAATTCTTCTGTTATATTTTTGTATTCATGATATTTTTATCGTTTAATTTGATATGGAGTATTAATATTAAACAACATTTGGTTACATTTGATGGTAACCTAGACTTGAAATTTTGTTATTAAATTCTTTTGTCGTATTTTTGTATTCATGATATTTTAATCTTTAAACAATCAATTTATTTAATTTGATATGGAGTGTTAACATTTTCGTCCTCAAAAAGGAAAACAATAACTAGACCACATTTCACATTTATACAACTTTTTTTTGTTGTTTTTATCTTTAAACAATCAATTCATTAAATTTGATATCAAGTGTTAACATTTTCGTCATCATTTTTTCTAAATTTTGTATTTCCTACATAATACTACTTATTTCATAGTTATCTACCAAAGTTAGTAACTTGATTCCTAATCTCTATACATGATAAGGATTGTTTGGGTAAGATTTTTTAAATTTTTGAAAATTAAACAATTTTTTCATATTCTTTGAGTTCTTGCTCACAGGCGACTTTTTCAACATCCTCAACCAAGATGGTGTTTGGTTGGATAATAGTGCTCGTTGTCGCAATTGTTAGCACGCGAGCGATGAACAAGCTCAATAGGAAGAAAAGAACTCAAGATGAAGGAGAGTATATCTCCGTAGATGAATCGGAGACAGAATCGGAGGATTGGGATAAAGTCCTTGAGGAAACCGCAGCATTGGCTGCAGCGGCAGAAAAGGGGAAAGCCCCTGCTTCTACAAAGGCGAAGACTCCGTCTACTGCTGTCGAAAAAGGGAAAGCTCCCATGCAACCAACACCCATGTCCATGAAAAGGAAGAGTGTTCCTCGAAAAAGGGGACGAGCACGAGGAATTGAGATCGAAGAGCCACTAGCAGGAGAGCCACCTCCGCAAGATTTTGTTCACATCAACACGAATAGGATGAAAGCTTTTGAAAACAGATAGTGCATTGGAGAACGTCATGTCAATATCAGGAACTTGCGAGACCGATCTGCGACTTTTGGTCGACTTATTGATAGAATTGGCATGTCTCCCATTTGCAACTTCCCAGAATCGACAGGTTATTGTATTCATCTTGTACGAACTTTCTATCTCTGTGCTAACAACCTTCAGGACAATGAAGGCGGACCAATGGAGTTTCGAACAACGGTTCGGAACACTCATCTGACAATTACTCTTCAGTTGATTGAAGAAGTAATTGGAATAAAGGCTAGGCTGGATGGCACGCACTACATGAAGTCTCCAATATTGACAACAGCGCTTTGGAGAGTAGTCGTGGATGGAATTTGCATGCCCGATACTAGTTCAACTGGAAATTCTGTACTTTCAAAAGAACTTCGACCTGAGTATCGATTTTTGAATTTCATTGTTTGCTACAACATTCTATTAAACATGCAAACCAAAGTCCTGAGATGGGATCGCATGCTATTTCTGTATCTCTTGGGACATCCCATTGCCGCGGAGGACATGAACATCAACATTCCATACGTCATCTGGACAAGGATGGCTAGATATGTGGAGCATCCTCATCAGACTGAACGACTTCCGTTCCCTACGACTATAATGCGAATTTTGAAGAAATTTGACGTTGACGTTCGATCGTCAAGTTATATGCATAGCTTGGGGACAATCAATGACTCAATAGTTGTGAAGTCTCTCTCCACGAAGCCAGATGATACACCTACTCCTCCTCGAAGCAAAAGGCCATCAGCAGCAGCAACTACAGCAGCAGCAACAGCAAAAACAACAGCTTCTACGTCAGAGGATGATGCCTCTGTAACTGTGAAGACCCGGAATTCCCACTTATGGATCACTGTTGCCTCTGCAGCTTCTGGAGGCCTATGTGGCGTGTCGGTAGTATTTGTGCACTAATTGGGACACTAATTTTGGACTCGGTGTGTGTAGTGGATCACGAGGGTAGTCTGATGACCCCGTCGGATGCTTAGAAGTGGTTCCGCGCGCTATGGATATTAAAATTGGGCTCAGTGCGAAGTTTGGACCAAGGAACACCTTTCCGGATGCCTTCGGCAATTTTTAGAGTTGGAATTTGGCAAAATGGACTTCGGATTTGGATTCAGCGCGCGAAAACGATGAAAATGGACTATTCACTTGTATTTTTCGGAGCCCGGATGACGCGCACAATTTTCGAGGCACTTTGGCACTGTTCCGGCACCGGCGGCGGCGGCGTGCGGCGGCGGGCAGCGGCGGAGCGCGGCGGTGCAGGCGCGGGCAGGTGCGCGGTCCACCGCGGAGGCGTGCACCGAGCGCGGGCCACGTGGCGGATCCCGGTTGGGCCGGCGCAGGGGGCGCGGTCCACGGGAAAAGGCGCGGTGTACGGTGGACCGGAGGGTGACACGTGGCGGCGTGTGGTTGGTGCGGTGTTGCACGCTCGGTCCACGGAGCTGGCTGGGGAGCGCCTCGGGAAGCGTGCGTGCAGAGGCGCAGGCGGCGGGCGCAGAGCGCACGTGGGCGCGTTTACGCCCTGTCCCCGCGCGTGGGCGGCCACGTGTCGGCGTCTGGGGGCGCCACGTGTCGCGCTGTGAGCGGCGGGAGTTGCTGTCGCCTGTTTGGCGGGCGACGTGGAGGCCCAGGAGAGATTCGGGCTGCTACAGTGCGCGCCCAGGCGACTTTCGGCTGCTACAGTACGCGCCCGAAAGTCCCATGCGCCCGGAATTTGGGACACATCCGGTATTTTGTGATTTGTTTCTGGAGCCTATAAAAGCGATCCGAGCCTTCTTCTTCCTCCTTTTTCTGCCATTTTCGAGCTTCCCCTCACTCCGAGCCCTTAAGGAAAATTGTTCCCCTTCGTGTGCTGCATCCATCTGCAGAGTTTTGAGATTTTTGGTGGCACGCTTATCGAGGTTTCCATTTTTACGGCGCGGCGCGACGCTCGTCCATTTGGGTTCCCCTTCGTCGCGTTTCGGTGCGCGAGCTCACCCGGCCTACTCCGACCACCTTTTCGAGCGATTTCTTCGCCGTTGGATCCGCGACAGACAGAGCTACGATCTTGGTATTTTCTGCTTCCCCTAGTTTCGCGCTTTTCGAGGTGTTTGTTCGAGCTTACTGTGACCCCATTTCTGTGAAGGAGATTTGGACAGCGGCGTGGTTTTTCGGCGATATCTCCGCAACCGGGCATCGTATGGCGACGTGCTTGTACACTTTTTTCATCTACTCGACGCAAGGAATATCACAGTATTTTTCTTGGATTTTTCTGAGTTTTGCCCGAAGGTATATGTTCTTCCCCTTATCTGTAAATGGAATTACAGTTATGTTGCTGTGTGGTTTTGCGCACCTGTACTGTGGAATTTGTAACTCGGCCTACGGGGCTCGGAATTGGACGTGCAGGTACTCGTTTCGAAGGTATCGACGCGAGGATTGCTGTGATATTTTTATTGGATTTTTCTGGGCACTTTCTGCAAGTGAAAACTGCACATCTTCGGGGCTGTTTTCTGATGTTGTATATGTGGAATATTTTTGGAATAAAAGTGTAATGTTGGACCTTATTGTTGTACTCAGGGGTGTTTTCAGTTGTTTGGAGCCAAGGCTTGCGCGACTTGTACCGAGGGTGCAGTTTCGGCAGATTTTGGACTGTGAGCGTCTACACTCTTCACCGACTTCAGGTTTGCCTTGGTTTAAGCGCTTCAGGTGGGTAAGCTTAATAGTGGTAACTGTATAAGGTGTTTATGTTATGGCGAATATAAGTGCACTTGTGGGGATGTCACCCCTCTATGATTGATGACAGGCATATTTGTTGTACAACCGATATGAGCGAGAGGTAAGCAAGGAATGGCCTAGATTATGTGGTTCTTGTACATGTTTATTCATTAGCCTACTTGTGTGAGATTAGTACAGCATAGTAGGGACTTTTTAGCATGCTTTGCTATTACATGTTTCACCCACTTTTATCGTTTCTGAGGACAAAAGCATGTTTGTTTGGACATATAGTTAGGCCACCTTTTATTGCTACACTACTTATTGGAACTTGACTTAGGAGAAACCATGCTTTTCCTTTCTCCTTCTTGTTAGTCAGGTGGTCAGTGTTGCTCGGGTTCGAGCAGGGGTCTGGGTAGTGTAGTCGGGACTTTGTGTCTGGGACAGGTTGGATTAGTTTGTGGGGTTTCGCGGCGACCGCGGATATTGGGCGGTTGACCGGATGTTACTTATGCACCAGATTGGGTGTCAGTTTTCTCTAGTGGATGGAGTTTCCCACTTATCGTTTAGTTGCATCCGACTGAGGTCGGGTCTTTCCTTGGTGGTTGAGTTTTCCCACTTTGATCAGATTGTGATCAAGTCCTGCTATACAGAGATACTTGTTACTGAGATACTTTACTCGTGTGGGTCGCTCCCCTCGAGTGCCACTCCGGAGTAGGCGGTAGGCTTTTCGGACCCAGCCTTGTGTGCCGGTCTGATACTTGTTGGATGCGAGCCGTGCGGGCCGATCCTTTCGGACCCAGCCTTGTGTGCGGTCTGATACTTTTTGGGATGCGAGCCGTGCGGGCCGATCCCGCGGTTTCGAGCCTTGTGTGCAGATTCCGCTGAGCAGGCAATGCCAGTTTTACTGGTGGCACTTTGGATTGGGTTTATTACAGATATTTGCCTTATTGTTGAACTCGTGTCAGGGGGACCGAGTGGGGTCTAGTAGCTATGTTTAGACCAGTGCTAGTGTTGTTGGGATCCATTTGGGGACTGTGGTCCCGAGGTCTTTGTGAGTTGTTGACCGTTGTGCGAGAGGCTTGGTGATCTTGAGTTTATCCGTTCTGAGAGAGAGCGTGGATTTTGACTATAGCCTGCATGAGCCACTACTCGATAGCGAGTTAGTCCGTTTGGACGCCCTACGTAATTCCTGCCCGTCAGCGGGAGGTGGTTGTAGGTGGGCGCAGGTTTGACTGGACCAGGTGTGGCAGTCAGCTCGATTGGGTCGATTGTGCACTTCATGTGCTGGTGGTTGCATACCATTATTTGGTTCTCCCCTTTTGAGCATTTAGATAGAGGCATGGTAGCTGTTGAGAGTCTCCAGCTTTCCTATTTCAGTCTTTACTGCTTTGGTTATTTTTGTCTCTTGAGGACTTGGTGGGCAGACCGTCGGGTCTGGCGGTGGTACCCACTGAGAACTCCCTTTTGGTGTAGTTCTCACACCCTTTGGGGGTCTTCCCCCTCCTTTTTCCTTCCTCTCCCTTGTTTTGCAGAGTCTTAGCGGGTGTTGCGGAGTCTGCGGTGGTTGTTCGAGGCGAGGGAGTCGCGTGCTAGATCCCTACCCGTCGTTGGAGAGTAGCGGTACCCTTCAGAGGAGATCTTCAGTAGATTAGTTGTTTTATTTTCCTCTTTTGAGAGACTGATGTAGTGAGGATATATTATGTATTGAGAGACTGTACACTGATGTATTTATTGGAGTTACCGCCCGGTTGGGTTCAGAGCTTGTATTTGAGGATATTGTATTATTATTATTCTTTTTGGGAGGCGGACATTGTTGTATTACTTCCAGTTGTACAGTGATTGATTTTAGTTTTACAGCAGTTTTATTTATAGCTCTGATATTGTTAGCTGTAGTACTTTTCTTGCAGGTAGGACGCTTCGCCTATGCGGGTTTGGCATAGGTGGCGGATCTGTTGGCGAGCCCGGGTCGCAGTTTCGACCCCGGGGCGTGACAGATTAGAGTGGTATCAGAGCCTAGGTTGTAGGTCATGGTGGACTTAGAAACCCTAGGCTTATGGTTTGACCCTTGGTTGACTTCGTGAGAGTCGTGATTTTTAGCGAGAGTCCTGATTGAGTTTTATACCTCTCCCAAGGGACGGGAGGAGTGATTGGCATGTTTATTCTCCTAAGTGATTATGTTGGCTGCAGACAACATAATGCTGTGGAACGGGTGACATGCTTTAGACTTTCGCTGGATTGGGTCGAGCGCTGTTTTGTGTTGTTTTGTGGTTTCGTCGTGGCGAGCGGTGTCTCCCCGACGCTGGGTTTTGACCCGTGTGCATCCTGTCATAGCAGTTGAGCTTGAGCAGTTGGTTTTGGGCCGGATACCCGGATTGAGGTCAGAGAACTCCGGACCCAGATGACAGGATTGTCAGAGGCTTATCAGCGGCGGAGTGAGCAGCTGGTCTTGGTGACACAGTTGTCGGAGCACTGAGTAGCCCCCTCTGTGCCAATGTTTAGTGTCGAGGCACCGAGGCAGGGTGGATAGCTGACAGCAGAGGAGCTGTGGGACATGATCGATCTATTGAGCCAGATTTGGCAGATGAACCACCCCGACTCGTAAGATTGAGTTTGGAGCCTTTGGAGGCAGAGTCGTGGTTGGTGGTGATGGAGTGATCAATTGAGAGCCTCCCTGTGCCAGAGAGTTTATGCAGTTGTTGAACTGCGCGCTTCGGGTTTTGAGGGACGAGGCGCATAGGATATGTGAGACTGGGAGTGGATTGCGCCAGGACACCTTTCAGTTTAGTTAGTCCCTCAGTTACGGATTATTGACGCCTCGTTGGTGTAGGCGTTGTGTTTGGAGCGTGGCATAGCAGTTCCTTTGGATAGGGATCTGCCGCCAGAGGCGAGTTTTGGATTTTGGCGCTTGGCGCCGGGTGATGGAGGACAGATCGGCCGGCAGAGGCATTTCTGATTTCCTTTTCCAGGATAACGAGTTCCCGAGATGCCGGAGATCGGGTGGACCCCGATGGCAGCATCAGTATCTATGTCAGAGTGGCGCAGCGGTAGCGTGGATTTGTTATCTGCGGAGGACCTTATTCGTCGCCTCAATTTGATCAGAGACAGAGGTCGTGCTTCCTTGTGGATAGTCCTGATTTTCAGGCAGATTGAGCGACAACCACTTACTCTGAGCGGATGAATCTGTGCCGCCCGGTTGGTGGGCGCCACGGTAGTGGATCGAGTGTCGCAGGTGGGATTTCACCACAGCAGTCGGAGTTAGAGCATGTTTCATTCTTGGACTAGAGGCAGATTTGTTACCACGTGCACTAGAGGTACAGGTTCCTGTTGTTGTTGTGCATGTGGAGGAGGCTTTTGGAGCATGTTCAGTGCGGCCGAGACCGCGAGTTACCAACAGACTTGTTGGAATTGTAGCAACTCGGTGTTTCGACCCTGTGCTTGAGGTTGATTTGCACAATGCCATAGAATGTTTGACTGCGGCGAGAAAGGACTTTGATCTTCGGCAAGGCAGACAAGAGAAGGCTTGCTTGTTGAGATTGTTAGAGCACACAGGTTTTAGCGACAGTGTGAGAGGTGCTTACGGCGGCACCGGGACTCAGGGATATCTCTGTTGCCCATGAGATCCCGGGTGTGATTTCACCTGAGCTGTTGATAATGCCGCCGGTTAGGGAGATAGAGATTGCGTTGGACGTGGTTCGGGGAACCGCGCCACCCTCGACAGCACCTCATTGGATATCGCCTGTAGAGCTGAGAGAGCTGATGGCGCAGTTGCAGGATCTGATGGATCGAGGGGTCTGTTTGACCTAGTGCCACGCCGTTGGTATACGGTGGTGATGCCACGCCGTTGGTATACGGCGGTGATGCCACGCCGTTGGTATACGGTGGTGATGCCACGTCGTTGATACACGACTGTGAGGGTCCTTTTATGGTTCGGTGTAGACAGGTCCGGGTGGTATCTAGGACCTTTTGATGGAGCTATACTCCGGCAGTTAGTGTATGATGCGAGTACCTACTTGGAATTAGACAGCCGAGGACTTCGCCTAGATGGCGTTCAGGACACGGTAGGGGCATTATGAGTTTATAGCGAGGCCCAATGGAATGACGAATGCCCTGTTGACTTCAAGGTCTGAGGAATTATATGTCCTAGTTGTGCTGGGACGGACTGGGAGTAGTGTTTCCCGAGGATATTTTGATTTACTCCCAAAGCGACATGGAGCACGAGGAGCACTTGGGGGTGTGCTACCATGCCTATGTGGATGAAGCTGTATGCCAAGTTATTGAGGTACAAGTTGTAGCTTCTGAAGCATACCTTCTTGGGTCACCTTATTCTAGCCGTTGGAGTGGCGGTGGAATCCGACCAAATGGATGTTATTCAAGTTTGGCTGAGACCAACATTTATTCTTGAGGTGAGGAGCTTCTTAAACATGGCAGTGCCGGGAGAGCATGGCCAATGGATAATGAGACTGATGCCAGCGCCAATGCTAGTGTTTCCAGTGTTGGGAGATGGTCGGTGTGTTTTTGTGATACCTCCCATGCTGGCTGTAGAGTTACCGTGGGATGATCTTCGGTCCACACTTCATTAGTCCAACCCTATGAGTATTGAGGCAGGACGAACCGCTGTTTTGCAGGCAGCTTGGATCCCACAGTTGAGCCTTTCAGTACGCCTATTATTTCCGGCTTTGATTGATATACCTGGGCGTAGGCCATGCCTGCTTGGCTATCAGTCCTGATTACTCAGCATTTCTGTTCTGTACTATGATAGATTAAGATTTCAGCTTCAGTTTACAGTTTCTACCATGCGGCATCAGTGGAGCCTACAGCTTTCAGCGTTTTGTGTGGGATTTACGCGGATTGTCGTTGATGGTTCGGACTTTTGACCGCGAGTTTGAGCATTAGCATTATGATCGCCTTTTGAGCCAGTTTTCAGCCCCGTTCACTGACGGTTTGGTCCCCGTCAGGGTGTCCTTTATTAGTTGAGAGATCGACTTTGACCCGTGGGTCCGTTGGGGTTATGTTGGCATGTTGAGTGACCAACTGTGGCATGAGATTGTGTCTCTTGAGGATCCCTTTTGAGGGTAGCCCGCAGTTGAGTAGCCCACTCGGGTGATTTTGGATCGGGAAGTAACCGGGTAAAGACCCCAGCTTATTGGATGAATGTGTGGGTATGCTTCAGGTTGCCTTGTTGAGATTGACACCAGGATGTGGTTTGGTGCGTGTTGCACTGATGGTTATTCTGTTTCCCCCAGCTTTTGATGGAGCCTCAGTGTTGTTTCACGTCTCAGCTCAGGAGTGTTTTGCTTTTGGATCCCTCGCCCGTGATTGACTTGCCCATTTGAGATCTGTGATTGTTGGAGTACGAGGGACGCCCGTTGCGAATTCTGGCTCGAGAGATGAGGGAATTGCGCAATCGGGCCATGCCGTACTGGGTATTATTTTTTTTGGGAAGTGATCACGGGGAGTGAGTGGTGTTTGGGGAGCTGGAGGCGTTATTGATGGATACCCACCCGTGGTATTTGTGACTCCTGGTGGATTTGAGCTAGTTTCGAGGACGAAACTTTCCTTAGTGGGGGAGGATGTGAAGACCCGGAATTCCCACTTATGGATCACTGTTGCCTCTGCAGCTTCTGGAGGCCTATGTGGCGTGTCGGTAGTATTTGTGCACTAATTGGGACACTAATTTTGGACTCGGTGTGTGTAGTGGATCACGAGGGTAGTCTGATGACCCCGTCGGATGCTTAGAAGTGGTTCCGCGCGCTATGGATATTAAAATTGGGCTCAGTGCGAAGTTTGGACCAAGGAACACCTTTCCGGATGCCTTCGGCAATTTTTAGAGTTGGAATTTGGCAAAATGGACTTCGGATTTGGATTCAGCGCGCGAAAACGATGAAAATGGACTATTCACTTGTATTTTTCGGAGCCCGGATGACGCGCACAATTTTCGAGGCACTTTGGCACTGTTTCGGCACCGGCGGCGGCGGCGTGCGGCGGCGGAGCGCGGCGGTGCAGGCGCGGGCAGGTGCGCGGTCCACCGCGGAGGCGTGCACCGAGCGCGGGCCACGTGGCGGATCCCGGTTGGGCCGGCGCAGGGGGCGCGGTCCACAGGAAAAGGCGCGGTGTACGGTGGACCGGAGGGTGACACGTGGCGGCGTGTGGTTGGTGCGGTGTTGCACGCTCGGTCCACGGAGCTGGCTGGGGAGCGCCTCGGGAAGCGTGCGTGCAGAGGCGCAGGCGGCGGGCGCAGAGCGCACGTGGGCGCGTTGACGCCCTGTCCCCGCGCGTGGGCGGCCACGTGTCGGCGTCTGGGGGCGCCACGTGTCGCGCTGTGAGCGGCGGGAGTTGCTGTCGCCTGTTTGGCGGGCGACGTGGAGGCCCAGGAGAGATTCGGGCTGCTACAGTGCGCGCCCAGGCGACTTTCGGGCTGCTACAGTACGCGCCCGAAAGTCCCATGCGCCCGGAATTTGGGACACATCCGGTATTTTGTGATTTGTTTCTGGAGCCTATAAAAGCGATCCGAGCCTTCTTCTTCCTCCTTTTTCTGCCATTTTCGAGCTTCCCCTCACTCCGAGCCCTTAAGGAAAATTGTTCCCCTTCGTGTGCTGCATCCATCTGCAGAGTTTTGAGATTTTTGGTGGCACGCTTATCGAGGTTTCCATTTTTACGGCGCGGCGCGACGCTCGTCCATTTGGGTTCCCCTTCGTCGCGTTTCGGTGCGCGAGCTCCCCCGGCCTACTCCGACCACCTTTTCGAGCGATTTCTTCGCCGTTGGATCCGCGACAGACAGAGCTACGATCTTGGTATTTTCTGCTTCCCCTAGTTTCGCGCTTTTTGAGGTGTTTGTTCGAGCTTACTGTGACCCCATTTCTGTGAAGGAGATTTGGACAGCGGCGTGGTTTTTCGGCGATATCTCCGTAACCGGGCATCGTATGGCGACGTGCTTATACACTTTTTTCATCTACTCGACGCAAGGAATATCACAGTATTTTTCTTGGATTTTTCTGAGTTTTGCCCGAAGGTATATGTTCTTCCCCTTATCTGTAAATGGAATTACAGTTATGTTGCTGTGTGGTTTTGCGCACCTGTACTGTGGAATTTGTAACTCGGCCTACGGGGCTCGGAATTGGACGTGCAGGTACTCGTTTCGAAGGTATCGACGCGAGGATTGCTGTGATATTTTTATTGGATTTTTCTGGGCACTTTCTGCAGGTGAAAACTGCACGTCTTCGGGACTGTTTTCTGATGTTGTATATGTGGATTATTTTTGGAATAAAAGTGTAATGTTGGACCTTATTGTTGTACTCAGGGGTGTTTTCAGTTGTTTGGAGCCAAGGCTTGCGCAACATGTACCGAGGGTGTAATTTTGGCAGATTTTGGACTGTGAGCGTCTACACTCTTCACCGACTTCAGGTTTGCCTTGGGTTAAGCGCTTCAGGTGGGTAAGCTTAATAGTGATAACTGTATAAGGTGTTTATGTTATGGCGAATATAAGTGCATTTGTGGGGATGTCACCCCTCTATGATTGATGGCAGGCATGTTTGTTGTACAACCGATATGAGCGAGAGGTAAGCAAGGAATGGCCTAGATTATGTGGTTCTTGTACATGTTTATTCATTAGCCTACTTGTGTGAGATTAGTACCGCATAGTAGGGACTTTTTAGCATGCTTTGCTATTACATGTTTCATCCACTTTTATCGTTTCTGAGGACAAAAGCATGTTTGTTTGGACATATAGTTAGGCCACCTTTTATTGCTACACTACTTATTGGAACTTGACTTAGGAGAAACTATGCTTTTCCTTTCTCCTTCTTGTTAGTCAGGTGGTCAGTGTTGCTCGGGTTTGAGCAGGGGGTCTGGGTAGTGTAGTCGGGACTTTGTGTCCGGGACAGGTTGGATTAGTTTGTGGGGTTTCGCGGCGACCGCGGATATTGGGCGGTTGACCGGATGTTACTTATGCATCAGATTGGATGTCAGTTTTCTCTAGTGGATGGAGTTTCCCACTTATCGTTTAGTTGCATCCGACTGAGGTCGGGTCTTTCTTTGGTGGTTGAGTTTTCCCACTTTGATCAGATTGTGATCAAGTCCTGCTATACAGAGATACTTGTTACTGAGATACTTTACTCGTGTGGGTCGCTCCCCTCGAGTGCCACTCCGGAGATAGGCGGTAGGCTTTTCGGACCCAGCCTTGTGTGCCGGTCTGATACTTGTTGGATGCGAGCCGTGCGGGCCGATCCTTTCGGACCCAGCCTTGTGTGCGGTCTGATACTTTTTGGGATGCGAGCCGTGCGGGCCGATCCCGCGGTTTCGAGCCTTGTGTGCAGATTCCGCTGAGCAGGCAATGCCAGTTTTACTGGCGGCACTTTGGATTGGGTTTATTACAGATATTTGCCTTATTGTTGAACTCGTGTCAGGGGGACCGAGTGGGGTCTAGTAGCTATGTTTAGACTAGTGCTAGTGTTGTTGGGATCCATTTGGGGACTGTGGTCCCGAGGTCTTTGTGAGTTGTTGACCGTTGTGCGAGAGGCTTGGTGATCTTGAGTTTATCCGTTCTGAGAGAGAGCGTGGATTTTGACTATAGCCTGCATGAGCCACTACTCGATAGCGAGTTAGTCCGTTTGGACGCCCTACGTAATTCCTGCCTGTCAGCGGGAGGTGGTTGTAGGTGGGCGCAGGTTTGACTGGACCAGATGTGGCAGTCAGCTCGATTGGGTCGATTGTGCACTTCATGTGCTAGTGGTTGCATACCATTATTTGGTTCTCCCCTTTTGAGCATTTAGATAGAGGCATGGTAGCTGTTGAGAGTCTCCAGCCTTCCTATTTCAGTCTTTACTGCTTTGGTTATTTTTGGTCTCTTGAGGACTTGGTGGGCGGACCGCCGGGTCTGGCGGTGGTACCCACTGAGAACTCCCTTTTTGGTGCAGTTCTCACACCCTTTGGGGTCTTCCCCCTCCTTTTTCCTTCCTCTCCCTTGTTTTGCAGAGTCTTAGTGGGTGTTGCGGATTCTGCGGTGGTTGTTCGAGGCGAGGGAGTCGCGTGCTAGATCCCTACCCGTCGTTGGAGAGTAGCGGTACCCTTCAGAGGAGATCTTCAGTAGTTTAGTTGTTTTGTTTTTCCTCTTTTGAGAGACTGATGTAGTGAGGATATATTATGTATCGAGAGACTGTACACTGATGTATTTATTGGAGTTACCTCCCGGTTAGGTTCAGAGCTTGTATTTGAGGATATTGTATTATTATTACTCTTTTTGGGAGGCAGACATTGTTGTATTAGTTCCAGTTGTACAGTGATTGATTTTAGTTTTACAGCAGTTTTATCTTATAGCTCTGATATTTGTTAGCTGTAGTACTTTTCTTGCAGGTAGGACACTTCGCCTATGCGGGGTTTGGCATAGGTGGCGGATCTGTTGGCGAGCCCGGGTCGCAGTTTCGACCCCAGGGCGTGACAGTAACGTCAATTTATCGTGAACAACAACGTCTTTCGTCAGAACAACAACGTCTTTCATCAGAACAAGAACGCATGTCAAGCGAAATCATTAAGATCTCTACAGACATGGACAATATTTCCGCAGCCCAAAGAGATTTGAAAAGGAAATACAAATCTCTTGCCAAATTGGTGAAGAAAATTTTCAACAAACTGGGTTGTAGCAGCTCTGACGACAACGATTTTGATTGACTTCATCTTTTTGTTGTTCTAATACGTTTTCTTTTGCAGGTTTCTATCTTCCTGTCACAGTTTTTGTTTTCAACCTTTTTGAACATTACACTTTTCTTTCCCTCATATTTCTTTTGGCGTGTTTGTTGACAAAAAGGGGGAGAAGAGAAAGAACTATGGAAGGTAGGTCAGGTAGAAAGTAATATGCATGTCTCTAACAACGACTAACTATAACTATTTGGGCATGTAATATTTACTAACAAGTGATGACTTTTGACACTTGTTTGAACATGATATGACATAATATGGAACTTGAATGATTTTCGAAGGTATGTTTCTCTCTGAGTGTTTATCTTCTTACATATCTGATAATTGATGTCATGGTAAGTATAAACTCTATTTCTCTGATTGATTATTGAATATTTAAATTGTGGTGACCCGGATCTCTGCAGGGGCTTTTACAGTGTGACCAGCTGCTTCTGGAGACCCATGATGAGTAATAGAGGTGTTTGCGCGCGTACTGGAACCCAGGGATTGACCCCTGATGAGAAAGGGATCAAGATTACTTTTCTGAGAGCTTTCGGCAACGTTAGAAGTGGTTTCGCGCGAAAATGGATAGCAAAATTGAACTCAGCGCGAAATTTGGGTTAAAAATACCTTTTCGGATGCCTTCGGCAATTTTTAGGAGTGGAATTTGGCAAATCGGACACCGGATTTGGACTCAGCGTGCGAAAACGGTCAAAATGGACTATTTACATGCATTTTTCGGAGGTTGCTACAGTAAAATCAATGTTCATGGCCAGAACAGTGTTTCCGGCGACGGCCGGCGGCGGCGGGCAGCGGCGGAGGGCGGCGGCGCAGGCTCGGGCAGGCGGCGCGCGGCCGCGGGCAGGCGTACGGGGGCGCGGGCAGGCGCGCGGTCCACGGCGCCGGCGTGCACCACGGGGAGGACACGTGGCTACTTTTTATTGGGCGGTTCTGGCGGCGCGGTCCACAGAAGGTTGCGGGTGCATGGTGGACCGCAAGCGGACACGTGGCAGCAGTCTACTGGTTCGGTGCATCGGGCTTGCGTGCACTGGGTGCAGCGAGCGGAGGAGTGACACATGGCGCATCCCCATTGGTCGGGTACTGTTCGGGGCAGGTGGCGGGGCGCGTGGCCGTACGTGCGGGGCAGGTGCGCGTCGTGCGCAGTGCAGGGGGTGTCGGTGCCACGTGGCGCGCCGCCATTGGCGGGCGCACGTGCACCTGGCGCGCGGGGCGTAGGTGGGCCGCGAGGTGGGCCGCGTGGCGGGCTGCGGTGAGTTCGGGCCTGCACAGTAATGGGCCTGGCCCAGTACTGTAGCAACCCGATTTATTCGGGCGCCCGAAACAGGGGACACAGAGGGAATTATTTGATTTGTTCAGTTTTGGCTATAAGTACCTCCCTTTGGCCTGCAGTTTGAGGCTTTTCCCGAGCTCCCCACTCTATGCAACCTTAAGCAAAGTTGTTCATCTTCCTGTGGAGCATCTCGTGGAGGAGTTTGGGAATTTTTGGTGGCACGCACTTCGAGGTATGCGACTTTTGGCGCAGTGCGACTTTCCTTCACCGATGATCCCCTTCGTCGCGTTTCGGTGCGCAGGCTCCCTCGGCTTACTCAGACCTTCATTTTTGACGATTTTTGTGGCAACACGTTCACGAGAGGTACGACTTCGTTTTCTGTGTTGATTATTTCACCTCGTTTTGGCTTCTTGGCACGGTTCCCGAGGTACCTTGTGACCCCTATTTTTCTGTGATGATTTTGGACAGCATGGGCTTGTTGGATTTATTTCTCAGCCCACGGGTATCGGAATGAGGTGTTTCAAGTGTCGATTGATATCTACTCTTCGAGAGGAACGCACCCGTATTTTTATTGGATTTTTATGAGGTCATTTCGAGGGTGAGAATTAAGCTTCTTTACTGCTGTTTTTCCAGCAGAATTGTGTTCTTGAGGGAATGGCTTCCAACGTTGTCCGAATTGTTTCTTGGCCTACAGGTATCAGAACGGGGCATTTAAATAGTCGATTTGGGGCTACTCGTCGCGAGGATCGCAACCGTAATTTTTTTGGAATTTTTAGAGGTCTGTATACTGGTGAAAAGGCTCTTCTCTCTCTGCTGGTTGGTAAAAACAGCATTTGCTATTTTTGAGAGTTTGGTTGTGATGTAATTGATTCTCGGCTTCGATGTTGTTTGTTGGAACAGTGGTATGTGCGACTGTTTACCGAGAGTGCGGTTCCGGCAGAATTTGGATTTCGTGTGGCTGCGGACTTCACCGACTTCAGCTTTGCCTGCGGAATGCGTTTCAGGTGGGTGCTTTATTCCGAGAACCGGTGGACGGTTCTCTAATTCTTTATGTTAGAATTGCATGCAGGTGAAGGGTACAATACCTGGGATTGATCGGTAAGCTTAACAATGTTGACTTTATGGGAATTGCAAGATAATTAGTCATATTATGACAATGGTATTAATCGAATATTCATGTTGATGATTAGTGGAAGCTTACCTAACGCAAGGTTACCCTGTTTGATTAATTATCATGCCATGTTAGCACATAACCTTTTATGAGGCTGGTTTATGCAATGGGATAGGATTATGTAGTTATGTGCAGGTTCTACTCTGAGGAGCGATTATGGATCGAGGATTATGGACAGGTATAGTCATTGATAATTTTGGCATGAGGGTTATTTTCTTTATTCTTCTTTGAGGACAAATTAATGCATGCTTGTATGGACATATTGTAGAATACCGGGTTTTCGTATAGCGCACTGACCTCGCAAGATGGCGTGTTGTGGAGAAATCACCTTGGGCGTGTTCCATTTTGTTTACAGATGAGTTCGGGTTGATTCGGATCAACGTGGAAGCCCATGTGGGATTCGGAGTTTTCCGGGCATCGTACGCCGATAGAGGACTAGTCTCGGGAAAGCCTCGACTTCTCAGTGGAGTGCAGAAATATTGGGAATACTTGGAACATGTGTAACTTCTGATTACAGCGGAGTTCGGGAGGTTCCGGACTGACGCGGAGGACCCAAAGGCAAAAAGTGAGTTAGAGTTGGCAATTATGAAACCGGTTTTTGGATTGAGCACATCGACTCCACAGTTGAGCTTTTGAGGGAGAAAAAGCTTTGGACATGCGTATTTTCAGATTACAGCGGAGCTCGGGAGGTTTCAGATCCGTGCGGAGGCCCCGAGGGCAAAAAGTGAGTTGGCGGGGGCATTTGAGGGATTATTTAATTGTTTTAATTAATTTTGGAATTAGTGGGTGTGGTTTTAGTGGGTGCAGATATTTTGGTTGAGAGGGTTTATTTATTTGCTTCTCATCCACTTAATTAGCCATCCCTAATTACTAATCGCCACCTCGCCTCCTTCTTCTCCAAGCAAGCGGAGGAAGCCAGGGGAAAACAGAGGATGAGAATAAGAGAGAAAGGAAGGAAGAAGAAGATGGGAAAAGAGGGAAAAGAAGGAAATGAGAGAAGAGTGAGTGTGGACCTTCTTCTTGCAGCCGTGTGGAGTCGAGCGGGACGCGCGACGAGCTTCTTTGAGGTTAGTGGCTTTTGCTGTTTTTTTTTGGTGCTGCCCATGGGTGGTGAGGCCGCAGCCGGGAGCCGCGCGGGCGCGCAGGGGCGCCGCGCGCGGCCGGCGCTGGTGCTGCGCTGGCGCCCTTGGGCGCCGCGGGCAGCAGGCAGCGGCACTGCGCGCGCGGCAGAGGCACGCGCAGCGCGTGCGCGCGGCAGGGGCGCCGCGCTGTGCAGCTGGACGCTGCGCAGCGGGCGCCAGGGCGCTGCGCTGCGGGCGCCAGGGCGCCGCGCAGCGCAGGCAGTGCGCTGCTGGGCACCGCGCTGCACAGTTGGGCGCCGCGCGGCGGGCCCATGCGCCGCGCGGCAGGCCCAGGCGCCGCACGGGGAGCGCGCAGCAAGGCTGCAGGGCGCCGCGCGGCAGGCTGCTGGCGCGGGAGCTGGCGGGCAGCGGCTGGGTGACGCGCGGCGGCACGTGCGTAGGGAGCTTCTCGCGTGCGGCGCGCGGCGTTTTCGTAGACCGGGGCTATCTTTTGCCGACGGACGCGCGCGCGTTTGGCAGAGCTTGACTGATGTGTTTTTTTTTCTCCCTTTTCCTCTTTTGTGCTTGGCTCGACAGGGGTGGTACACGCGGGAGCTTGGTGCCGCGCAAGCTGTTGAAGCTGGCAGTGGGCGGCGCGCAGAAGCACCATCTGGGGTGTGCTGTTGGTGAGGGAGCTTTGGTCTTGTTGATGCTGGAGCTTGGCAGTGTGGTGTGTGTGCAGGGGAGATGAATTTGAGTGTGTGGTGTGATTGTATTTTCGTGTGTATGCTGTTAGTAATGTTATGGACTTAATGTTTGTATGGTGATTGGGGAGCCTGTGGATTTTTGTGTTGGTGCAGTTTTGGTGCAGCTTGGCCGGACGGGACGACGTTTCCGCCACGCGGAGCCGAGGGAGTTTGGTGGCTCGGTTCGATGCTTCTTGTGGGCTGTTAGTGAGCAGGGAGGTTGTGAAATTTGGTGTGCTGTGGGATTCTTGTGAGTGGTGTGCTGGCTGTGAGGTTGTGACAGCTAGAGTGATGTTGGAAGCTTGTTTTGGGTAAATGAACACTCATTTTATTTGTGTGGAGTTTATAGAGCTTATATTTTATTGAGCTGAAGCTTAGTATGTACTGTGGATTTTGTATGTATTTATGGAAGCTTCTAAAGGATCATGTGAATAAATTGTTTGCTGCGAGTTGATGGTGGACTTGATGTGTGCAGGGGAGTTGCAACCTAATGTGAAATGGTGCTTAAGTGAGCCTGCTGTTGTACCTATGTGTTGTATGGTGTGTACAATTGGAACAGGTGGAATTATGTGGTTTGTTTAATTGGAGCTTGTTTTTTTATTGTAAGTCTAAACTATCTGAAGTCGGGGTGAATTTGATGTGGGTAGATGTTTGATGCTGGAGTTGTGTGTGTGAGCTTTTATTGGAGTGCAGAACTTGTGTGTGTGGGTTGACTTAATTAATTGATGTTTAGGTGAACCTATGTCTTATTGTAAGATTTGGAGTGTGCAATGGACTTGTAGAGTGTGAGGTTGTGTTGTGTGTAAGTGCTGTGTGGTGAATTTGGCAGTGGAGTGTGCCAGGGAGCGCTTGGATTTTGTAGAGGAGTCAGGGTATTATTTGAGCTTCCGTGGGGATTATTCCGGTTACGCGGCAGTGTGCGCGCGTGCGGCGCGTCTTTCGAGGGTTCGAAAGTTTGGGGATCCGGCGCTTCACCGACTTCAGCGTTGCCTGCGGAATGCATTCCAGGTGGGTTGGAATTTCTCCAAAATTTATGGAATGCCCCTTAATGCTATTGAATGCAAGTTGTTCATATTTATTTGGCATTTTCGCTGTTTTTACATCTGATAATTGCCTGGAATTTTCTATAAAATTTATCGGAACTCCGGATTATTTTTAGTAGACTCCTGATATCATATGACACTAGATTTCATGCTTTGTTTGCATCACGATTGCACCTGAACCGTTTTAAAAATCGAGAAGCCCGTTTTAAGGAAAAATCAATGTTTTCAAAGATGGTTTTTAAATTATGAGTTGCCAAAGGTTTGGCTTAGGTTCAGGGTACTTGTATACTCGTGCCAGGGGGCCGAGTGGATTTTTAGAGCATGTGTGTTGAGCTCTAGTGTCATGTGAGATGAGCTTCCTTGTGGGGATTGGGTGATTGCTCTAGATTGTGTTTTTCCGATTTAGTCGTTGAGGTGGACCTCCGACTTAGCTTGAGAGTTTGGGGTTCTGGCAGATCGAGTCGTGGAGGTTTCCCGACTTAGCCATGAGTCGTGCATTATCAGATTGAGTCGTTGAGGGTTCTCCGACATAGCTGTGAGATTGTTTGGGCTATTCATGATCGAGTCGAGGTTCTTTTCCGACTGAGTTGTGTTTTCGAGCTTTGTGATACCGATCTGTTTGATCGTGGATTATAGCCTGCATGTGCCGCATATTGAGACAGTGAGACAGATGTGATACTTGAGTCCGGTGGGGTCGCTCCCCTCGAGCTACGCCCCGGGTGCGATGATGATACCGAGCCTGACGAGGCTACGATATGGTTATGCGCCTAGTTGATTTACTAGTGGTCGCTTGATACCCCTGGCCGAGCTACCATGGGGTCACTTTGTGTGAGGTTGAGATAGTCGGTCTAGGACGCCCCACGTAAATCCCGTCCTCTTGTGGATGCGTGGTAGTGGGCAGGTGCGTTCCTAGACGACAGGCGCAGGCTGGACTGAGCCAGTTTTGGGCAGTCTTTGAGATTGGGTGTTATGAGCGGGTTGTTACATATTATGTTCTTAGATGGTTTTTCCTGAGAGCATTGATACTGAGGCATTTTAGCAGTAGCGGGAGTATGCATAGCATGTTTATGATAGACTTTCCTTTGAGCATTATGTTTGCGACTTATTAGCTGTAGTTTTCCTTCAGCTTATCTATCTATCTATCTATCTATCTGCATATCTATCTGTTTTGCCTCCAGTAGACTTAGTGGGCATACCGTGGACATTGGGACGGTACCCACTGAGATCTGCCTTCTGCAGTAGATCTCACACCCGCTGCGGTGACAGGTTGAGGTAGCTGTTCCGGCTTGGTTCGCGCGGAGACAGCAAATCGAGGTGAGGACGTGGCCGATTAGTTCCTTACCAGCTTTGAGAGTCAGAGGTAGATGTACCCGTATTTATTTATGACTCTACTTTTGTACTGGACATTCTGAGAGACTTGTGAGGACTGTATTATTTTTCATAGCTTATCAGACTTTGTATTGAGGATTTTCATTTATCCAGATGTTCACTTGATTTCTATAGCTATTAGTTCTTTTTCAGCTCTGATACATGTTAGCTATAGATCTTTTGCAGGTTAGACGCTTCGTCTGTGCGGCAGTTTCCGCACAGACGGCGGATCTGTTGGAGAGCCCGGGTCGCAGTTTCGACCCCGGGGCGTGACACATATAGTTAGGCCACCTTTTCCTGCTACACTACTTATTGGAACTTGACTTAGGAGAAACCATGCTTTTCCTTTCTCCTTCTTTGTTAGTCAGGTGGTCAGTGTTGCTCAGGTTCGAGCAGGAGTCTGGATAGTGTAGTCGGGACTCTGTGTCTGGGACAGGTTGGATTAGTTTGTGGGGTTTGCGGCGACCGCGGATATTGGGCGGTTGACCGGATATTTACTTATGCATCAGATTGGGTATCAGTTTTCTCTAGTGGATGGAGTTTTTCACTTATCGTTTAGTTTGTATCCGAGTGAGATCGGGTCTTTCTTTAGTGGATGAGTTTTCCCACTTTGATCAGAGTCGTGATCTAGTCCTGCTATATTGAGACACTTGACAGAGATACTTGTTACTGAGATACTTTACTTGTGTGGGTCGCTCCCCTCGAGGCCACTCCGGAGTAGGCAGTTGACATATTGGCCAGTGATTGCCAGACCTGTTGGCCAGTGAGTGCCAGACAGTGAGCATCGGTTAGTGAGTACCGATTGGTGAGCAGATATTTGAGACAGTTGAGCAGGCAGTACCAGTTTTACTGGTGGCACCAGATTGGGTTTATTACAGAGAGTTACTTTATTGTTGCACTCGTGTCAGGGGGGGACTGTGTAGAGTCTAGTAGCTGTGTTTAGACCAGTGCTAGTGTTGTTGGGAGCCGTTTGGATTGACGGTGGTCCCGTATCGTTGTGAGTATTTGGACCGTTGTACGAGAGGTTTGGTGATCTTGAGTCTATTCGTTCTGAGAGAGAGCGTGGATTTTGACTATAGCCTGCATGTGCCACTACTCGATGGCGAGTTAGTCCGTTGGGACGCCCTACGTAATTCCTGCCCGTCAGCGGGAGGTGGTTGTAGGTGGGCGCAGGTTTGACTGGACCAGATGTGGCAGTCAGCGCGATTGGGTCGATTGTGCACTTCTTGTGCTAGTGGTTGCATACCATTCTTTGATTCTCCCCTCTTGAGCATTTAGATGGAGATGTGGTAGCTGTTGAGTGTCATCAGCGTTCAGTTCTCACGGCTTTGGATAGTTTTTGTCTCTTGAGGACTTGGTGGGCAGACCGTCGGGTCTGGCGGTGGTACCCACAGAGAACTCCCTTTTTGGTGTAGTTCTCACACCCTTTGGGGGTTTTCCCCCCTCCTTTTCCCTTCCTCTTCTTTGTTTTGCAGAGTCTTAGCGGGTGTTGCTGATTCTGCGGTTGTTGATCGAGGCGAGGGAGTCGCGTGGTAGATCCCTACCCGTCGTTGGAGAGTAGCGGTACCCCTTCTGAGGAGAGCTTCAGTAGATTAGCTATCTTATTTTTTCTCTTTTGAGAGACTGGTGTAGTGAGGATATGATATGTAGTGAGAGCCTGTACACTATTGTATTTATTGGAGATACCTCCCTGTTGAGCTATGAGTTTTGTACCTGAGGATATTGTACGATTATCATTTCTTTTTTTTGGGAGGTGGACATTGTTGTATTTTCCAGTTGTACAGTGATTGATTTTAGTTTTACAGCAGATTTTCATTTATAGCTCTGATATCTGTTAGCTGTAGCACTTTTCTTGCAGGTAGGACGCTTCGCCTATGCGGAGTTTGGTATAGGTGGCGGATCTGTTGGCGAGCCCGGGTCGCAGTTTCGACCCCCGGGCGTGACATAAATTCTTGAGGTATCTAACGATTTCTTTTGTCAAGAATTATTTCTTTTGCAGAGAGTACAAATGTCTAAGTCTAGAGTCTGTTTTAGGAGTTTATCTCTTGTATTCATGTTTATGTGGATCATACTTGTAAATTTTTGTTGTATGGTGATAGCAACAAAAATATCTTTTTATTTTTTTTTAAGTGGATTTTTGTTTTGTCACGAAACCGCCAAAGGGAGAGATTGTTAAGGATTTTGTTTTGGTGTATTTCGTGAAGTAGTAAAAGTTTTGAAGATTGAAGATGAAGAATTGTGGAACATATACATCAATCTCAAGAAAAATGGATTCGGAATGATCAGGTACGTTTAACTAAATAATTTTGATGGTCCGAATACATTTGTGTAGTTTAGAAACACTCGGAAAAATTTTCAGTGCATAAAAATCAAAAACTGGACAAGTTCGATGTTCAGGATCCGGATCAGACCATTCCAGTCCGGACCCCGAACATAGTTTAGTTCATGCGGAATTCCAGTCCGGACCATCCCCTGTTCAGTCCGAACCCCGAACCATGTGTTTGCTGAAATCGCATGAACAGTCCGGATCAGGAAATTCCAGTCCGGACCCCGAACTGTTTTTTCAGGAAAATTGCTGAAAAAAGACGACAGTCCGGATCAGCCAAATCCAGTCCGGACCGCCGTGCGGAAAAAATTCTAAGTCAGTTTTTATGCTTATCTCTTTCCAAAGGTTTCTAACCTATAAATAGACCCTACATTCATCTTTTAGGGTTAATCCAAACAATCCACATATCCGAAAGAGGATCAAAAAGAAATCCACAAATATAGAGAAGAAAGGAAAAACACGATTAAATTCATGTCTATATTGTTCAATTTGATTCTAGGGTTTCCAAACTCATATTTCTTGTAGAATCAAATTGAAGAATACTTAGATGGTGTTTTCTTATCTATCTTTGATCTAAGTACACCCCTGAGCTGAGATGTGGAAAAACATCAGGGACTCCAATAAAAAGGCTAGGGGGGAGAAAGAACAACCAGTACCACACGCACCAAAGCCACACCCTAATGCCAACTCAACCAGGGCAACCCAAAATACACCTACATGATCATCCAAGAAGGAAAGGAGCCCCACATCAGGAACACCATCCATCCCAACTCCTAGTTTAGAAAAACCGCCGAAAACAGTGAGAAGTCCGAGAATCCCGAAAGGCCGGTGTCTTCGCCCAAATCAAGATGTTCCAGTTGTGATAGACACTCTGCCCTCGCTCCTCATCAAGCTGGGGTCCTCACTCTGTCACTTTCGGATCCCTACCATCAAAGTGGGCTACTCAACCGCAGGCTACAATCAAAAGGGACCTCTATGGACACAACCTCAAGCCCTGTTCGCCTCATCAGCTCCACACGTGGTGCCGGTTGTGAAATCATCAAACTCAACTCCATACAACTCTCCCACTCAAGGCATCCGCCACTACAGTGGCTCTGTCGGGGTGATATTGGAGGCTCAACAATAACACAACAGTAACTCCACAGCCACTATGGGAGACGTCGCTGTAGATCACAAATCCTTCTCCCACTAGCGGGAAAGCAAGGGTCGGAACTATCACAATCTCTGCTTTAGTTCTTCAAAACTGCTCTGACAAGCATCACCCTCAAATGAACCTGATCTCCATTCTGGTCAGACAAGTGAGGGGAGTGGAAAGCTTCGCAAAGCCCTCCACAAACCGACGATAAAACCAGCTAGTCCCAAGAAGCTCCTCACCTCAACAATAAACGTCGGTCTCGGCCAATCTCGAATAGCATCCATTTTGGCCGGGTCTACTGCCGCTCCTATCGCTGGAATAATGTGGCCCAAGAAAGTAAGCTCCCGAAACTAAAACTCGTACCTCAAGAACTTGGCATACAACTTCTTTTCTCACAGACACTGTAGCACTATCCACAAGTGCTCCTCATGCTCCAAGTCACTCTGGGAGTACATCAAATATCTATGAAGAAGACCGCTACTAATCTGCCCAAGTACAGCTGGAACATACGATTCCTCAAATCAAAAAGGTGGCAGGGCATTAGTCAATCCAATTAGCCTTATTGTGAGCTCATAATGCCCATACCATGTCCTGAACGCTGTCTTGACAAAGCCCTCGGCCCTCACCCTCAGCTGGTGGTAACCGAACTACAGATCCACATAAAACCTCTGTGATCCATTATTTCCTCCACAGTAATGATGGCGCTCCCTTAGGCGAGGCTCTGGGTCAAACAGACCCCTCAATCCGTCAGATCCTGCAACTACGCTATCAACTCTCTCAGCTTTACTGGTGCCACCCAATGAGGTGCCGTCGAGGTTGGCGCAGTTTCCAGAACCACGTCAATCGCAATCTCAATCTCCCTGACCGGCGGCATCATCATCAGCTCAGGCAGACTCATACCCGGAATCTCACGGGCGATAGGGATATCCTTGAGTCCCGGTGCCGCCGTAGGCACCTCTCACACTGCCGCTGTAACCTGTGTGCTCTAACAGTCTCTACAAACAAACCTCCTCTTGTCTGCCTTGCAAAAGGTCATAGTCCTCTCTCTCCGCAGTCAAACATCACGTGGTACCGTGCCAACCAATCTCAAGCACTGGGTCAGAACACAGAACTGACACAAATACCAATAAGTCTGCCGGCATAACTCGCAGCCTCAGCTGCACTAGACATGATCCACAAGCCTCCTCCATGTGCACAACACCAACAGGAACCTGTACCTTTAGTGCACGTGGTAACGACTCTACCTCTAGTCCATGCAGGAATGCAAAATGCTCTAACTCAAACTGCTGTAATGAAAATCATACCTACGACAACACGGTCCACCGCCGTGGTGCCCTCCAACCGGGCAGCACAGACTCATCCGCTCGATGAAGGTGGTCGTCGCTCAGTCTGCCTCGACGTCAAAGTCCAGTCTGCCTGAAAATATCTAGACTATCCACATAGGGAGCACGACCCCCACCTCTGCTCACAATAGGGCGACGAATGCGGCCCTCCGCAGATAACACATCCATGCTACCGCCGCTACTGATACTGATGCTAATACTGCCATCGCGGTCCACCCGACCACTGGCGCCTTAGAAATCCACAACCCAGGGGAAAGGACTCGGGAAGGCTTGTGCCAACTGATCTGTCCTCCATCACCTTGCGCCGAGCGCCTCTATCCATAACTCGCCCCTGGCGGCAGATCCCAATCTAAAGGAACTGCGGTGCCACGCTCCATATACAACGCCTACTCCATCGAGGCATCCAAAATCTGTAATGGATGGACCGAATGAGCTGAAAGGTATCCTGGCGCAACCCTCTATCAAACACACATATCCTATGCGCCTCGTCCCTCTTAACGTGGTGCGCATAGTTCAATAACTACATAAACTCTTTGGCACAAGGAGGAACTCAAATAGTCTCTCCATCACCACGGCCCACGATTCTGCCTCTAGAGGTTCTAAACTCAATCCTACGAATAGAGGAGGGTCCAACTGCCGAAACTGGCTCAGTCGATCAATGATGTCCCACAGCTCATCTGCTATCAGCTGTCCACCCTGCCTCAGCATCTCAGCACTAATCATCGACATGGATGGGTTGCTCGCTCCATCGGCGCCACTAAAATCGTTGCCACTAAGGACACTACAGCGGGGAGGTCTCATGAGGGAAGCACTGTCGGGCTGCCCGTTGCTCCGACAACCGTGTCACCCAAACCAGCTGCCCACTCCGCCGCTGATATGCCTCTAACAATCCTACCATCTGGATCCGGAGCTCTCTGACCTCAATCTGGGTATCCAGCCCGAATCTAACAGCTCTGGCTCAACTGCTACGACGGGGTGCACACGGGTCAAATCCCAGCGTCGGGGAGACACTGCTCACCACGACAAAAACCGTAAATCAGCACACAACAAACACTCAACCCAATCTAGCGAAAGTCTAGAGCATGTCACCCATTCCACAGCATTATGTTGTCTGCAGCCAACATAATCACTTAGGAGAATAAACATGCCGATCACTCGTCCCGTCTCTTGGAAGAGGTATAACACTCAATCAGGACTCTCGCTATAAATCACGATTCTCACGAAGTCATCCTAGGGTCTAACCACAAGCCTAGGGTTTCTAAGTCCACAATGACCTACATCCTAGGCTCTGATACCACTCTAATTTGTCACGCCCCGGGGTCGAAACTGCGACCCGGGCTCGCCAATAGATCCGCCACCTATACGGAAAACCCTGCATAGGTGAAGCGTCCAACCTGCAGGGATAAAACTACAGCTAAACAGATATCAGAGTTGGAAAAATAAACTGCTGTAAAACTAAAATCCAACCACTGTACAACTGAAAATAAAGATACAATATCCATCTCCCAAAATAATCATCATACATCATCCTCTTATACAACATCTAAGAACCCAAACGGGGAGGTAAAATAATAATACAACAGTGTACAGGCTCACAGTATAAGTCAGATCCTCATAATACATCAACCTCTCAAAATAAAGAAAACTCTCAAGGAGTAAAATTAAACAAATCTAACTGACTGTACTATAAATCTCCAATAAGGGGGTACAACTATCCAAAAACAGGTAGGGATCTAGCTCGCAACTCCCTCGCCTCGATCAGAAGAAGCAGCAACAGCTGAGGTAGGAACTGGAGAAGATGCCTCTACAAAACTATCACTGACAGAGGGTGTGAGAACTACACCGACACGTAGTTCTCAGTGGGTACCGCCACAAAGCCCGACGGTCTGCCCACTAAATCTACTAGAGGCATAAGATAACGATGCAGTAAAAACTGAATAAGAAAAGCTGGAGATACTCTACAGCTACCATGCCTCTATCTAAATGCTCAATGGGTGATACAGATGAAAAGATATACAACCACTCGCACACGAGGTGCTAAATCGACCCAATTAAACTGACTGCCACAAAGGGTGCAGTCAAGCCTGCGCCCACCTATTGCCATTACATCCACGGAGGACTGGACTTACGTAGGGCGTCCGTGACTGCCTAAAAAAGGCCTAGCCAGAGGGAATGCGTCGACAAGTCGCGATAGCAAAGTAACAGGCCTAGCTCCGGAGCGGCACTCGAGGGGCGCGACCCCACCGAGGAAAGTATCAGCGCATTTCCGTCGGGCTCAATGTGGCTCCTGCAGGCTATAATCAAAATCCACGCTCACTCTCAGAATGGAAGAACTCAAGATCCACAAACATCTCGCACAACGGTTGGAGTACTCTCAACGGCACAAACAAACAAAACTCCCACGAATCTCGAGACACTAGCGAACTCAACCAGCTCGCCACGCTAAACACACAGGCTGGAGATACTCCACAGCCGGGATCGACCCACAACTCAAGGGCTAACAAAACTGGTCGGACGACACTCAACGACCCGGGACCACCGTCAACCCAAACGGTTCCCGACAACACTGACCGGAAGATACTCGACGGCTCGGGACCACCGTCTACCCAAACAGCTCCCAACAACCCTAGCACTGTTCTAATCTCCACTACCAGACTCCACTCAGCCCCCAGGCACGAGTGCAACATACGTCCCACAATAACCCGACCACTCGGCTCACTACCCGGGCGAGGAAACTCTATGTCCAGGAAAAGATGCAAAGAGTGGGATGTCTAAAGCATAAAAGAGCTTAGCCCAAGTGAAGGTTCTCTACTAGTCTGGTTAAATATGCAACATATGACGAGGTGCTAGGTCAAGTTGCATAATATCATTTATAAGAGTGATAATCTATCAGTTGATTCTATCATACAAGATACTAGCTCAAATATCAGTAAAAGACATTGCATCCAACATTATCTCTAATAACAACCAATGTGAACATCATCTTCCTAAATATGCTCTCAACTAGCATAAGGTAAATATAACCACTTTACAATATGCGAGATCTCAAATCCACCAAAACATGTACAATTTATCAAGTAAGCATCAATCCACATAATCTAAACCATTTCTCATGCTTACATCTCAATCCTAGAGGGTGTACATTAAATCATGCATGCTCTCAATCGCATAGGGGAACACTACACCTATGTAAGCTTTTAATTACCATAACATGGATAATAATATCATGCAAGCTCTCATTCAACATACAAGTGCAATTTACCAAATTTTCAACTCAATCATATAGGGTGTGCACTTAGTGATGCATGCATACTAACAAATAGAGTTAGAGGACCGTCTGCCGATTTTGGAGACAAAAACAACCCACCTAGATGCGCGCATCGATCCGAAGTCCAAATGAGCCAAAATTGAACGTGGGTAATCCTCAGGTTCCCACGATTCCAACGAGCCCAAAAACACCTGAAAACTCCTCTCGGTCACTGAGATACAAACCAAACACCGCGATAAGCAATAATCCCCAAGATCACAACTCTACGAAAATTCAGTCCGGCAGAAGTCAAAATATCACCTTTGAGATGTCCTCCAAAAATTCCAAGAAAAATACGGCTGCGATCCTCGCGAAGTGTAGATGTCGATCGAGTCCTCACAGGCTGAAATCCAATAGTCGTGCACCAAAATAAAAATCAAACAAGCTCCGCTGTCTAGAAAAACCCACAGCAAGAAAGGGGTTCAAAGATGCTCCAAAATACCCCATAAAAACTCAAAATGTTGAGGAACACTAAACACAGAAATCGAAGGCCTACCTCTCATGGAAACGATGCCACAAAAATCGACTAAAAACTTCTTCGGATCAGCTCAGGGGAGCCCACAGACGGAACTGCGACGGAAAAAGCCACCGAAAGAAGAATGTCGAAGTGCGCCGAGTCGCTGAAATCGTCGATTCCGCGACATCCAAAAATGCCCAAGTGTAATGACCCGGCCCACTAGCAATAATAACTCGTTGGGTCCAAACCACAGCCCAAAATGCTTAAGCCCAGTTATTATTACTAGTGTCCAGATCTCATATAAATCCAATCACAATTCCATCCACATCCGATGTGGGACTATTGGGGGCGTCACAGACTCCCCCCGTTTAGGCCTGACGTCCTCGTCAGCCCAAACACACACACAGCAGCCCAAGATCACTAGGCGATGTGAGACTCGTCTCGCTAGCCCTGTCATCTAGACCCAGGCTCAGCCGAGACTTGCTGCACACTTCCGGCTGGTTATTGTCTCTGATACCAAATGTAACGACCCGGCCCACTAGCAATAATAACTCGTTGGACCCAAATCACAGCCCAAAATGCTTAAGCCCAGTTATTATTACTAGTGTCCATGTCTCATATAAACCCAATCACAATTCCATCCACATCCGATATGGGACTATTGGGGGCGTCACAGACTCCCCCCGTTTAGGCCTGACGTCCTCGTCAGCCCAAACACACACAGCAGCAGCCCAAGATGACAAGACTAGCGAGACGAGTCTCACATCGCCTGGTGATCTTGGGCTGCTGCTGTGTGTGTTTGGGCTGACGAGGACGTCAGGCCTAAACGGGGGAGTCTGTGACGCCCCCAATAGTCCCATATCGGATGTGGATGGAATTGTGATTGGGTTTATATGAGACATGGACACTAGTAATAATAACTGGGCTTAAGCATTTTGGGCTGTGATTTGGGTCCAACGAGTTATTATTGCTAGTGGGCCGGGTCGTTACACCAAGATCCTTCAAAAGGTGGAGGACTTGGTGAAGAAGTGCTCAGCCAAAGGGGAGCCCCAAGGTCTGCCCAAAAAAACCGAAGAGGAGGCTCACAAGGGCCTATTTATAGGCAAAACTCAAAATTCCCAAAAAAAACGGGTTTTGGGTACATTTTCGGGCGCCCGGAAGTGTACGGACGCCGAACAGGGGTCAGCCAAGGCAGTGCCCGGATTCACCCGGGCGCGCCACGTGTCCCGGCCCACGCAACAGCGGGGCATGGCCAACCGGGCCGCGCCGCGTGGCCCGACCGCGTGGGCGGGTGATTGGCGCCCGCCAACCACGCGCCACCACATGGCGGCGCGCTTGCCACGCGCGCACCTGCCCCCGCCTGCTCGCCTGCCATCCACCTGCCCCCGCCTGCCCCGTAGCTTGCGTGGACCACGCCCGCTGCGCCAGCCAATCCGGGGACGCCACGTGTCCCCTCCCGCGGTCCACGGCTACCCCCGTGCACCCGAATACACTGAAAACTTCCGGGTGTCCGTTTTCGGACGTCCGAACTCAGAAAAATACATCCAAATAGTCAATTTCGATCGTTTATCCACGCTGAATCCAAATCCGATGTTCGTTCCGCAAGAAACCACTTCTAATTTTCAACGAGGGCATCCAAATAGGCACTCTTGATCCATTTTACGCACTAAGTCCATTTCTTGGGTCCGATTCGCGCACAAATGCCTCCAACACACAACATAGACCTTCAGAAGCCGCTGATCACACAGTAATCCCTCCGCAGGGATTCGGGTCTTCGCACAGTGGTTCACAAATAATTATTATTGTGGAATTTTGATTCAATGACCAAAAAGTCAATTCCAATGATTAAATTTTTTAAATATTTTTAAAAATATTTATGCTCAGCATAAATAAATGAGCTTTTTTATAGTTTGGTCTCTTTATAACGGAGTTAGATTTTATATTTAATTTGGAATAAAAATTAAACGATAAAAATTTATATTATATATATAATTGTAATATATATATATATATATATATATATATATAGAAAGAGAGAGAGAGAGAGAGAGAGAGAGAGAGAGAGAGTCGGGCTTATATACTTTCAAAAATACAAGCCCAACTATGCTTGTGAATTTTTTATCATTGAATTTGCATTGAGATTTGTGTGATTGTAAAGTCAACTAAAGAAAGAGAAAGAAATGTTGGGTTATGTATAATTGGATCTAAATAGGGGAAAAAACACCTAGAGGGGGGTGAATAGGTGTAAACGTTAAACACTCAAAAATCGTTGCGCAATAAAACCCAATGCGGAAATAAAAATAAACACGCAAGATTTTTACGTGGAAAAACTCCAAACCGGAGTAAAAAACCACGGGACCGATCACACGGCGAAATCCACTAGAATTAAAACACGTACAAGGTGATATACCGTACTCACAGACGACTCAACCTTTTACCATACGCTCCTAGTAGATCTTCTCCGCTCGCTCCGCAACGCTTCTCGAATCCACGATCTGCGCCCAACGCCGAATCCACAGCGTCCAACGTCGAGTCCACGACGTCCGACCGAATCCACGGTCTTCACCCAGTAGCACGCTTCGAATCCACGAACGTACCTCGCTCCGAATCCACGAGAGCGGTTGCACCTTGAATCCACAAGGCCACGCGAGTCCACGCGCCGATTTTGGGTAAATCGTTGTTTTTGGGTGGTGATGATCCGCCGAATACTTAGATTAGAAATAGATCGGAAATACCATCTAAGTATTCATTAATTTGATTCTACTCAAAATCTGAGTTTGGAAAACCTAGAATCAAATAATCAATATAGATGAAGAAACATAGAATTAAATCTATTGATTTCCTTTCTTCTCTATATGTGGATTTTTCTTTTTCGGCTTATTTTTCCGTACCCTAAAAAATGAATCATAGGGTCTATTTATAGGTTAGAAACCATTGGAAGAAGATAAGGATCAAAAACTAACCTTTTCTGAAATTTTACAGGACGGCGATCCGGATCGGAATTACGGCGATCCGGATTGTCGTAACGAGACAGACAATTCCAGAAAAACAAGGTTCGGGATCCGGATCGAAATGCCCGATCCGGATCGTTCATACATTTCAGCAAAAACCAATGTTCGGGATCCGGATCAGAATTAGCTTGGATCCGGATTGGATTTGCATATGAACCAACACCCTTCGGGATCCGGATTGGATTGTCTGATCCGGATCCTGAACATGTCCCATGTCCAGTTTTTGATTTTTATGCAATAAAAATTCTTCCAAGTGTTTCTACACTATAAGAAGTATTCGGATCACCAAAATCTTTAGTTAAACATACCTGATCCTTTTGAATTCTTCTTTCTTGAGATTGAGGTATATGATCCAAACTTCTTTCATCTTCAATCTTCAAGACTTAATACTTTCACGAAATACGCCAACTCAAATTCCGTAACAATCTCCCCCTTTGGCGGTTTCGTGACAAAACACAAATCCACTTAAGAAAATTCAAAAAGATATTTTTGTTGCTATCACCATACAACAAAAATTTACAATGGAGATCCAAAAATAATAAATACATGAGATAAACTCCTAAAACAGACTCTAGACTTAGACATCTGTAATCTCTGCAAAAGAAATCATTCTTGACAAAAAGAATCGTTAGATACCTCAAGAATTTTAACAATCAAAACCTAGCAGAGATAGAGTTTATACTCATCATGACATTTAAGAGTTCAGATATGTAAGAAGATCATAATCAAAAACCAACATATCTTTTATGCATTCAAAAACCAAATGTCACAAAGTGTTAGTCAACATCAACTTGTTAGTCATATTACATGCCCAAATAGTTAGTCAAATAGTTAGTAGAGGCATGCATCAAATCACAAGATAAAAACCCAAAAGTTGAAGTTATACTTACCTTCATAGTTCAAGTTCTCTCAAGCATTGTCAATCACAGAGCACAGTTCACTGTTCAATCACTGTTCAAAGTTCTCTAAACTCTCTCCCCCTTTTTGTCACAAAACTCAGCCAAAATTACAAAATGTAAGGAGAGTTAAAAAAAAAGTTCAAATAACGAGAAGAACCTGAGAACTAAAACTAAAAACCGAACTGAAAAACCTAAAAACTGAAAACCTGCAAGAAAGAAAAACTGCACAAAGAGATGACAGAGGTTAGGCAAAAATTAATCATCCGAGTCGGACTCATCAGAAGCACTGCATCCCATCTTGGAAAACATTTTCTTCATGAATTTCTTCATCGAATTGACTGACTTAGTTAATGTGATCTGGGATGCCGTGATAATCTAAAGTTCCTCGGAAATTCGTCGCTGTTGCTTGGTTATCTGCTCTTGTTCAAATGATAGGCGTTGTTGTTGCTTGAAAATTGAGGTCACCGATGCTTCATCATCTGCTCCGGGTGCTTGTCGTGATGGCGAGGCAGAGGTGCCGATACCAGGTTTCTTTCCGGATGACGGAGTTGGAGTAACATGAGGCAATTTGTGAAGGGACTTCACAATGGTGGATTCATTTATCATCCCCAAGCAATGTTGATAAGATGTTGCGGTGATGTCAATCTGAAACTTTTTCAGAATCCTCATGATTATCAACGAAAACGGAAGTCTTTCGGAGGGGTGAGGATGCTCAACATATCTAGACATCCTGTTCCAAATAATGTATGGGATGTTCATGTTCAAACCAACTGCTTCAGATGGATGCCCCAGAAGATATAAGAATAGCATTCTATCCCATCTCATCACCTTTGTTTGCATGTTTGGGAGAATGTTATAGCAAGTAATGAAGTTGAGAAACTGATATTCAAGTCGGAGTTGTTTGGATTTAACAGTTCTACCATCTTGCGATTCAGTTCCTTCCAAACAAATTCCGTTCAAAACAGTTTGCCACATGGTACTCGTTAGACTTCTTCCCGTCAAATAGTTGATCCCCGATCTGTTGGATTCCATTCCAAGGACTTCGCCGATTAACTGCGGAGTGATTTTAAGTCTCATCCCTTGGATATTTGTATAGAACTACATTGAGCCACGTTCATCTTCTTGAAGATGTCTTGCATTTGTATAAATGGTCCTTACTCGATGCAAACAATATCCGAGTAATTCCGGAAATCGACTAACTTGAAGAAGATTAGCTCGTTCAATTAAAATCCCAAACTCTGGTGAATGATCGCGGAGAGCACCAATATTGACATGTCGTTCGCCGATGCATTCACGATGTTCAAAAGCTCTAAGGCGATCAGAGTTGACGAACACTTCTTCCAGGCGAGGCGGAGAATCAGGAACTATTGGCTTGCTAACATCAACATCTCGAGCTTGTCCAAAGCGTCGAGCTAGTCGTTTCCTTTTCACCGAGATGGTTGGAGCAGTCATTGGTGCTTTTCCTTTGTCCATGGGTGTCTTTCCTTTTGATGCATCGGAAGCCTTTTGTTTAGGTTTAACGGGCATTGATTCGTCATCATCCGTCAATTTGTCCCAATCTACCTCATTATTATCTGCTTCAGTTTCCGAATCACTGACAAGATGAAATTCACCTTTCTGTTGAGCTTTCTTAGCTCTTTTCAGTTTGTTTGTTGGTCGAGTGTGCACCATTGCAACTAGCAGAAAAATGATCCAAGAGAATGCCATTGCTGCTAGTTCTTAAGAGAATTGAAATCCTGTGAGCAACAACTCAAGAACATGAAAATTTGTTAATTTTCAAAAATTTGAAAAATTGTACCCAAACAATCATAATCATGTAGAGAGACTAGGGATCAAATTAGTTTTGCAAAAAAATTTTTAAAAATAGATCAATTCCATGATTTTCAAAAATTCTGAAAATATGCCCTAAAACCGAATTTTCAGAAATCGAAGCCCAAAAATTCGCTAATCAGGAGAATACCTAGCATATAATCAAAACTAATCTACCCAGAGTTCTTATTTCAAAAGAAATTTGATCAAAAACCATTCACAAACGAAAAATTCCATGATTTCAACTCACGTTTTGAGCAAAGAAGGAAAAACAGGGAAAAACCGAGATTTTGATCAAGAAAAACTTACTTAGAATCGAAGAACTTGAGTTTGGATGCCTCCAAGATGGATGAATTCTAGAGAGAGAAGCTCTGGAGTCTTAAGAACAAAAGATTGCAGTAAAAGAAATCAAAACCCTTTTGTTCTTATAAAACCCTAGCCGCGATCCGGATCGGATCGTGAATCCATCCGGATCGGCTACCCGCAGGAAATACCTGCGTTCGGGATCCGGATCGGCTTGCATGATCCGGATCGGCTCCAAACTTTTTCTTCAGAAAAATTTAGAAAAATTCCAGAAAATTCAGAAAAAGATTGTAAGCACTTTTGTGTATCAACTTTAAGTAAAAATCATCGTTTCATACAACAATGAATAGATTATACCAAATCTATCAAAAATACTCAAATAACGAAACGAAAATTTATAAAAATTAAATCCCTTAAAGTTGAACAACTTCAATCACATCTAACATGATCTTATGCGTAATGCCTTTATCAAATCATCAATTTGGTAAAGAAAATGAAATACCAAGATCAATAGATGTTTGAAATCCCAATAAGTTAGATAATATATCTAGACAATCTGTTGAAGAGAGTGACTCTTTGAGCATCTTTCATTAAAAATTCCCACCTTATACCAACCTTGAAATTTGACAGAGTCAAGTATTTCAATCAGCATTTTATTTAATCAAAATTTACAAAACCATGCTTGGTATACATGTGGTAGCTGCACACAGTACTCGGACGACCGAGGTGGTAGCTCTTTTCTCCATGTGGTGGTAGTTTTCACACTCCTCATTGGGATGTAACTCTTTCCACATCTTTTGAGCATATTACATTTCTTTGACTCCCCCTCAATTGGCTATCAATTATTTAATATATAAGGTATTCAACCAAAAATTGATCTCGCATTCATACTCGACTAAATAGTCAAATAAGATAATGACTATACCAAGAGATCATTGAGAGAGAAATTGACTTTGATCACTTAAAAGATGACTTAATTAACATAAATGATCATTGCATCATTGAAATATTATGATATCAAAAGCATAATAAATTTCTAAATGCGTGAAAGGATGCAATTAAAGTCAATATAACTAATGCTCAATTAATGTCCTATGTACAAACATAGATAAAGAACAAAAACACAAAAACAAAACCTAACCTAAGCAAAGGTTTCAAAAAGAGATTATTTCAAGGAAAGCATTCCAATTGCTTTACGCAAGTGAATAAAACGTTTTTGATCCAAAGGTTTTGTTAAAATGTCAGCTAATTGATCCTCAGTTGAAATATATGAAAGTTGAAGAATATTTGATTCAACTAGCTCTCTAAGAAAATGATATCTAAGTTCAATGTGTTTTGTTCTAGAGTGCAACACAGGGTTTTTAGAAATGTTTATAGCACTAGTGTTGTCACAAAGAATGGTTACCGAAGTTGCTGAAATCCGGAAGTCGCTCAACACACTTTTCATCCAAATGAGTTGGGTTGAACAACTACCCGCTGAAATATACTCCGCTTCGGCAGTCGAGAGTGCTATGCAGTTTTGCTTTTTACTGTGCCATGCAACAAGGCAATGGCCAAGATAAAAGCATGCACCACTCGTGCTTTTCCGATCATCCACAGATCCTGCCCAATCGGCATCTGAGTATCCAACAATATCCAAACTTGTTCCCATAGGATACCAAATTCCGAAATTTATTGTTCCTTTGATGTACCGGATGATCCGTTTCACCGCTTTCAGGTGAACCTCCTTTGGTGCTGATTGATATCTCGCGCAAATCCCAACACTAAAGGATATATCCGGGCGACTAGCCGTGAGATAAAGTAGACTTCCAATCATACTGCGATAAAGTTTCTCGTCTACATTCTCACTATGTGATTCACTTCCAAGTCCCTTATGGCTAGTTCCCATTGGAGTCGGAAAATCTTTAGAATTTTCTAAATCAAACTTTTTGACCAACTCCATTGCATACTTGGATTGACACAAGTGAATGCCTTCATCACTTTGTTTAACTTGTAATCCAAGAAAATAAGTCAATTCGCCCATCATGGACATCTCAAATTCGCTTTCCATGGTTTCCGCGAATTTAGAAGCATCATTATCTCTTGTCGCGCCAAATACAATGTCATCGACATAGATTTGTGCTACAATGAAATTATTTTGATAATGCTTCACAAAGAGAGTCCTGTCTGCTCCCCCTCGAGTATAGCCCTTCTCCAAAAGGTGCTTTGTCAACCTTTCGTACCATGCTCGCGGTGCTTGTTTTAGACCGTAAAGAGCCTTTTTCAAACGAAAAACATGGTTAGGTTGTTTATGGTCTACAAAACCTTTCGGTTGAGCCACATAAACTTCCTCATTTAAAAACCCATTTAAAAACGCGCTCTTAACGTCCATTTGAAATAATTTTATTTTAAAATGACAAGCAATAGCAAATAGGATACGAATGGACTCGAGTCTAGCTACAGGGGCGAAAGTTTCATCAAAGTCTATACCTTCTATTTGAGAGTAGCCTTGAGCAACTAGACGTGCTTTGTTCCTGATGATGGTACCATCCTCATTTTTCTTGTTCTTGAAAATCCATTTAGTACCTATCACATTGTGTTGCTTCGGAGGCTTCGTTAATTCCCAGACTTTGTTTCGCTCAAATTGATGGAGCTCTTCCTGCATTGCTTCAATCCAGTAGTCATCCTGAAGAGCTTCATCAACATTCTTTGGTTCTATCATGGAGACGTAACAAGCGAATCCACAAACCAACTGTCTCCGAGTTCTAACTCCTTCTTGTGGGTCTCCAATAATATTCGATTCAGGATGATCCTTGGAGATGCGTAACGTTTGAGGTAACGGAGTACTCGGAGGTACATGAGATGATTCCTGCACATCAGATAAACTTGAAGAACCATTAGATGCATCATTATTATCGGAAGAATTGTTATTAGAAGATGCATTAGCAGGTGTATCATCATCAAGAGAGATATCGAGGGTAGATTTTTCAGATGCAAAGTGAAAAGCTTCATCTACTTTAACATTTATAGATTCTACCATTGTTTTAGATTCCAAGTTAAATACTCGATATGCTCTACTGTTTGTAGAATAACCCATGAAAATCCCTTCGTCACTTCGAGAGTCAAATTTTCCAAGATTTTCGCGGTCACGTAAAATGTAACACCGACTCCCAAAGATACGAAAATATTTGATGTTCGGTTTTCTACAAAACCATAGTTCATATGGTGTATTTAAAGTTCCCGGGCGCAAATAAACGCGATTAATTACATAGACTGCAGTGTTCACAGCTTCAGCCCAAAAATATAACGGTAAATTCCGGCTATGAAGCATAACACGTGCCATCTCTTGTACAACCCTGTTTTTGCGCTCGACTACACCATTCTGTTGAGGTGTATAGGGTGCTGAGAATTCATGTTTAATGCCGTTGGAAGTGCAAAAATCAATGAATTTAGAATTTATGAATTCTCCACCTCTATCACTTCTAACACGAATGATCTTTTCATTCTTTTCAATCATAATACGATGGCAAATCTCGTGAAAAGAATCAAAAGTATCAGCTTTCTCTTTTAAAAATGCTACCCAAGAATATCTAGAGAAATCATCAACCAATAGAAAATATACCATTTACCTCCCAAAGATGGTTGACGAGTTGGCCCCATTAAATCCATGTGTAAAAGCTCCAAGGGCCGTTTTGTACCAATGTGGTTCAAGTTCTTGTGTGCAGTCCTGGATTGTTTTCCCTTTTGGCAACCACCACACACAATGTTTTGTTTAAGTGAAAGTTTAGGAACCCCCTTGACCACGTCTTTGTTTGAAATTCTAGCAAGTTCCTTAAATTTATGTGACCTAGCCTTTCATGCCAAAGTGTTTCATTTTTCAAAGAGGCTAGGTTACATTTTTCAGAAATTTTATTAGGAACACATAACAATTGTTTTCAGATCTAACCCCCTTTAAAAAGAAAACATGGTCCTTATCAGTTACAACACATTCAACAGATGAAAAATTAACTGAGAAACCATTGTCGCAAAGTTGACTAATACTTATGAGGTTAGTCTTAAGGCCATCAACAAATAACACATTATTCAAAATTGGGCCATCTGGAATAGCTACTGTTCCTTTTCCAACAATTTTGGAAGACCGACCGTCTCCGAAAACAACAAGTCCTCCGGAGATTTTCTCAAAATTTTGAAAACAGTTTTTGTCACCGGTCATGTGACGGGAACATCCGCTATCCAGATACCAAGAC
>JAQOTM010001251.1:0-47505 GCA_029168755.2 Tillandsia fasciculata | reverse complement strand
TGTGATCCGGATCGTCGTAGACGTGATAGCACAATTCAGAAAACAGGGTTCGGGATCCGATCGAAGTTTGACGGATCGTTCATACAGTTTCACCAAACACCAGTGCTCGGGATCCGGATTGCAAAGCCTGATCCGGATCGTTCAACACAAAGGTAAAACTAGTGTTCGGGATCCGGATCAAGGATGCTGCGATCCGGATTGAACCATTGTATGAACGAACACCCTTCGGGATCCGGATTGAAGGTCTGATCCGGATCCTGAACATGTCCCATGTCCAGTTTTTGATATTTATGCAATTAAAAATTCTTCCAAGGTGTTTCTACACTACAAGAAGTATTCGGATCATCACAAAATATCTTTAGTTAAACATACCTGATCCTTTTGAATTCTTCTTTCTTGAGATTGAGGTATATGATCCAAACTTTTCTTCATCTTCAATCTTCAAGACTTAACACTTTCACGAAATACGCCAACTCAAATTCCGTAACAATCTCCCCCTTTGGCGGTTTCGTGACAAAACACAAATCCACAAAGAAAATTCAAAAAGATATTTTTGTTGCTATCACCATACAACAAAAATTTACAATGGAGATCCAAAAATTAAATACATGAGATAAACTCCTAAAACAGACTCTAGACTTAGACATCTGTACTCTCTGCAAAAAGAAATCATTCTTGACAAACAAAATCGTTAGATACCTCAAGAATTGAAGCATACAAAACCAAGCAGAGATGAGTTTATACTCATCATGACATTTAGAATTCAGATATGTAATAAGACAGAATCAATCATTGACATATCTTCTAAGCAATAAGAACCAAATGTCATAAGCTTTGTTAGTCCAAATCAACTTGTTAGTCATAATACATGCCCAAATAGTTAGTCAAATAGTAGTAGGGCATGCAACAATCACAATAAGAAAACTTTGCTTTGTTAGTAATCAAACAACTTGTTAGTAATAATACATGTCCAAATAGTTAGTCAAATAGTTAGTAGGGACATGCAACAAATCACAAGATAACCGAGTTGTGATACTTACCTTCCACCAAAGTCAAAGTTTGAGTTCGTTCAAAGTTCTTACAAAAGTTTTGCTCTACATCCTCTCCCCCTTTTTGTCACAAACAAAGCCAAAAATGTAGTCAAAACTACAAAGGTAAGGAGAGTTAAAAGTTCCAATATCAAGAAAACCTGAGAACTAAAAAACTAAAAACTAAATCCTAAAAGGTAAAAACCTGCACAAAAGATTAAAAGAAATGAGTCAAAAGCAATCAACTATCAGAATCAGAGTCTTCAGAGCTCGTACAGCCCATTTTAGAGAACATCTTTTTCACCAGTGTTCATTGAATTGACCTTCTTAGTTATGGTAATATGAGCTGCCGTGATGAGCTCAAGCTCATTGGAAATTCTTTGCTGTTCCTTCGAAATCTGTTCCAGCTTAACGGATAATCGTTGTTGTTCTTTGTAGATGGATGAGACTGATTCTTCATTCGCTGGTGCGGGTGCTGGTTGTGATGGTGATGCGGCAGTGCTTGTACTGGGTTTCGTTCCGAATGCAGGAACTGGAGTGACATGTGGCAACTTATGGAGGGACTTGACAATGGTAGACTCATCGATCATGCTCAAGCATTGATGATAAGTTGTTGAACTAGTATCAACCTGAAATTTCTTTAAGATCCTCATTATAATTAATGGAAATGGAATTCTTTCAGTGGGATGAGGATGCTCAACATATCTCGCCATTCTATTCCAAATAATGTATGGAATGTTGATATTTAATGCCGTTGCCTCTGACGGATGTCCTAAGAGATACAAAAACAGCAACCGATCCCATCTCACGACTTTCGTCTGCATATTTGGAAGGATATTGTAACATGTGATGAAGTTTAGAAACTGTACTCAAGACGAAGTTCTTGGATTTGACAGATTTCTCTGTTGATTGTGTTCCCTCCAAACAAATTCCCTCTATAACTTTTTGCCACATCGTGTTTGTCAAACTTATTCCCTTCAAGTAATGAATTCCTGTCTTGCTGGCTTGCATTCCCAAAACCTCGCCAATCAAATGTGGAGTAATCTTAAATCTTGTGCCTTCGATATTCGTGTAAAACTCCATTGGACCGTTTTCAAACTCTCGAAGGTGCCGTGCATTTGTATAGAAGGTCCTCACGTGATGCAGACAGTAGCCAAGCGTTTCTGGGAATCAACATACTTGAATAAGGTTCGCTTGTTCAATCAGAAGACCAAACTCAGGGGAGTGACCTCGTAGAGCCTCAATGTTAACATGCCTCTCGCCAATGCATTCGCGATGTGCAAAAGCTCTAAGACGATCAGCGTTAACGAACACTTCTTCCACACGTGGCGGGGAGTCAGGAGCTATCGGCGTGTCAACATTAATGTCCTGTCGTAGTCCAAAGCGTCTAGTTATTCGTTTTCTTTTCACAGAGATGGTTGGTGCAGCCATAGGTGCTTTTCCTGTGTCCATGGTTGCCTTTCCCTTTGAACCATCGGAGGCTTTTCCTTTTGAACAATCAGACGCCTTTTGTTCAGGTTTAACAGGCAATGATTCATCATCGTCTGTCAACTTATCCCAGTCTACTCCATCATTGTCTTCTTTAGTTTCCGAGTCACTGATAAGATCAAATTCACCTTTCGTTGAAGTTTCTTGGCTCTTTTCAATTTGTTTGTAGCTCGAGTATGCACCATTGAAACCAAGAGAAGAATGATCCAAGAGAATGCATTGCTGTGCGCTTTAAGAAGATTGAAATCCTGTGAGGAACAACTCAAGAACACGAAAAATCGTCAATTTTCAAAAATTTGAAAAATTGTACCCAAACAATCATAATCATGTAGAGAAGCCAAGAATCAAATTAGTTTTGCAAAAAGAATTTTAAAAATAGATCAATTCCATGATTTTCAAAAATTCCTCTTATATGCCCTAAAACAGAATTTTTAGAAATCGAAGCCCAAAAATTCGTTAATCTTGAGAAAACCCAGCATATAATCAAAACTAATCTACCCAGAGTTCTTATTTCAAAAGAAATTTGACCAAAAACCATTCACAAACGAAAAAGATAGAGAAATTTCATCACGTTTTGATGAAAATATAGAAAACTGTGAAAAACCGAGATTTTGATCAATAAAACTTACTTGGAATCGAAGAACTTGAGTTAGGAAAGCTCCAAGATGCAAGATTTCTAGAGAGAGAAACTCTAGAGGCTTAAGAACAAAAGATTGTAGCAAAAGAAATCAAAACCCTTTGTTCTTATTAAAACCCTAGCCGTGATCCGGATCGGATCGAGAATTTGATCCGGATCGGCTACCCGCAGGAAAAGCCTGCGTTCGGGATCCGGATCACTTAGCCCGATCCGGATCGGCTCCAACTTTTTCATCAGAAAAATTCAGAAAAATTCTATAAAATCCAGAAAAAGTATGTAAGCACTTTAGCATATCAACTTTAAACAAAAATCATCGTTTCATACAACAAGAAATAGATTATACCAAATCTATCAAAAATACTCAAAAATGAAACGAAAATTTATGGAAATTAAAACTCTTAAAGTTGAACAACTTCAATCACATCTAACCTGATCTTATGCGTAATGCCTTTATCAAATCATCAATTTTGGTAAAGAAAATGAAATACCAAGATCAATAGATGTTTGAAATCCCAGATAAGTTAGATAATATATCTAGACAATCTGTTGAAGAGAGTGGCTCTTTGAGCATCTTTCATCAAAAATCCCACCTTATACCAACCTTGAAATTTGACAGAGTCAAGTATTTCAATATGCATTTCAGCATCAATTTTTAAACACAAAAATTTGCTTTGCATACATGGGGTATTTTATTTTTTTCTTTTCTCCATGTGGTGGTAGTTTTCACACTCCTCATTGGGATGTAACTCTTTCCACATCTTTTGAGCATTTTACTTTTCTTTGACTCCCCCTCAATTGGCTATCAATTATTTAATATATAAGGTATTCAACCAAAAATTGATCTCGCATTCATACTCGACTAAGCAATCAAATAAGATAATGACTATACCAAGAGATCATTGAGAGAGAAATTGACTTTGATCACTTAAAAGATGACTTAATTAACATAAATGATCATTGCAACATTGAAATATTATGATATCAAAAGCATAATAAATTTCTAAATGCGTGAAAAGATGCAATTAAAGTCAATTATGATTTATGCTCAATTAATGTCCTATGTACAAACATAGATAAAGAACAAAACACAAAACAAAAACAAAACCTAACCTAAGCAAAAGTTTCAAAAAGGTTATTTCAAGGAAAGCATGCCAATTGCTTTACGCAAGTGAATAAAACGTTTTTGATCCAAAGGTTTTGTTAAGATATCAGCTAATTGATCCTCAGTTGAAATATATGAAAGTTGAAGAATATTTGATTCAACTAGCTCTCTAAGAAAATGATATCTAAGTTCAATATGTTTTGTTCTAGAGTGCAACACAGGGTTTTTAGAAATGTTTATAGCACTAGTGTTGTCACAAAGAATTGTTACCGAAGATGCTGAAATCCGGAAATCGCTCAACACGCTTTTCATCCATATCAATTGAGTTGAACAACTTCCCGCTGAAATATACTCCGCTTCGGCAGTCGAGAGTGCTATGCAGTTTTGCTTTTTACTGTGCCATGCAACAAGGCAATGGCCAAGATAGAAGCATGCACCACTCGTACTCTTCCGATCATCCACTGATCCTGCCCAATCGGCATCTGAGTATCCAACAATGTCCAAACTTGTTCCCATAGGATACCAAATTCCGAAATTTATCGTTCCTTTGATGTATCGGATGATCCGTTTCACCGCTTTCAGGTGAACCTCCTTTGGTGCTGATTGATATCTCGCGCAAATCCCAACACTAAAGGATATATCCGGGCGACTAGCCGTGAGGTAAAGTAGACTTCCAATCATACTGCGATACAGTTTCTCGTCTACATTCTCACTATGTGATTCACTTCCAAGTCCCTTATGGCTAGTTCCCATTGGAGTCGGAAAATCCTTAGAATTTTCTAGATCAAACTTTTTGACCAACTCCATTGCATACTTGGATTGACACAAGTGAATACCTTCATCATTTTGTTTAACTTGTAATCCAAGAAAATAAGTCAATTCGCCCATCATGGACATCTCAAATTCGCTTTCCATGGTCTCCGCGAATTTAGAAGCATCATTATCTCTTGTTGCGCCAAATACAATGTCATCGACATAGATTTGTGCTACAATGAAATTGTTTTGATAATGCTTCACAAAGAGAGTCCTGTCAGCTCCCCCTCGAGTATAGCCCTTTTCCAAAAGGTGCTTTGTCAACCTTTCGTACCATGCTCGCGGTGCTTGTTTCAGACCGTAAAGAGCCTTTTTCAAACGAAAAACATGGTTAGGTAGTTTATGGTCCACAAAACCTTTCGGTTGAGCCACATAAACTTCCTCATTTAAAAACCCATTTAAAAATGCGCTCTTAACGTCCATTTGAAATAATTTGATTTTAAAATGACAAGCAATCGCAAATAGGATACGAATGGACTCGAGTCTAGCTACAGGGGCGAAAGTTTCATCAAAGTCTATACCTTCTACTTGAGAGTAGCCTTGAGCAACTAGTCTTGCTTTGTTCCTGATGATAGTACCATCCTCATTTTTCTTGTTCTTGAAAATCCATTTGGTACCTATCACATTGTGTTGCTTCGGAGGCTTCGTTAATTCCCAGACTTTGTTTCGCTCAAATTGATGGAGCTCTTCCTGCATTGCTTCAATCCAGTAGTCATCCTGAAGAGCTTCATCAACATTCTTTGGTTCGATTTGAGATACGTAGCAAGCGAATCCGCAAACCAATTGTCTCCGAGTTCTGACTCCTTCTTGTGGATCTCCAATGATGTTCGATTCAGGATGATCCTTGGAGATGCGTAACGTTTGAGGTAAGGAGTAGTCGGAGGTACACGAGATGATTCCTGCACATCAGATAAACTTGAAGAACCGTTAGATGCATCATTATTATCGAAAGAATTGTTAGAGAAGATGCATTAGCAGGTGTATCATCATCAAGAGAGATATCGAGGGTAGATTTTTCAGATTCAAAGTGAAAAGCTTCATCTACCTTAACATTTATCGATTCTACGATCGTCTTAGATTCTAAGTTAAAAACTCGATATGCTCTACTGTTTGTAGAATAACCCAAGAAAATCCCTTCGTCACTTCGAGAGTCAAATTTTCCAAGATTTTCGCGGTCACGTAAAATAAAACACCGACTCCCAAAGATACGAAAATATTTGATATTAGGTTTTCTACAAAACCATAGTTCATATGGTGTATTTAAAGTCCCCGGGCGCAAATACACTCGATTAATTACATAGACAGCAGTGTTCACCGCTTCAGCCCAAAAATATAACGGTAAGTTCCGGCTATGAAGCATAACACGTGCCATCTCCTGTACGACCCTGTTTTTGCGCTCGACTACACCATTCTGTTGAGGTGTATAGGGTGCTGAGAATTCATGTTTAATGCCATTTGAAGTGCAAAAATCAATGAATTTGGAATTTATGAATTCTCCACCTCTATCACTTCTAACACGAGTAATCTTTTCATTCTTTTCAATCATAATACGATGGCAAATCTCGTGAAAAGAATCAAAAGTATCAGCTTTCTCTTTTAAAAATGCTACCCAAGAATATCTAGAGAAATCATCAACCAATAAGAAAATATACCATTTACCTCCCAAAGATGGTTGACGAGTTGGCCCCATTAAATCCATGTGCAAAAGTTCCAAAGGCCGTTTTGTACCAATGTGGTTCAAGTTCTTGTGTGCAGTCCTAGACTGTTTTCCCTTTTGGCAACCGCCACACACAATGTTTTGTTCAAATGAAAGTTTAGGAACCCCCTTGACCACATCTTTGTTTGAAATTCTAGCAAGTTCCTTAAAGTTTATGTGACCTAGCCTTTCATGCCAAAGAGTTTCATTTTTCAAAGAAGCTAGGTTACATTTTTCAGAAATTTTATGAGGAACTACATAACAATTGTTTTCTGATCTAACCCCTTTTAAAAAGAAAACATGGTTCTTGTCAGTTACAGTACATTCATCAGATGAAAAATTAACTGAATAACCATTATCACAAAGTTGACTTATGCTTATGAGGTTAGTCTTAAGGCCATGAACAAATAACACATTATTTAGAACCGGGCCATCCGGAATAGCTATAGTTCCTTTTCCAACAATTTTGGAAGACCGACCGTCTCCGAAAACAACAAGTCCTCCGGAGATTTTCTCAAAGTTTGAAAACAGTTTTTGTCACCGGTCATGTGACGGGAACACCCGCTATCCAGATACCAAGACGAACTATCATATGCATGCAAGGAAATATTGGTAACAAGACAAGGAAAAATTTCACCTTTGCGCACCCAAACCTTTTTGGAATGCGTCGGTAATGGTCGTGAAGTTACTCGCCTAGGTGAAAGCGTCTTGTTCGAAGATTGCTGCTCCTTGATGATGTCGTCTTGAGCGGTGAACTACCAAGGCTCTTTTCCTTCAATTGATTTGCAATTGATTTCTGAGGAATCACCTTTGTGGTAGTCATTGCAAGAGGTGCTTGAGGTGTGCGTTTGGCTCCCGTCTTGCAATTTCTTCTTATGTGCCCTGAAAAGCCACAACGAAAACATACCTTAGTTCTTGACGATCCCGAAGAGGATGAAGTAGGCTTGTTGTCGTTGCTTGTCGTGAATTCCGGTGTCGGAGGAGGAGATACCGACTGAGGCACAAAAACTGTCCCACTCGAACTTGGACTGTCTCCAGTTTGAGTGTATCCGAGGCCGAACCGATTTGTTTGACCAAGACCAAGAAGCCTATCCAACTTACTCCTTCCAGAAGAGAATCGCTTTAAGTCATCCTTTAGTTGGAGTATGGTCTTTGTCATTTCCATTTTATCCTGTCGAGCCTCGCCGTAGAGCTTTGAGAAATAATTCGCTTTGTCCACCAATTTCTCATGTTCTTTCTCGAAAAGCTCATTTTTCTCTTGAAGGGAAACATTTGCTTTGGCTAGATTATCCCTTTCCACTTCAAGAGCGTTTGAGAGAGAAGATGCCCTTTTTGCTTCTTCTTCGAGATCCTGCAATCTCCCTCTCAAACTCCGGTTTTGCTTTGCCAGTTTCTTTGAATCCCTCAAAAGCTTATGGTAGGCAAGAGCAAAATCTTCACCTTCAGAATTGCTCGATTCGTCGTCCGTAGCGTTCTTTTCAACATGGGAGGAGTTGGACAAGGAATCGGAGGTACTTGCCATTAAGCACATGAAGGGTGAAGATGTAGTGGACGCGTGGAATGCTGTCGCGTTGTCTTCTTCATCACTTGAGGATGACTCATTTGACGTTGAGTTGTCATCCCAGGTGACGACTTGCATCGCCTTCTTCTTTGCCGGATTCTTGTTGGGACACTCCGTTGCAATGTGGCCGTAGCCTCGACATTTGAAGCACTGTACTTGTCCCTCTGAACTTTTCTTATCCTTTGAGAAGTTCTCTTGCTTTCTTGACTTGTAACTTGAAGAACCCTTGCCTTTCTTCGACTTTCCGAAGGATGGAGTTTTGCTTGGATTACCCCTTCGAAAGTTGCGGCGAAACTTCCTTGTCAAGAGAGCGAGCTGCTTCTCAAAGTCCTCCATAGATAGGTTCTCGTCATCGTCTGAGGAGGATGAATCCGCGTCTTCTTCTTTGTAGTTTTCAATGCATAACCTGAAGAATTAGAAAAGGATGCTTTTCCCGAAGAATAGTTAGTAGGAAATGTCATTTCATAAGTTTGCAATGAACCAACTAATTCTTCAACACGCATTTCGTCCGGGTGTTTAATTGTTTCAATGGCTGCGACCTTCGGGCGAAATCGTTCAGGAAGAGTTCTTAATATCTTTCTTACAACTTTAAATTCTGGAATCTTCTCTCCCAAGTTAGCACATGAGTTTACGATGTCTTGCAATCGTGTGTAATAGTCTGTGAAAGATTCATTTTCTGCCATAAAAATAGAGTCAAACTTGCTCGTAAGCATTTGCAGTTTCTGAATCTTCACAAGGTTAGTTCCCTCATGCGTAACTTATAGAACATGTTACGGAATTTGAGTTGGCGTATTTCGTGAAAGTATTGAGTCTTGAAGATTGAAGATAAAAGAACTTTGGATCATATACCTCAATCTCAAGAAAGAAGAATTCAAAAGGATCAGGTATGTTTAACTAAAGATCTTTTGGTGATCCGAATACTTCTTGTAGTGTAGAAACACCTGGAAGAAAGTTTTATTGCATAATCATCAAAAACTGGACATGGGACATGTTCAGGATCCGGATCATGCTCGGCAATCCGGATCCCGAAGGGTGTTTGTTCATACACTGTTTCAATCCGGATCGCAGCATTTCATGATCCGTATCCCGAACACTGATTTTACCTTTTCACTTGCATGATCCGGATCAGGATTTGCAATCCGGATCCCGAACGTGATGTTTGGTGAAACTGTATGAACGATCCGGATCGGGGACTACGATCCGGATCCCGAACTAGCATTTTTTTTCTGGAAATCATCTTTCTTGTTTCTGCAATCCGGATCGTCCAATTCCAATCCGGATCGCCGTCGGTAAAATCTCCAGAAAAGGCAGTTTTTGATCCCTATCTTCTTCCAATGGTTTCTAACCTATAAATAGGCCCTGTATTCATTTTCTAGGGCATCCACATTCATCGGCAAAATAGAAAAAGATAGCCGAAAAGAAAAAATCCACATATAGAGAAGAAAGGAAATCAATAGAATTTATTCTATGTTTCTTCATCTATACTGATTGATTTGATTCTAGGTTTTCCTTACTCATATTTTGAGTAGAATCAAATCAATGAATACTTAGATGGTATTTCCGATCTATTTCTAATCTAAGTATTCGGCGGATCATCACCACCCAAAACAAACAACGATTTACCCAAATCGGCGCGTGGACTCGCGTGGCCTTGTGGACTCAAGGTGCAACTACGTTCGTGGATTCGAAGCGTGGTACTGGGTGAAGACCGTGGATTCGGTCGGACGTGGTGGACTCTGTTGGGTTATAAGTAAATGGATCTAAATAGGGGAAAAAACACCTAGCGGGGGGTGAATAGGTGTAAACAATAAACACTCAAAAAATCATTGCGCAAATAAACCCAATGCGGAAAAATAAAAGAACACGCAAGATTTTTACGTGGAAAAACTCCAAACCGGAGTAAAAAACCACGGGACCGATAACACGGCGAAATCCACTAGAATTAACACACGTACGAGGTGATATACCGTACTCACAGACGACTCAAACTTTTTCATACGCTCCTAGTAGATCTTCCCGCTCGCTCCACGACGCTTCTCGAATCCACGATCCGCGCCCAACGCTGAATCCACAGCGTCCAACGTCGAGTCCACGACGTCCGACCGAATCCACGGTCTTCACCCAGTGGCACGCTTCGAATCCACGAACGTACCTCGCTCCGAATCCACGAGAGCGGTTGCACCTTGAATCCACAAGGCCACGCGAGTCCACGCGCCGATTTTGGGGTAAATCGTTGTTTGTTTGGGTGGTGATGATCCGCCGAATACTTAGATTAAAGATAGATCGGAAATACCATCTAAGTATTCATTGATTTGATTCTACTCAAAATGTGAGTATGGAAAACCTAGAATCAAATCAATCAATATAGATGAAGAAACATAGAATAAATCTATTGATTTCCTTTCTTCTCTATATATGTGGATTTTTTTTCTTTTCGGCTATTTTCTTCTGTAATAGCGGATGCCCTAGAAATGAATACAGGGCCTATTTATAGGTTAGAAACCCTTGGAAGAATATACGGATCAAAAACAGCCTTTTCTGGAAAGAATTACCGACGGCGATCCGGATTGGATTTGGCGATCCGGATTGCAGAAGCACAAAAGACGGTTTCCAGAAAATTGCTTGTTCGGGATCCGGATCGTAGTCCCCGATCCGGATCGTTCATACAGTTTTACCAAAACATCATGTTCGGGATCCGGATTGCAGTTCCTGATCCGGATCGAGGAAGCAACAGGTAAAACTAGTGTTCGGGATCCGGATCAGAGGAGGCTGCGATCCGGATTGAACCAGTGTATGAACCAACACCCTTCGGGATCCGGATTGCAAGCTCGATCCGGATCCTGAACATGTCCCATGTCCAGTTTTTGATGTTTAAGCAATTAAAACCTCTTCCAGGTGTTTCTACACTATAAGAAGTATTCGGATCATCAAAATTCTTTAGTTAAACGTACCTGATCCTTTTGAATTCTTCTTTCTTGAGATTGAGGTATACGATCCAAAGTTTCTTCATCTTCAATCTTCAAGACTTAATACATTCACGAAATACGCCAACTCAAATTCCGTAACAATCTCCCCCTTTGGCGGTTTCGTGACAAAACACAAATCCACAAAAGAAAATTCAAAAAGATATTTTTGTTGCTATCACCATACAACAAAAATTTACAAAAGAGATCCAGAAATTAAAAACATGAGATAAACTCCTAGAACAGACTCTAGACTTAGACATCTGTAATCTCTGCACACAGAAAGCATTCTTGACAAACAAATCGTTAGATACCTCAAGAATTGAAACATTCAAAACCAACTACAGAGATAGAGTTTATTCTCATCATGACATTTGAAAATTCAGATATGTAAGAGAATCATAGTTAAAACCAACATATCTTCTAAGCAATCGAAAACCAAATGTCAAAGTATGTTAGTCCAACATCAACTTGTTAGTCATATTACATGCCCAAATAGTTAGTCGAATAGTTAGTATAGAGGCATGTCACAAATCACAAAGAAAAACCAAAGTTGAGTTGAAGTCATACTTACCTTGATATTCACAAGGTTGATATTCACAATCATCATTCATTGTTCAAAGTTCTCTCTAACTCTCTCCCCCTTTTTGTCACAAAACAAAGCCAAAACGTAGCAAGAGCTACAATATGTAAGGAGAGTAAAAAAAAGTCTATTAATATGCACAAATTGAGAACTAAACTAAAAGAATCAATAAGACTAAAACCTAAAAACCTGCACAAAAAGAAATGAGTCAAAAATAGTCAGTTGTCAGAATCTGAATCTTCAGAACTTGTGCAACCCAGCTTGTAGAACATCTTTGTCAATCGCTTGTGCACAGAATTGACCTTTTAGTGATAGTAATGTGAGCTGCCGTGACTATCTCAAGCTCATTGCAAAATTTTTGTTGCTCTTTCAAGATCTGTTCTTGCTTGACAGATAGTTGTTGTTGCAACTTGAAGATCGAAGTCAATGATGCTTCATCATCCGTGCCGGGTTCTTGTCGAGACGTTGAGGCCGAGGTGCCGTCACAAGGTTTCTTTCCAATAACATGAGGCAATTAATAGACCAGTGTACTTCATCAGGGTTTTCTTCAAGTTCTGTGTCACTTATAACTTCCACTTCACCTTTTCGTTGGAGTTTCTTGGCTCGTTTCAGTTTGTTGGTTGCTCGAGTATGTACCATCGTAACCAGTAGCAGGATTAACCAGGAGAGTGCCATTGGTGTGAGTGCTCTGAGTTTTGAGAAAGTGTCCTGTGCAAAACCAACTCAAGAACATATGAAAAATCGTCAATTTTGAAAAATTTGAAACATTGTACCTAGACAATCATAATCTTGTAGAGAAGCCAAGAATCAAATTAGTTTTCCAAAAAGAATTTTAAAAATAGATCAATTCCATGATTTTCAAAAATTCCTCTTTTATGCCCTAAACCAGAATTTTTAGAAATCGAAGCCTAAAAACTCGTTTATCTTGAGAAAACCCAGCATAAAAGCAAAACTAATTGACCCAGAGTCCTTATTTCAAAGGAAATTTGATCAAAAACCATTCACAAACGAAAAAGTTTCAAGATTTCAACACACGTTTGATGAAAAACTGTAAAAACCGAGTTTTGATCAATAAAACTTACTTGAATCCGAAGAACTTTGAGTTTGGAAGCTCCAAAATGCAAGAAATCTAGAGAGAGAAGCTCTAGAGATTTTAGAACAAAAGATTAGGGTAAAAGAAAACAAATCCTCTTTGTTCTTATAAAAACCCTAGCCGTGATCCGGATCGGATCGAGAATGTGATCCGGATCGGCTACCCGCAGGAAGAGTCCTGCGTTCGGGATCCGGATCACTTACCCCGATCCGGATCGGCTTCACCTTTTTCTCCAGAAAAATTCAGAAAAAATTCCATAAAATCCAGAAAAAGTATGTAAGCACTTTACCATGTCAACTTTAAACAAAAGACATCGTTTCATTCAACAAGAAATAGATTATGCAAAATCTATCAACAATACCCAAAAATGAAACGAAAATTTACGAAAGTTAAAACACTTAAAGTTGAACAACTTCAATTACATCTATCCTGATCCTATGTGTAATGCCTTTATCAAATCATCAATTTTAGTAAAGAAAATGAAGTACCAAGATCAATAGATGTTTGAAATCCCAGATAAGTTAGATAATATATCTAGACAATCTGTTGAAGGAGTGGCTCTTTGAGCATCTTTTACTAAAAATCCCACCTTATACCAACCATGAAATATGACTGAGTCAAATATTTCAATATGTATTTCATCAACATTTTCAAAACAAAGATTTGCTTTGCATTCATGGAGTATCTTTTTCTTTCTTTCATTTTCTCCATGTGGTGGTAGTTTTCACACTCCTCATTGGGATGTAACTCTTTCCACATCTTTTGAGCATTTTACATTTCATTGACTCCCCCTCAATTGGCTATCAATTATTTAATATATAAAGTATTCAACCAAACCATTGATCTCGAATTCATACTCGACTAAGCAATCAAATATGATAATGACTATACCAAGAGATCATTGAGAGAGAAATTGACTTTGATCACTTAAAAGATGGTTTAATTAACGTAAATGATCATTGCAACATTGAAGTATTATGACATCAAATGCATAATAAATTTCTAAATACATAAAAGGATGCAATTAAAGTCAACTATGATTTATGCTCTGTTACGGCTTTTTGGTGTTGGCATATTTCGTGAGTCAAGTCAGTGAGTTGAGTCGGAGTCTTAAAGGGATCAAATTGTCAATCAGCAATCAAAGACTTAGAGAAGATTCAACAAGAGCTCAAGTTGACACTCAGTGTCTTGAGTCTTGAAGATTGAAGATGAAGAATTGTGGATCAGTTACATCAATCTCAAGAAGAAAGTATTCAAAAGGATCAGGTATGTTTAACTAAATAATTTTGGTGATCCGAATACTTTCTTATAGTGTAGAAACACTTGGATGAATTTTTAATTGCATAAAAATCAAAAACTGGACATGGGACATGTTCAGGATCCGGATCAGATCTTCCAATCCGGATCCCGAAGGGTATTGTTCATTGGCAATTTCAATCCGGATCCTAGGCCATTCCGATCCGGATCCCGAACATTGGATGTTGCTGAAATTCATGAACGATCCGGATCGGGCCTTGTGATCCGGATCCCGAACCCTTGGATTTCTGGAATCGTCAATCTCGTTACGACGATCCGGATCGCAGTAATCCCGATCCGGATCGCCGTCCTGAAAATTTCCAGATAAGGTATGTTTTTGATTCTTATCTCTTTCCAAAGGTTTCTAAACTATAAATAGACATTTAGGGTTTCTCAAAAACGTGGGAGCTATACCGATCATTTTATAAAACACTTGAGAGCAACCCTAGAGGCTAGGTTTTTATCGTTCTTCTTTATAGCCTCTTTTAGGTCAATTCGATGGTTCTTTCAAGAACATATCTTTTGTCGAATTGATCTAATCTTTGCTTAGAGATTTTTTCCCATGGATCTTCATTGATAATCTAAGCAAAGGATCACCATCGAAGCCAATATTCTTACCGGCTGAGTTTGCGTCGTGGATTCGACGTGGCATCGTGGATTCGGTGTGTTGAAGGCGTTTCGTGGATTCGAAACGTGTGCTCGTGGATTCGAGTGGCGTTCGTGGATTCGAACGTGTGCAGTGGACGTGCAAACGGTGGAGCGCAAGGTCCGAAGAAATTGAAGGAGGGGTTAAATCCGTGGAGACGGTAATCACCTTGTTATTCTTCTTTTCTTAGTGGATTGTTATTGCGTGGATATCCAACCGGTCAGCGCAAGGTCCGAAGAAGCTGAAGGAGGGGTTGAGTCCGTGGAGTCGGTAATCACCTTGTTATTCTTCTATTCTTAGTGGATTGTTATTGCGTGTTGGTCCCGTGGTTTTTCTCCTGGATTGGAGTTTCCACGTAAATCTCGGTGTGTTGATTTTTATTTTCCGCATTGTTTTTTATTTTGCACTGAGATTGGTTTTTATAATATTACACCTATTCACCCCCCTCTAGGTGTTTGATAGTACCTATTTAGATCCTTGTGGATCCTAAATAACTCTACAATTGGTATCAGAGAGGGTTTTAGGTTTATCTATCATGATGGGTGAAAGTGGTAATATTTTTAGACCTCCTCTTTTTGATGGGACCAATTATGCATATTGGAAAATGCGGATGAGAGCTTTTCTCATCTCTATTGATGAGCGGGTATGGCAAACCGTTGAATACGGTTGGGTGCATCCGGTTGAGGAAGTAGGAAATTCTACTACCCCAAAACCTCGCTCTAGATGGTCTAAAGAGGAAATCGAAAGATCTTCTTACAATGGGAAAGGTATGAACGCTTTATATAATTCTCTTTCCTCGACTGAGTTTACAAGAATTTCCGCGTGTGAAACCGCGAAGGAAATTTGGGATATTCTCAAAATTACACATGAGGGTACTAATCTTGTAAAAATTCAAAAGCTCCAGATGCTTACAAGTCAATTTGACTCTATTCATATGGAAGAGCATGAATTGTTTACAGATTATTACACTAGACTTCAAGATGTAATTAATACATGTGCTAATTTAGGAGAAAAGATCCCGGAGTCGAAAATTGTAAGAAAGATTCTTCGGACTCTTCCGGAACGGTTTAGGGCAAAGGTTACCGCCATTGAAACCGTTAGTCATCCGGATGAGATGAGTGTAGAGGAATTAGTAGGTGCTTTACAAACTTATGAGATGACTTTTCCTACTAATCAAATTTCTTCCAAGTCTTCTTCTAAGCTTACAGGTATTGCATTCAAATCAACAAAGGAAGAAGATGACGAATCAAGTTCCGACGATGAAATCTCTTTTGCCGATTTTGAAGAACAATTGGCGCGGATCACAAAGAAATTTCGTCGGAAATTTTGGAAGAATCGAACCGATGGATCTTCATCCACGAAACCATCTAAAGGATCATCGGGTTCTAAATCCTCTAAACTCAAAGGCGTTGCAAAACCTTCTAAAGAAAAAGAAAAAGATGATTTCGAAGGGGAAATCCGATGCTATCGATGCAAAGGCTACGGCCATATTTCAACGGATTGTCCTTCTAAGAAATCATATAAAAAGAAGGCTTTGCAAGCGAAAACTTGGGACGATTCTAGTTTCGATGAATCGACCTCAAGTGAAGAGGAAAAAGAAAAAATTGTTGCTTTTCATGCCTCTCAAATTCCCTCTTCTAATTTGTGCTTATCATCTTTAGTCACTGACTCTATTCCTTTGATTTTGCATGAAACATCAACATCCGGAGGAGAGTCATCAAGTGAGGGGGAGTCGGACGAAGAAGAACTCGTTGAGGCATACCAACAACTTCTTGCGGAATCAAAGAAGATGGCCAAACTTAACAAGAAGTTGAGGAAGCAACGACTTGAAGTTCAAGACGAGAATCAAGCTTTAAAGATCAAACTTCATGATCTCGAGGAGGAACATGGACGGTATTGGATAACAATAAAATCCTCCAAGAAAAGCTAAACCAATCGGAGACAAACGCTAAATCATATATGGACAAGATTGGTTTTCTTGAAAAGCAGTTTGAGGAGATTCATGTCACCAACCAAGCTTTGACCAAGCAAGTTCATGAACTCAAATCCGACATACAAAGGCTTTCAACCGGTTCCAAGAAACTTGATTGTATGTCCGGATTAGGTCAAACAAGCAAGGTTGGTTTGGGATTTAAAAAGGACCAAACTGTGCATGCTTCAAGTTCCACAATGAAATTGAAAGGAAGAACTTGTCACCTATGTGGACTTGAAGGACATTTGGTGAAGAATTGCCCGAAAAAGAGAAAGAAAAATTCTTCGGCAACTTCATCTACGGAGCGGACTCAACGGAATCAAAAGACACATCAAGTCAAAGGAGTTCACTCAACCCACCAAAGGTCCGAGCCACAACATCAATCATACAAGTGGATTATTGCGAGGCAAAGACCTAAGGTGGATCAACAGTCAAAGCTACCAACCCCCGGCCACAACGAATCAAGACAACCCAAAATCCAGCGATTTTGGATTCGGAAAGGTGATATCTTTCCTTGTCTTAAGTTCTAAATAGCTTATGACTGTATGTAATGCTTTGATTGGTTTTCCCTTCATATTTTTCTTAATCTTTGCATTACATGTTTTTCAATGCTCTTGTTTTTATACTTTGTTTTTGAACAAAAGGGTTTTAACGAACAAGTGCATTGAATAAAAAGGGCTTCACGTTCATTCACTCCAAATTAATTTTATATGATTATCAACTTTACTCCATAATCATAATCTTGAAGATACTTCATTATAGGAGTTTTTGATATTATAAGCATCAAATTTTAGAAATCATGTGTGATCTTTAGATGCTTAATCTATCTCGGTTGTGTGAATTCATTGTGATAAACGTGAGACAACCGATAGACTGAAATTTGGGAGTTAATTCTTTCACGTAAGAGATTGCCTTCTTACAAGGGTAAATAAATGAATTATAAAAGATGTGGAAAGAGTTACATCCGAAAGGAGTGTGAAAACTACCACCACATGTTGGAAAGAGCTACCACATGTTATGGATGCCTGAAAAATATTTTATGAGAATTTTTAGTTGAAGCATTCGGAGATTTAAATTCAAAGTTCTTATTTTGAACAATCTCCTGGTTGGTATAAGGTGGGATAGTTAAAAAGATGCTCAAAGAGCCACCCTTAGGTATTTTAGTGCTTATCTCAAATTTGAAAGGGTAGAATTCAAGATTGATGTCATTTGGAAAATCTCCGTAAGTCATCTTTGTAAATCCGTTACATCTTGATAGAGTTTGGATCTCAAGATTATTTTTGATGACTTGTGTTTGATGAATATAACATGAAAAACTGTTTATAATGTTTTATCTTTGTTTTTCATGATTTAGGAGTAAATCTTTTTAATTTTTGTGAAATTAATTGGATTGAATGACATCTGTGTGAATTCATTGTTTAAAACACTAAAATTGATTTCTTGATGGAATACAAATCGGTATTTGAAAAGATTCCAAAATCTGGATTTGTTTCAAGAAATTATTTGATTTTTGCTTTCTGGTACCGGTACGCAATCTGCATTTTTGTTATATACCGGAACTGAGCTTTTATCTCTCTTTCTCTATGAACTAATTTCCTTTTGTCTAGTATGTTCACTGTTTGACAATTTGTGACAAAAAGGGGGAGAAGAGAAATGACGGAGATGAGATCATCAAGAGAGGACAAACGAAAATGGAAAAATGGGGGAGAACGGAAAATGATGATCGTATCACAAAGGGGGAGAACAGAGATGCTCAAGATAGGGGGAGACAAAGAAAAAATTGAAAGAGCCGAAAAACAAAAGAACCAAAAGGACGAATCAAATGTAGGATTTTAATTTCTAACGACTAACGTTTGATTTTGTTTGGAGTTTTGTTTTGCAGGAATTACATCACTTTAAGACTCCAAGTCCTAAGTCATAGAGTATGTTCTAGGACTGTTTGGTTCAAATGTAATTTTGTATTTATTGGATCTTTCACGCAAAGAAAATCAATGTTTTGGTGATGACATTGAGTTTCGATTTTTTGGTTTAAGATGAGTGACTTGAGCGTTTTATGTATTTTTGGGTTTTGTCACGAAATTGCCAAAGGGGGAGATTGTTACGGCTTTTTGGTGTTGGCATATTTCGTGAGTCAAGTCAGTGAGTTGAGTCGGAGTCTTAAAGGGATCAAATTGTCAATCAGCAATCAAAGACTTAGAGAAGATTCAACAAGAGCTCAAGTTGACACTCAGTGTCTTGAGTCTTGAAGATTGAAGATGAAGAATTGTGGATCAGTTACATCAATCTCAAGAAGAAAGTATTCAAAAGGATCAGGTATGTTTAACTAAATAATTTTGGTGATCCGAATACTTTCTTATAGTGTAGAAACACTTGGATGAATTTTTAATTGCATAAAAATCAAAAACTGGACATGGGACATGTTCAGGATCCGGATCAGATGATCCAATCCGGATCCCGAAGGGTATTGTTCATGGCAAATCCAATCCGGATCCAAGCCATTCCGATCCGGATCCCGAACATTGGATGTTGCTGAAATTCATGAACGATCCGGATCGGGCCTTGCGATCCGGATCCCGAACCCTTGGATTTCTGGAATCGTCAATCTCGTTACGACGATCCGGATCGCAGTAATCCGATCCGGATCGCCGTCCTGAAAATTTCCAGATAAGGTATGTTTTTGATTCTTATCTCTTTCCAAAGGTTTCTAAACTATAAATAGACATTTAGGGTTTCTCAAAAACGTGGGAGCATACCGATCAATTTATAAAACACTTGAGAGCAACCCTAGAGGCTAGGTTTTTATCGTTCTTCTTTATAGCCTCTTTTAGGTCAATTCGATGGTTCTTTCAAGAACATATCTTTTGTCGAATTGATCTAATCTTTGCTTAGAGATTTTTTCCCATGGATCTTCATTGATAATCTAAGCAAAGGATCACCATCGAAGCCAATATTCTTACCGGCTGAGTTTGCGTCGTGGATTCGACGTGGCACCGTGGATTCGGTGTGTTGAAGGCGTTGCGTGGATTCGAAACGTGTGGTCGTGGATGCGAGTGGCGTTCGTGGATTCGAACGTGTGCAGTGGACGTGCAAACGGTGGAGCGCAAGGTCCGAAGAAATTGAAGAAGGGGTTAAATCCGTGGAGACGGTAATCACCTTGTTATTCTTCTTTTCTTAGTGGATTGTTATTGCGTGGATATCCAACCGGTCAGCGCAAGGTCCGAAGAAGCTGAAGGAGGGGTTGAGTCCGTGGAGTCGGTAATCACCTTGTTATTCTTCTATTCTTAGTGGATTGTTATTGCGTGTTGGTCCCGTGGTTTTTCTCCTGGATTGGAGTTTCCACGTAAATCTCGGTGTGTTGATTTTTATTTTCCGCATTGTTTTTTATTTTTGCACTGAGATTGGTTTTTATAATATTACACCTATTCACCCCCCTCTAGGTGTTTGATAGTACCTATTTAGATCCTTGTGGATCCTAAATAACTCAACATGCTCAATTAATGTCCTATGTACAAAACATAGATAAAGAACAAAACAAAAACAAAAACAAAACCTAACCTAAGCAAAGGTTTCAAAGGAGTTTATTTCAAGGAAAGCATTCCAATTGCTTTACGCAAGTGAATAAAACGTTTTTGATCCAAAGGTTTTGTTAAGATATCGGCTAATTGATCCTCAGTTGAAATATATGACAGTTGAAGAAAGTTTGATTCAACTAGCTCTCTAAGAAAATGATATCTAAGTTCAATATGTTTTGTTCTAGAGTGCAACACAGGGTTTTTAGAAATGTTAATAGCACTAGTGTTGTCACATAAAATGGTTACCGAAGATGTTGAAATCCGGAAATCGCTCAACACGCTTTTCATCCAAACAATTGGGTTGAACAACTTCCTGCAGAAATGTACTCCGCTTCGGCAGTCGAGAGTGCTATGCAATTCTGCTTTTTACTGTGCCATGCAACAAGGCAATGGCCAAGATAGAAGCATGCACCACTCGTGCTTTTCCGGTCATCCACTGAACCAGCCCAATCGGCATCTGAGTATCCAACAATATCCAAAGTTGTTCCCATAGGATACCAAATTCCGAAATTGATTGTACCTTTGATATATCGGATGATCCGTTTCACCGCTTTCAGGTGAACCTCCTTCGGTGCTGATTGATATCTCGCACAAATCCCAACACTGAAGGATATATCCGGGCGACTAGCCGTGAGATATAGTAGACTTCCAATCATACTGCGATACAGTTTCTCGTCTACATTCTCACTTTGTGATTCACTTCCAAGTCCCTTATGGCTAGTTCCCATTGGAGTCGGAAAATCCTTAGAATTTTCAAGATCAAACTTTTTGACCAACTCCAGTGCATACTTGGATTGACACAAGTGAATTCCTTCATCGTTTTGTTTAACTTGTAATCCAAGAAAATAATTCAATTCGCCCATCATGGACATCTCAAATTCGCTTTCCATGGTCTCCGCGAATTTAGAAGCATCATTATCTCTTGTTGCGCCAAAAACAATGTCATCGACATAGATTTGAGCAACTATGAAATTGTTTTGATAATGCTTCACAAAGAGAGTCCTGTCAGCTCCCCCTCGAGTGTAGCCCTTTTCCAAAAGGTGCTTTGTCAACCTTTCGTACCATGCTCGCGGTGCTTGTTTCAGACCGTAAAGAGCCTTTTTCAGACGAAAAACATGGTTAGGTAGTTTATGATCCACAAAACCTTTCGGTTGAGCCACATAAACTTCCTCATTTAAAAACCCATTTAAAAAGGCGCTCTTAACGTCCATTTGAAATAATTTGATTTTAAAATGACAAGCAATCGCAAACAATATACGAATGGACTCGAGTCTAGCTACAGGGGCGAAAGTTTCATCAAAGTCTATACCTTCTACTTGAGAGTAGCCTTGAGCAACTAACCTTGCTTTGTTCCTGATGATAGTACCTTCTTCATTTTTCTTGTTCTTGAAGATCCATTTGGTACCTATCACATTGTGTTGCTTCGGAGGCTTCGTTAATTCCCAGACTTTGTTTCGCTCGAATTGATGGAGCTCTTCCTGCATTGCTTTAATCCAGTAGTCATCTTGGAGAGCTTCATCAACATTCCTTGGTTCGATTTGAGATACATAGCATGCAAATCCGCAAACCAATTGTCTCCGTGTTCTAACTCCTTCTTGTGGATCTCCAATGATGTTCGATTCAGGGTGATCCTTGGAGATGCGTAACGTTTGAGGTAGAGGAGTAGACGGAGGTACACGAGATGATTCCTGCACATCAGATAAACTTGAAGAACCGTTAGATGCATCAACATTATTATCGAAAGAATTGTTAGAAGAAGATGCATTAGCAGGTGTATCATCATCAAGAGAGATATCGAGGGTAGATTTTTCAGATTCAAAGTGAAAAGCTTCATCTACCTTAACATTTATCGATTCTACGATCGTCTTAGATTCTAAGTTAAAAACTCGATATGCTCTGCTGTTTGTAGAATAACCTAAGAAAATCCCTTCGTCACTTCGAGAGTCAAATTTTCCAAGATTCTCACGATCACGTAAAATAAAACACCGACTCCCAAAGATACGAAAATATTTGATGTTAGGTTTTCTACAAAACCAAAGTTCATATGGTGTATTCAATGTCCCCGGGCGCAAATACACGCGATTAATAACATAAACAGCAGTGTTCACCGCTTCAGCCCAAAAATAAAAAGGTAAGTTCCGGCTGTGAAGCATAACACGTGCCATTTCCTGTACGACCCTGTTTTTGCGCTCGACTACACCATTTTGTTGAGGTGTGTAAGGTGCAGAGAATTCATGTTTAATGCCATTAGAAGTGCAAAAATCAATGAATTTGGAATTTATGAATTCCCCACCTCTATCACTCCTAACTCGAGTAATCCTATCATTCTTTTCAGTCATAATACGATTGCAGATTTCGAGAAAAGAATCAAAGGTATCAGCTTTTTCTTTTAAGAATGCTACCCAAGTATATCTAGAAAATCATCAACCAATAAGAAAATATACCATTTACCTCCCAGAGATGGTTGACGAGTTGGCCCCATTAAGTCCATATGCAAAAGTTCCAAAGGCCGTTTTGTACCTATGTGGTTCAAGTTCTTGTGTGCAGTCCTAGACTGTTTTCCTTTTTGGCAACCGCCACACACAAGGTTTTGTTCAAAAGAAAGTTTCGGAACCCCCTTGACCACATCTTTGTTCGAAATTCTAGCAAGTTCCTTAAAGTTTATGTGACCTAGCCTTTCATGCCAAAGTGTTTCATTTTTCAAAGATGCTAGGTTACATTTTTCAGAAATCTTAGTAGGAACTACATAACAATTGTTTTCTGATCTAACCCCCTTTAAAAAGAAAGCATGGTTCATGTCAGTTACAGTGCATTTATCAGATGAAAAATTAACTGAATAACCACTATCACAAAGTTGACTTATGCTTATGAGGTTAGTCTTAAGGCCATGAACAAATAACACATTATCTAGAACCGGGCCATCTGGAATAGCTACCGTTCCCTTTCCAACAATTTTGGAAGACCGACCATCTCCGAAAACAACAAGTCCTCCGGAGTTTTTCTCAAATGTTTGAAAACAGTTTTTGTCGCCGGTCATATGACGGGAACACCCGCTATCCAGGTACCAAGACGAACTATCATATGCATGCAAGGAAACATTGGTAGCAAGACAAGGGAAAATTTCACCTTTGCGCACCCAAACCCTTTTGGAGTGCGTCGGTAATGATCGTGAAGTTGATCTCCTAGGTGAGAGCGTCTTGCTTGAAGAATTGCTGCTCCTTGATGATGTCGTCTTGAGCGGTGTACTACCAAGGCTCTTTTCCTTCAAATGATTTGCAGTTGATTTCTGAGGAATAGCCTTTTTGGTAGTCATTGCAAGAGGTGCTTGAGGTGTGCGTTTGGCTTCCGTCTTGCAATTTCTCCTTATGTGCCCTGAAATGCCACAACGAAAACATACCTTGATTCTTGTCGATTCCGAGGAGGATGTAGTAGGTTTGTTGTCGTTGCTTGTCGTGAATTCCGGTGTCGGAGGAGGAGATACCGACTGAGGCACAAATACTGTCCCACTCGAACTTGGAATGTCTCCAGTTTGAGTGTATCCGAGGCCGAACTTATTTCTTTGACCAAGACCAAGAAGTCTGTCCAACTTACTCCTTCCAGAAGAAAATCTCTTTAAGTCATCCTTCAGTTGGCGTATGGTCTCCGTCATTTCCAATTTTTCCTGTCGAGCCTCGCCGTTGAGCTTCAAGAAGTAATTCGCTTTGTTCACCATATCCATATAATTCTTCTCGAGTTGCTCATTGGACTCTTGAAGGGAAACATTTGTTTTAATCAAATTATCCCTTTCCACTTCAAGATCGGTTGAGAGAGAGGTTACCCTTTTTACTTCTTCTTCGAGATCCTGCAATCTCCCTTTCAACCCCTTGTTTTGCTTAGCCAGTTTCTTTGAATCCCTCAAAAGTTATGGTAGGCTAGAGCAAAATCTTCACCTTCAGAATCATCTGATTCATCGTCCGTTGCAATCTTTTCAACAGTGGAGTTGGACAAGGAATCGGATGTACTTGCCATTAAGCACATGAAGGGTGAAGATGTAGTGGACGCGTGGAAAGCTGTCGCGTTGTCTTCTTCATCACTTGAGGATGACTCATTTGACGTGGAGTTGTCATCCCAAGTAACGACTTGCATCGCTTTCTTCTTTGCCGGATTCTTGTTGGGACATTCCGTTGCAATGTGGCCGTAGCCTCGACATTTGAAGCACTGAACTTGTCCCTCTGAACTTTTCTTATCCTTTGAGAAGTTCTCTTGCTTTCTTGACTTGTAAGCTTGAAGAACCCTTGCCTTTCTTCGACTTTCCGAAGGATGAGTTTTGCTTGAATTACCCCTTCGAAAGTTGCGGCGAAACTTCCTTGTCAAGAGAGCGAGCTGCTTCTCAAAGTCCTCCATAGAAAGGTTCTCGTCGTCGTCCGAGGAGGATGAATCCGCGTCTTCTTCTTTAGTTGATTTCAATGCGTAACCTGAAGACTTAGAAGAGGATGCTTTCCAGAAGAATAGTTAGTAGGAAATGTCATTTCATAAGTTTGTAAAGCACCTACTAATTCTTCTACACGCATTTCGTCCGGGTGTTTAATTGTTTCAATGGCTGCGACCTTCGGGCGAAATCGTTCAGGAAGAGTTCTTAGAATTTTTCTTACAACTTTAAATTCTGGAATCTTCTCTCCCAAGTTAGCACATGAGTTTACGATGTCTTGCAATCGTGTGTAATAGTCAGTGAAAGATTCATTCTCTGCCATAGAGATAGAGTCAAACTTGCTCGTGAGCATTTGCAGTTTCTGAATCTTCACTAGGTTAGTTCCCTCATGCGTAACTTGAAGAACATCCCAGATTTCTTTCGCAGTCTCACATGCCGAGACGCGAGAGAACTCAGTTTGTGACAAAGCATTAAATAGAGCATTAATTCCCTTGCCGTTGTAAGAAGAAGAATCTATCTCTTCCTTGGTCCATTTCGACCTAGGTTTTAAGGTGCGAACATCATCTAAAATTTCAGTTGGATTAGACCATCCTAATTCAATTGATTGCCACACCCTTTCGTCGATGGAAATTAAAAAGGCTTTCATCCGTACTTTCCAGTACGCATAATTTGTTCCATCAAAGAAAGGGGGTCGATTGATGTTTCCACCTTCAACCATTGTTTACAACCCTATTCCCGCTCTGATACCACTTGTTGGGTTATAAGTAAATGGATCTAAATAGGGGAAAAAACACCTAGAGGGGGGTGAATAGGTGTAAACAATAAACACTCAAAAAATCATTGCGCAATAAACCCAATGCGGAAAAATAAAAGAACACGCAAGATTTTTACGTGGAAAAACTCCAAACCGGAGTAAAAAACCACGGGACCGATAACACGGCGAAATCCACTAGAATTAACACACGTACAAGGTGATATAACGTACTCACAGACGACTCAACCTTTTTCATACGCTCCTAGTAGATCTTCCCGCTCGCTCCACGACGCTTCTCGAATCCACGATCCGCGCCCAACGCTGAATCCACAGCGTCCAACGTCGAGTCCACGACGTCCGACCGAATCCACGGTCTTCACCCAGTGGCACGCTTCGAATCCACGAACGTACCTCGCTCCGAATCCACGAGAGCGGTTGCACCTTGAATCCACAAGGCCACGCGAGTCCACGCGCCGATTTTGGGGTAAATCGTTGTTTGTTTGGGTGGTGATGATCCGCCGAATACTTAGATTAAAGATAGATCGGAAATACCATCTAAGTATTCATTGATTTGATTCTACTCAAAATGTGAGTATGGAAAACCTAGAATCAAATCAATCAATATAGATGAAGAAACATAGAATAAATCTATTGATTTCCTTTCTTCTCTATATATGTGGATTTTTTCTTTTCGGCTATTTCTTCTGTATAGCGGATGCCCTAGAAATGAATACAGGGCCTATTTATAGGTTAGAAACCTTGGAAGAATATACGGATCAAAAACAGCCTTTTCTGGAAAGAATTACCGACGGCGATCCGGATTGGATTTGGCGATCCGGATTGCAGAAGCACAAAAGACGGTTTCCAGAAAATTGCTTGTTCGGGATCCGGATCGTAGTCCCCGATCCGGATCGTTCATACAGTTTTACCAAAACATCATGTTCGGGATCCGGATTGTAGTTCCTGATCCGGATCGAGGAAGCAACAGGTAAAACTAATGTTCGGGATCCGGATCAGAGGATGCTGCGATCCGGATTGAACCAGTGTATGAACCAACACCCTTCGGGATCCGGATTGCCGAGCTCGATCCGGATCCTGAACATGTTCCATGTCCAGTTTTTGATGTTTAAGCAATTAAAACCTCTTCCAGGTGTTTCTACACTATAAAAAGTATTCGGATCATCAAAATTCTTTAGTTAAACGTACCTGATCCTTTTGAATTCTTCTTTCTTGAGATTGAGGTATACGATCCAAAATTTCTTCATCTTCAATCTTCAAGACTTAATACATTCACGAAATACGCCAACTCAAATTCCGTAACAGACTCGACGTTGGACGCTGTGGATTCAGCGTTGGGCGTGGATCGTGGATTCGAGAAGCGTCATGGAGCGAGCGGGAAGATCTACTAGGAGCGTATGGTAAGAGGTTGAGTCGTCTGTGAGTACGTTATATCACCTTGTACGTGTGTTAATTCTAGTGGATTTCGCCGTGTTATCGGTCCCGTGGTTTTTTACTCCGGTTTGGAGTTTTTCCACGTAAAAATCTTGCGTGTTCTTTTATTTTTCCGCATTGGGTTTATTGCGCAATGATTTTTGAGTGTTTATTGTTTACACCTATTCACCCCCCTCTAGGTGTTTTTTCCCCTATTTAGATCCAATTACTTATAACCCAACAAGTGGTATCAGAGCGGGAATAGGGTTGTAAACAATGGTTGAAGGTGGAAACATCAATCGACCCCCTTTCTTTGATGGAACAAATTATGCGTACTGGAAAGTACGGATGAAAGCCTTTTTAATTTCCATCGACGAAAGGGTGTGGCAATCAATTGAATTAGGATGGTCTAATCCAACTGAAATTATTGATGATGTTCGCACCTTAAAACCTAGGTCGAAATGGACCAAGGAAGAGATAGATTCATCTTCTTACAATGGCAAAGGAATTAATGCTCTATTTAATGCTTTGTCACAAACTGAGTTCTCTCGCGTCTCGGCATGTGAGACTGCGAAAGAAATCTGGGATGTTCTTCAAGTTACGCATGAGGGAACTAACCTTGTGAAGATTCAGAAACTGCAAATGCTTACGAGCAAGTTTGACTCTATCTCTATGGCAGAGAATGAATCTTTCACTGACTATTACACACGATTGCAAGACATCGTAAACTCATGTGCTAACTTGGGAGAGAAGATTCCAGAATTTAAAGTTGTAAGAAAAATTCTTAGAACTCTTCCTGAACGATTTCGCCCGAAGGTCGCAGCCATTGAAACAATTAAACACCCGGACGAAATGCGTGTAGAAGAATTAGTAGGTGCTTTACAAACTTATGAAATGACATTTCCTACTAACTATTCTTCTGGAAAGGCATCCTCTTCTAAGTCTTCAGGTTACGCATTGAAATCAACTAAAGAAGAAGACGCGGATTCATCCTCCTCGGACGACGACGAGAACCTATCTATGGAGGACTTTGAGAAGCAGCTCGCTCTCTTGACAAGGAAGTTTCGCCGCAACTTTCGAAGGGGTAATTCAAGCAAAACTCCATCCTTCGGAAAGTCGAAGAAAGGCAAGGGTTCTTCAAGCTACAAGTCAAGAAAGCAAGAGAACTTCTCAAAGGATAAGAAAAGTTCAGAGGGACAAGTTCAGTGCTTCAAATGTCGAGGCTACGGCCACATTGCAACGGAGTGTCCCAACAAGAATCCGGCAAAGAAGAAGGCGATGCAAGTCGTCACTTGGGATGACAACTCCACGTCAAATGAGTCATCCTCAAGTGATGAAGAAGACAACGCGACAGCTTTCCACGCGTCCACCACATCTTCACCCTTCATGTGCTTAATGGCAAGTACATCCGACTCACTGTCCAACTCCACTGTTGAAAAGATTGCAACGGACGATGAATCAGATGATTCGGAAGGTGAAGATTTTGCTTTAGCCTACCATAAGCTTTTGAGGGATTCAAAGAAACTGGCTAAGCAAAACAAGGGGTTGAAAGGGAGATTGCAGGATCTCGAAGAAGAAGTAAAAAGGGTAACTTCTCTCTCAACCGATCTTGAAGTGGAAAGGGATAATCTGATTAAAACAAATGTTTCCCTTCAAGAGTCCAATGAGCAACTCGAGAAGAATTATATAGATATGGTGAACAAAGCGAATTACTTCTTGAAGCTCAACGGCGAGGCTCGACAGGAAAAATTGGAAATGACGAAGACCATACGCCAACTAAAGGATGACTTAAAGAGATTCTCTTCTGGAAGGAGTAAGTTGGACAGGCTTCTTGGTCTTGGTCAAACAAATAAGTTCGGCCTCGGATACACTCAAACTGGAGACATTCCAAGTTCGAGTGGGACAGTTTTTGTGCCTCAGTCGGTATCTCCTCCTCCGACACCGGAATTCACGACAAGCAACGACAACAAGCCTACCTCATCCTCCTCGGGATCGTCAAGACCTAAGGTATGTTTTCGTTGTGGCATTTCAGGGCACATAAGGAGAAATTGCAAGACGGGAGCAAAACGCACATCTCAAGCATCTCTTGCAATGACTACCAAAAGGACGATTCCTCAGAAATCAAGTGCAAATCATTCAAAGGATGTAATAACCGCTGGTTTTTTGGTTCCTTTTGGTCTCTCCTGTGATTTTCTTCGAACCGCCTTTCGGCTAAGGGGTCCGGGGTCAACCTTTCTTTCGTTATTCTTGGGCAGGCCGTCGGGGCTCGCGGGTATTTTTAGAGAATAAAGCTCGCGAAGTTGAGACTGGCGGCGCGATCGGATCTGATTTTCGACCCCGGAATCTCCCGGAATAAATTTCTGAAGTTTGTAGCAGCTCGGGTGTTCAGCACGTCTTATTAGAGGTGAGCCAGACCCGGGTTTAAGTTAATTGGATTTAATTTAAATTATTCTGGTTTAATTTAACTTAATTGGATTTAATAAAAAATTTAACCCGTCTCTTTTAATTGAATTTAATCGATGCTAATCGAATTCAATTTGGTCTAGGTGGGGTTACGTTTAGTTGTACCTTGGGTTAGACCCGACTGCACCTAAACAGCTAATTAATTGAGGGTTGGGGATTTAGGTTGGGAACCCCATCCCCCCTCCTTTTCCCCTTTCGTACGCGTGAAAACCCTAGGCTTTTTCCCCCCACCCGTACCGAGGCGACGCGAGAGCCGGGATCTTGACGAGGAGAAGGAGGAGATCGATCGCCTCCCCGCAAGATCCGACGAACGCAAAAAGGACGATCCCTCTCCTTCGCCCGGCGCCGACGGAAACAAGGTGAGCCGTGTTTTCGCTTTCTTGTTTCGTTCTTGTTTCATTTTGTGTCGGTTCTTGTTTCGGGCAAGGGGAGGGAAATCCCTTGAGTTGTCGGGGGAGGGGTTTTTCCTTCGTCTTGTGCCGCGTGCGAGGCGGTTTCGGGGACCAAACGGGAGGCCGCCGCCGCCGTGGTTAAACGGGAGGCCGCCGCCGCCGTCACCGTGTTCACGGAGTCATCGCCGGAGCCGCCGTGATCGCGGGGTCGCGACCGGAGCCGAAAACGGACGCGATATTGAGGTTTTCTGGCTGCGGTCCACCCGTCCGGGTGCACCCGGTGCACGCCGCACCGGCCCGGGGCCGCGAACCCGGCGCACGGAGCTGTGCGCCAGCCCGCGCGGTCCACCGGGCCGGCGTGCACCCGGCGCACGCCCTTGCGGCCCGGGGACGCGGACCCGGCGCACGGCCCGGTGCGCCAGGCCCGCGCGGTGCGCGCCCGGGCGTGCACCCGGCGTACGCCACCGCAACGCGGGGCCGTGGACCCGGCGCGCGCCCGCACCCGTGCGCGGCCCGGCCCAAGACGGTGCTGGGTCCACCGCGCCGCGTGCTCCCGGCCCACGCCCATGCCGCCGCCGCCGTGGACCCGGTCCACGGTTGGACCCGTGCACCCGCTTCCAGAAAAAGGGCCCAGGAGCTCCGTTTTTAGTCCGTTTCGCCCCGTTTTTGAGTGTTTTAAACCGCAACGATATTTTTAACGAATGAATTTCTATTACAGCTGTTCGGGCACGCGGTGAGGGTTTTTGTCGGAGTTTCTACACGCCTCTTCCTTCGTGTTTGAGGTGGGTTGTCGTTCTAAGTCCCTGCATTTAATTTTATTAAGTTGGGAGGGGTCAATCTACCGCGTGCTTGGGTTAGAGACCGAACGGTGATAGACATTACCTGTTTGATTGTGCTAACATCTAAAATAAAGAGGAAAGGGAAATATGGACTTCATGCTTGGGTTAGGATATTGGGGGGGAAGGCATCAACTAATTCATTATAGTCTTACTGTTCTTTTGCTTTACTATATATATGCCATGCTTGGGTTAGAACATCAGGGGGAAACATCAACTAATCATTTATGGTCTTATTGTTCGTTTACTTTAAAGTTATATGCCATGTTTAGGTTAGAACGTCGGAGGAAAGCATTATCTAATCATCGAGAGTTTTATGGTTGCTCTACTTTATTATATATGTGGTGTTTCATATGGCTTTTACGCATGGGTGATTATACATTCTGTTTCTCATGGTTCACGCACACATATATATGTTGTTTCACGGTTACTGTGCTCGAGGCTGCGACACGCGCACCCGCGGTTTGGCCACCGCAGGGGTGCGCTTTTCCGGAAAAGTGGTCTATGACCCGTGTATACCCACGAGGTGACGTAGTGGGGCCCCTTATTAGTTGTGGGGTTTGAGGCGCCGAGGTGCGAGCGGTGCGACCCGTCGGTTTAGTTGTCCGACGTGGTCGGGTTTCTGCAGGTACGGTATGGGCCGTCGGTTTAGTTGTCCGACGTGGCCGGGTATTAGCAGGATACAGGTGTACAGGTGATCGTTTCCCTCCTGAGAGGGTTGTTGCTCCGGTTATCTTCACGGTTTGGTTTACTGTATTTTTTTCCTGCTTTATTATTGTTCGTCACTGACTCCCCATTTCGTGACAGGGACCAGACGGGGAGAGAGGTAGGCGACGGTGAGGACGGGACGGACGCAGCTGGGTCGTTGGGGACCCCGGACTGTATTTTATCTTTTCTTTCCAGCATTTCATTTACATTGTAGTTATGTGTGAGGTTCTCGATACCCTTGTGGGGTCGACGTGGATGTCGGTATTTGGTGATACTGTGATGCCTTACTTTTCCTTTCATTTCTGTTGGCCATTTGAAAAAAAAAAAAAAAGAAAAGACAAACCCAAAGAAAGATTTTCAAAAATCGTTTTTAAAATCTAAGTGTCGTGTGGGCACTGGTTTCAAAACCCTGCGGATTTATGGATTGCGAAACGGATTTCAAAACTTGGGTGTCGTGTGGGCACCGTTTTCAAAACCCTGTGGTTTTATGTTGGTTTCGAAAACTGTTTTCAAAACATAAGTGTCGGGTGGGCACTCTTTCAAATTTGTGGATTTATCCTTTCCAAACTGAATCGGCCATACGTTTAAATACTTAGAATACTGGTTGTATGTTGTTGAATGTTGTGATTGAATGGTTGTGCTTGTTTGGGAGGTGTACTCAACCACACGCCGTGCACGTACAGGGGAGACTCTGTCCGTTTGCAGAGAGATCCTGCATGTGCGGCGGGTCTGGGCACGCGCCGGGGAGGGGAGGTCTTTCAAAAAAAAAAAAAAAAAAAACGTACCGTTTCCGCTAAAGCACACCCCCGGGGCGTGACAGATTAAGATGGTATCAGAGCCAATTCATTCAATCACAACAGTTAATGCTGACATCCGTGGGAATGCCTCACATATCTATAAGTGAATGAAATGGGTAGGATATAGGACTTTAGAACGTGAGTGATCGGGGGGGGGGGGGGGACATTGGAGTCTTTTCTTGAGCTAAGTGGTTTGTGGTTGTAGGTAAAGTCTGACGTAGACCCATGTTGTGTGTGACAGCCATGGTTCGTACCAGGTCGTCGGCAGGAGACGCCGAGGCAGACGCGACAACATCGACGGCCGCGGAGAACCAGCTCCTGCGGCAGCAATTGCGGGAAATGGCGGGGCAATTGGCCACCCTCACCGATCATGTGCGTCAGTTGACGCATCAGCAGCAGGCCGCGCCAGGACGGCCGCCCCGGTCCCTCCGCCAGGGCCGACAGCACCGGCCGCGGCACGACAGCGCCACCACCGCCGGCGGCGACCACGGGGCCGGCGCTAGGGACAACTAGCCGGGTTATTCTGGAGGAAACAGTGGTCACGCCTACCCCTATCGCGGCTGCCGCCGCCACGAGTGGAGGGGGGGTTGTGATGACCGAGCGGGATCGAGTGCGGGCCAACTTGAAGGACTTTAAGAAGCACGACCGCCCACGTTCGAAGGGGACACGACAGATCCGTGGGTCGTTGAGAACTGGGTGGGGTCGATGGAGAAACTTTTTGAAGACCTACTCATGGAGGATGATGAGCGGGTTCCCCTGGCAGTCCATTGCCTGGAGGGGAATGCCCGTTTATGGTGGAAGACGGTACGCCCAGATCCTGCTAAGGGTACCGTGTAGGGTTTAGGTTAATAAGGATCAAATAGGGGAAAAAACACCTAGAGGGGGGTGAATAGGTGTAAACAATAAACACTCAAAAATCTTTGTGCGATAAAACCCAATGCGGAAAAATAAAAGAACACACAAGATTTTTACGTGGAAAACTCCAAACCGGAGTAAAAAACCACGGGACCGATAACACGGCGAAATCCACTAGAGTTAACACACGTACAAGGTGATATAACGTACTCACAGACGACTCAACCTTTTACCATACGCCCCTAGTCGATCTTCTCCGCTCGCTCCGCAACGCTTCTCGAATCCACGATTTGCGCCGCCAACGCTGAATCCACAGCGTCCAACGTCGAATCCACGACGTCCGACCGAATCCACGGTCTTCACCCAATGGTACGCTTCGAATCCACGAACGCACCTCGCTCCGAATCCACGAGAGCGATAACACCTTGAATCCACAAGGCCACGCGAGTCCACGCGCCGATTTTGGGGTAAATCGTTGTTTGTTTGGGTGGTGATGATCCGCCGAATACTTAGATCAAGAGTAGATCGGAAATACCATCTAAGTATTCATTAGTTTGATTCAACTCAAGATATGAGTATGAAAATCCTAGAATCAAACTAATCAATATAGATGAAGAACCATTAAATAGATCTAATGATTTCCGTTCTTCTCTATATGTGGATCTAAGGCCGTATAAAATGATATTTGAAAATGACGGCTCTTTTTCCGATGTGTGGATTGCCCTAGAAATGAAAAGGAAGGGCTATTTATAGGTTAGAAACCCTAGGAAGAATATTCGGATCAAAAACAAACTTTTCTGGAAAGTTTTACGGGCGACGATCCGGACTGCGCAAGTCACGATCCGGATCGCTTACGCGTAGAGAGCAATTTCCAGAAAACCGCCTGTTCGGGATCCGGATCATAATCTACGATCCGGATCGTTCATACAGTTTTACCAGAACAATGTGTTCGGGATCCGGATTGAGATTCCACGATCCGGATCGTTCAAGCCAACAGGTAAAACTCATGTTCGGGATCCGGATCATCAAATGCCATGATCCGGATTGAACTAGTGTATGAACGAACACCCTTCGGGATCCGGATTGAAACGACATGATCCGGATCCTGAACATGTCCCATGTCCAGTTTTTGATGAATATGCAGTTAAAACCTCTTCCAGGTGTTTCTACACTATAAGAAGTATTCGGATCATCACAAATTATTTAGTTAAACGTACCTGATCCTTTTGAATTCTTCTTTCTTGAGATTGAGGTATTGATCCAGAGTTTCTTCATCTTCAATCTTCAAGACTTAAACTATTCACGAAATACGCCAACTCAAATTCCGTAACAATCTCCCCCTTTGGCGGTTTCGTGACAAAACACAGATCCACAAAGAAAATTCAAAAAGGATATTTTTGTTGCTATCACCATACAACAAAAATTTACAAAAGAGTTCCATGAAAAATAAAAACATGAGACAAACTCCTAGAACAGACTCTAGACTTAGACATCTGTAACTTCTGCACACAGAAAACATTCTTGACAAACAAAATCGTTAGATACCTCAAGAATTGAAACATTGAAAACCAAATGCAGAGATAGAGTTTGATCTCATCATGACATTTGAAAGAAACAGATATGTGAAAGAACATAGTTAAAACCAACATATCTTCTAAGCAATTGAAAACCAAATGTCAAAGTATGTTAGTCCAACATCAACTTGTTAGTCATATTACATGCCCAAATAGTTAGTCAAATAGTTAGTATAGAAGCATGTCACAATCCACAAAAGAAAAACCCAAGTTGAGTTGAGATTCATACTTACCTTGATTCATTCCTTGATTCATTCACAGTCATTGTTCAGAGTTCATTGTTTTTCATTGTTCAGAGTTTATAACTCTTCAACTCTCACTCTCATTCTCACTCTCTCTCCCCTTTTTGTCACAAATAAAGCCAAAAATGTAGCATGAGCTACAATATGTAAGGAGAGTAAACAAAAAGTTCATAAGTTTCTAACAATATGCACAAAAAGAGAATTAACCTAAGAATATGCACAAACTGAGAGATGAGTAAAGAAAAGTAATGTCCTGAAATCTAAAAACCCAAACAAAAGTGTCCAACTCTGTTTTTCAGTCTGACGAGCCAGAGCTAGAAGAGCTCAGCTTGCTTAAAAATCCTTTAATCAAGCTCTTAAGATTTGAGTATTTCCTCTTGAGTTTCTTGTGTTCAGCAGAGATTTCTTGAAGTTCTCTCAATATCCTTTCATGTGTAACCGAGACCCTCTGTTGTTCTCGACGAATCGATTCCAAAGTTTCTGTCTCTGTTGTTTGCGTCCTTGGAAAAGATGAACGCTGTCTAGATGCAGATGGTGCATCAGGTCCAGCAGTCCACGGTGATCCAGTTTGCAAGGATCCTGAAAGTGAGCGTGCTCTAGTTAGAGGCCCACTCCGTTGGTTCGTGCTTCGCTTCACACTTTTCTTTCTTGTATACTGTTTGGTTGTGGAGGCAAATTTCGCCAGCTTTTTCCCTTTCCTGAACTCTCTTTCTTCTTCATCAATCTTTTTCTGAACGTCTTTAAGGAAATCATCCCATTCTTCACTATCGTAGTCTGAGCTGTCTTCATTTGCTCCTTCGGGCTTGTCTCCAGTTGAGACGCCTGGTTCTTCCTTAACCGATGAACCCCGGGTAGCATAGCAACCAGCAGGATGAGCAACCACGAAAATGCCATTGACTATAGTGCTTTGAGTTTAAAGAGAATGTCCTGTGAAAACCAACTCAAGAACATATGAAAAATTGTCAATTTTGAAAAATCTTAACACATTGTACCTAGACAATCATAATCATATAGAGAAGCTAAGAATCAAATTAGTTTTCCAAAAAGAATGTTAAAAATAGATCAATTTCATGTTTTACACAAATTCCTCTTTTATGCCCTAAAACCGAATTTTTAGAAATCGAAGGCTAAAAACTCGTTAATCATGCAAAAACCCAGCATAAAAGCAAAACTAATAGATCCAGAGTTCTTATTTCAAAAGAAGTTTGATCAAAAACCATTCACAAACGAAAAAATCCATCTTTTCTGCTCACGTTTGATGAAAAAACCTAAAAACTGTGAAAAACCGAGTTTTGATCATGAAAACTTACTTGAATCCGAAGAACTTGAGTTTTGAAGCACTAGGAAGCAAGAGATCTAGAAAGAGAAACTCTAGAAGCTTGGAAATCAGAAATTTTGGTAAAGAAATCTTGAATCTGAAAGTTTCTATAAGAAGCCCTAGCCGCGATCCGGATCGGTTGTGAATGAGATCCGGATCGGCCACATACAGGAAAATCCTGCAATCGGGATCCGGATCACTTGGCCACGATCCGGATCGGCTATACGCAGGGAGAGAATCCTGCGTTCGGGATCCGGATCACTTTGCCACGATCCGGATCGGCTACACCTTTTTCTCCAGAAAAGTTAAAAAAAATACAATAAAATCCAGAAAAAGTATGTAAGCATTTTATCATGTCAACTTTAAACAAATAGCATCGTTTCATACAACAAGAAATAGATTATGAAAAATCTATCAATAATATCCAAAAATGAAACGAAGATTTACGAAAGTTAAAACACTTAAAGTTGAACAACTTCAATTACATCTATCTTGATCCTATGTGTAATGTCTTTATCAAATCATCAATTTCAGTAAAGAAAATGAAGTACCAAGATCAATAGATGTTTGAAATCCCAGATAAGTTAGATAATATATCTAGACAATCTGTTGAAGGAGTGGCTCTTTGAGCATCTTTTACTAAAAATCCCACCTTATACCAACCATGAAATACGACTGAGTCAAGTATTTCAATATGAGTTTCATCAACAATTTTCAAAACAAAAAGTTTGCTTTTCATTCATGGAGTTTCTTTTTCTTTCATTTTCTCCATGTGGTGGTAGTTTTCACACTCCTCACTGGGATGTAACTCTTTCCACATCTTTTGAGCATTTCACATTTCATTGACTCCCCCTCAATTGGCTATCAATTATTCAATATATAAAGTATTCAACCAAACCACTGATCTCGAATTCATACTCAACTAAGCAATCAAATATGATAATGACTATACCAAGAGATCATTGAGAGAGAAATTGACTTTGATCACTTAGAAGATGGTTTAAATAACGTAAATGATCATTGCAACATTGAAATATTATGACATCAAGGACATAATAAATTTCTAAATGCATGTCAAGGATGCAAGTAAAGTCAATTATGAAATATGCTCAATTAGTGTGCTATGTACAAAACATAGATAAAGAACAAAACAAATACAAAGAACAAAAACAAAACCTAATCTAAGCAAAAGTTTCAAAAGAGGTTATTTCAAGGAAAGCATGCCAATTGCTTTACGCAAGTGAATAAAACGTTTTTGATCCAAAGGTTTTGTTAAGATGTCAGCTAATTGATCTTCAGTTGAAATATATGACAGTTGAAGAATGTTTGATTCAACTAGCTCTCTAAGAAAATGATATCTAAGTTCAATATGTTTTGTTCTAGAGTGCAACACAGGGTTTTTTGAAATGTTAATGGCACTAGTGTTGTCACATAAAATGGTTACCGAAGATGTTGAAATTCGGAAATCACTCAACACGCTCTTCATCCAAATCAATTGGGTTGAGCAACTTCCTGCAGAAATGTACTCCGCTTCGGCAGTCGAGAGTGCTATGCAGTTCTGTTTCTTACTGTGCCATGCAACAAGGCAGTGGCCAAGATAGAAGCATGCACCACTCGTGCTTTTTCGGTCATCCACAGATCCAGCCCAATCGGCATCTGAGTATCCAACAATATCCAAAGTCGTTCCCATAGGATACCAAATTCCGAAACTGATTGTACCTTTGATATACCGGATGATCCGTTTCACCGCTTTCAGGTGAACCTCCTTCGGTGCTGATTGATATCTCGCACAAATCCCAACACTGAAGGATATATCCGGGCGACTAGCCGTGAGATATAGTAGACTTCCAATCATACTGCGGTACAGTTTCTCGTCTACATTCTCACATTGTGATTCACTTCCAAGTCCCTTATGGCTAGTTCCCATTGGAGTTGGAAAATCTTTCGAATTTTCAAGGTCAAACTTTTTGACCAACTCCAGTGCATACTTGGATTGACACAAGTGAATTCCTTCATCGTTCTGCTTAACTTGTAATCCAAGAAAATAATTCAACTCGCCCATCATGGACATCTCAAATTCGCTTTCCATGGTCTCCGCGAATTTAGAAGCATCATTATCTCTCGTTGCTCCAAAAACAATGTCATCGACATAGATTTGAGCAACTATGAAATTGTTTTGATAATGCTTCACAAAGAGAGTCCTGTCAGCTCCCCCTCGAGTGTAGCCCTTTTCCAAAAGGTGCTTTGTCAACCTTTCGTACCATGCTCGCGGTGCTTGTTTCAGACCGTAAAGAGCCTTTTTCAGTCGAAAAACATGGTTAGGTAGTTTATGATCCACAAAACCTTTCGGTTGAGCTACATAAACTTCCTCATTTAAAAATCCATTTAAAAAGGCGCTCTTAACGTCCATTTGAAATAATTTGATTTTAAAATGACAAGCAATCGCAAACAGTATACGAATGGACTCGAGTCTAGCTACAGGGGCGAAGGTTTCATCAAAGTCTATACCTTCTACTTGAGAATAGCCTTGAGCAACTAACCTTGCTTTGTTCCTGATGATAGTACCTTCTTCGTTTTTCTTGTTCTTGAAGATCCATTTGGTACCTATCACATTGTGTTGCTTCGGAGGCTTCGTCAGTTCCCAGACTTTGTTTCGCTCGAATTGATGGAGCTCTTCCTGCATTGCTTTAATCCAATAATCATCTTGGAGAGCTTCATCAACATTCTTTGGTTCGATTTGAGATACATAGCATGCAAATCCGCAAACCAATTGTCTCCGTGTTCTAACTCCTTCTTGTGGATCTCCAATTATGTTCGACTCAGGGTGATCCTTGGAGATGCGTAACGTTTGAGGTAGAGGAGTAGGCGGAGGTACACGAGATGATTCCTGCACATCACATGAGCTTGAAGAACCGTTAGATGCATCAATATTATTATCGAAAGAATTGTTAGAAGAAGATGCATTAGCAGGTGTATCATCATCAAGAGAGATATCGAGGGTAGATTTTTCAGATTCAAAGTGAAAAGCTTCATCTACCTTAACATTTATCGATTCTACGATCGTCTTAGATTCTAAGTTAAAAACTCGATATGCTCTGCTGTTTGTAGAATAACCTAAGAAAATCCCTTCGTCACTTCGAGAGTCAAATTTTCCAAGGTTTTCACGATCACGTAAAATAAAACACCGACTCCCGAAAATGCGAAAATATTTGATGTTAGGTTTTCTACAAAACCAAAGTTCATATGGTGTATTAAAAGTCCCCGGGCGCAAGTACACTCGATTGATAACATAGACAGCCGTGTTCACCGCTTCAGCCCAAAAGTATAAAGGAAGGTTCCGGCTATGAAGCATAACACGAGCCATCTCCTGTACGACCCTGTTCTTGCGCTCGACTACACCATTTTGTTGAGGTGTGTAAGGTGCGGAGAATTCATGTTTAATGCCATTAGAAACACAAAAATCAATGAATTTAGAATTTATGAATTCACCACCTCTATCACTCCTAACTCGAGTAATCCTTTCATTCTTTTCTATCATAATACGATTGCAGATTTCGAGAAAAGAATCAAAGGTATCAGCTTTTTCTTTTAGAAAGGCTACCCAAGTATATCTAGAAAAGTCATCAACCAACAAAAAAATATACCATTTACCTCCCAGAGATGGTTGACGAGTTGGCCCCATTAAGTCCATATGCAAAAGTTCCAAAGGCCGTTTTGTACCTATGTGGTTCAAATTCTTGTGTGCAGTCCTAGACTGTTTTCCCTTTTGGCAACCGCCACACACAAGGTTTTGTTCAAAAGAAAGTTTCGGAACCCCTTTGACCACATCTTTATTTGAAATTCTAGAAAGTTCCTTAAAGTTTATGTGACCTAGCCTTTCATGCCAAAGTGTTTCATTTTTCAAAGATGCTAGGTTACATTTTTCAGAAATTTTAGAAGGAACTACATAACAGTTGTTTTCTGATCTAACCCCCTTTAAAAAGAAAGCATGGTTCAAGTCAGTTACAGTGCATTTATCAGATGAAAAATTAACTGAATAACCACTATCACACAGTTGACTTATGCTTATGAGGTTAGTCTTTAGGCCATGAACAAATAATACATTATCTAGAACCGGGCCATCTGGAATAGCTACTGTTCCCTTTCCAACAATTTTGGAAGACCGGCCATCTCCGAAAACAACAAGTCCTCCGGAGTTTTTCTCAAAAGTTTGAAAACAGTTTTTATCGCCGGTCATATGACGGGAACACCCGCTATCCAAATACCAAGACGAACTATCATATGCATGCAAGGAAACATTGGTAGCAAGACAGGGAAAGATCTCACCTTTGCGCACCCAAACCTTTTTGGTATGCGACTGTAGTGCTCGTGGAGTTGATTTCCTAGGTGAGGGCGTCTTGCTTGAAGAATTGCTGCTCCTTGAAGATGTCGTCTTGAGCGATGTACTACCAAGGCTCTTTTCCGTCAATTTGGTTGGAGTGGTTTTCCGAGGAATAGCCCTTTTGGTAGTTGCTGCAAGATGTTCTTGAGGTGTGCATTTGGCTCCAGTCTTGCAGTTTCTTCTGATGTGCCCTGAAATGCCACAACGAAAACATACCTTGGTTCTTGTCGATTCCGAAGATGATGTAGTAGGTTCGTTGTCGTTGCTTGGCGTGAACACCGGTGTCGGAGGAGGAGATACCGACGAAGGCACAAATACCGTACCACTCGAACTTGGAATGTCTCCAGTTTGAGTGTATCCGAGGCCGAACTTGTTTCTTTGACCGAGACCAAGGAGTCTGTCCAACTTACTCCTTCCAGAAGTAAATCTCTGTAAGTCATCCTTTAGTTGGCGTATGGTCTCTGTCATTTCAGATTTTTCCTGTCGGGCCTCGCCGTAGAGCTTCAAGAAGTAATTCGCTTTGTTCACCATGTCTACATAACTCTTCTCGAAATGCTCATTGGACTCTTGAAGGGAAACATTTGTCTTAACCAGATTGTCCCTTTCCACTTCAAGATCGGTTGAGATAGAGGTTACTCTTTTTAATTCAACTTCAAGATCCAGTAATCTCTCTTTCAACCCCTTGTTTTGTTTAGCCAGTTTCTTTGAATCCCTCAAAAGTTGATGGTAGGCTAAAACAAAATCTTCACCTTCCGAATTATCTGACTCATCGTCCGTTGCAATCTTTTCCACAGTGGAGTTGGACAGTGAGTCGGATGTACTTGCCATTAAGCACATGAAGGATGAAGGTTTGGTGGACGCGTGGAAAGCTGTCGCGTTGTCTTCTTCATCACTTGACGATGACTCATTTGACGTGGAGTTGTCATCCCAAGTGACTGCTTGCATCGCTTTCTTCTTAGCCGGATTCTTGTTGGGACATTCAGTTGCTATGTGGCCGTAGCCTCGACATTTGAAACACTGAACTTGTCCCTCAGAACTTTTCTTATCCTTTGAGAAGTTCTCTTGGCTTCTTGACTTGTAGCTTGAGAATCCCTTGCCTTTCTTCGACTTTCCGAAGGATGGAGTTTTGCTTGAATTTCCCCTTCGAAAGTTGCGGCGAAACTTCCTTGTCAAGAGAGCGAGCTGCTTCTCAAAGTCCTCCATAGAAATGTTCTCGTCGTCGTCCGAGGAGGATGAATCCGCGTCTTCTTCTTTAGTTGATTTCAATGCGTAACCTGAAGACTTAGAAGAGGATGCCTTTCCAGAAGAATAGTTAGTAGGAAAAGTCATTTCATAAGTTTGTAAAGCACCTACTAATTCTTCTACACGCATTTCGTCCGGGTGTTTAATTGTTTCAATGGCTGCAACCTTCGGGCGAAATCGTTCAGGAAGAGTTCTTAGAATTTTTCTTACAACTTTAAATTCTGGAATCTTCTCTCCCAAGTTAGCACATGAGTTCACGATGTCTTGCAATCGTGTGTAATAGTCAGTGAAGGATTCATTCTCTGCCATAGAGATAGAGTCAAACTTGCTCGTAAGCATTTGCAGTTTCTGAATCTTCACTAGGTTAGTTCCCTCATGCGTAACTTGAAGAACATCCCAGATTTCTTTCGCAGTCTCACATGCCGAGACGCGAGAGAACTCAGTTTGTGACAAAGCATTAAATAGAGCATTAATCCCTTTGCCATTGTAAGAAGATAAGTCTATCTCTTCCTTGGTCCATTTCGACCTAGGTTTTAAGGTGCGAACATCATCTAAAATTTCAGTTGGATTAGACCATCCTAATTCAATTGATTGCCACACCCTTTCGTCGATGGAAATTAAGAAAGCTTTCATCCGTACTTTCCAGTACGCATAATTAGTTCCATCAAAGAAAGGGGGTCGATTGATGTTTCCACCTTCAACCATTGTTTACAACCCTATTCCCGCTCTGATACCACTTGTTGGGTTTAGGTTAATAAGGATCTAATAGGGGAAAAAACACCTAGAGGGGGGTGAATAGGTGTAAACAATAAACACTCAAAAATCATTGTGCGATAAAACCCAATGCGGAAAAATAAAAGAACACACAAGATTTTTACGTGGAAAACTCCAAACCGGAGTAAAAAACCACGGGACCGATAACACGGCGAAATCCACTAGAGTTAACACACGTACAAGGTGATATAACGTACTCACAGACGACTCAACCTTTTACCATACGCCCCTAGTCGATCTTCTCCGCTCGCTCCACAACGCTTCTCGAATCCACGATTTGCGCCGCCAACGCTGAATCCACAGCGTCCAACGTCGAATCCACGACGTCCGACCGAATCCACGGTCTTCACCCAATGGTACGCTTCGAATCCACGAACGCACCTCGCTCCGAATCCACGAGAGCGATAACACCTTGAATCCACAAGGCCACGCGAGTCCACGCGCCGATTTTGGGGTAAATCGTTGTTTGTTTGGGTGGTGATGATCCGCCGAATACTTAGATCAAGAGTAGATCGGAAATACCATCTAAGTATTCATTAGTTTGATTCAACTCAAGATATGAGTATGAAAATCCTAGAATCAAACTAATCAATATAGATGAAGAACCATTAAATAGATCTAATGATTTCCGTTCTTCTCTATATGTGGATCTAAGGCCGTATAAAATGATATTTGAAAATGACGGCTCTTTTTCCGATGTGTGGATTGCCCTAGAAATGAAAAGGAAGGGCTATTTATAGGTTAGAAACCCTAGGAAGAATATTCGGATCAAAAACAAACTTTTCTGGAAAGTTTTACGGACGACGATCCGGACTGCGCAAGTCACGATCCGGATCGCTTACGCGTAGAGAGCAATTTCCAGAAAACCGCCTGTTCGGGATCCGGATCATAATCTACGATCCGGATCGTTCATACAGTTTTACCAGAACAATGTGTTCGGGATCCGGATTGAGATTCCACGATCCGGATCGTTCAAGCCAACAGGTAAAACTCATGTTCGGGATCCGGATCATCAAATGCCATGATCCGGATTGAACTAGTGTATGAACGAGCACCCTTCGGGATCCGGATCGAACCGACATGATCCGGATCCTGAACATGTCCCATGTCCAGTTTTTGATGAATATGCAGTTAAAACCTCTTCCGGGTGTTTCTACACTATAAGAAGTATTCGGATCATCACAAATTATTTAGTTTAACGTACCTGATCCTTTTGAATTCTTCTTTCTTGAGATTGAGGTAGTTGATCCAGAGTTTCTTCATCTTCAATCTTCAAGACATGAACTATTCACGAAATGCGCCAACTCAAATTCCGTAACATACCGCTTTCCCGTCCTGGGAAACTTTCAAGAAAGAGCTGTTCGAGGCCTTCTTCACCAGCAGCGTCAAGAAGAAGTTGGAAGATGATCTGAACCATATCCAGCAGGGAAACCGGACGGTCATGGAGTACCAACGAGAGTTCGTCCGCCTAGCGAACTGCGTCCGTTCGTCATAAGGGACGAGGCTCACAGGCGCAACTTTTTGTGGACGGCTTGCGGAGCAATATCTTTGAGGTGGTGCAAGCAGCTGACCTGCATACATTCCAGAAAGTGGTCGACAGGGCCACTACGGTAGAGCGGGGCTTTGCGATCACCCGCGCCAGAAGGGAGAACTCGCGCGACTGGAGGACAGAAAGCGGCAACAGCAGAACTCGGGAGGAGGCTCTTGGAGTGGGGGCGGAGCCTCCAAACGGTGGAGACCACAGGCGGGACCCCGGGGCGCGCCAGCAGGAGGCCGAGGCCGGGAAATGGCCTTGCGTTATTTGCGGGGGAGGGCACATTGCGGGAGAGTGCCCCCAACGGAGCGACCACTGTTTCAGGTGCGGCAAGCGGGGCACTTCCGTCGCAACTGTCCCTTAGGGGGGGACCTGCACCCTCGGGAGCTTATACGCCCGCGCCACAGCTCTCAGGGCGGGGGAAGGCCCTATGGCGTCAACTCCCAGACCCCCTGCACCACGGCGTGAGGAGGATCGGCAGCCACAACCAGGCGGGAGGGTTTTCTCAATGACCAGCCAAGGGACTAATCCACCGGAGGACGCTCTTGCAGGTACTACTTCCGTTTCGAATTCCCGTGCTAGAACTCTTTTCGATACCGGAGCAACACACTCGTTCATTTCTCGTGATTCGTTTTTATGCATGACCTCGAGGAGACCCCCTTTCAAAATCTCTTGACGGTGCAAACGGCGGGGGGGACTTTGGAGGCGGTCAGCTTAGTGGCCGCCTGCTCGATTAAGCTTGGGCGACTGGCTTGCCCATGGGATTTGGTGGTAATCCCCTTGAAGGAGTACGACGCGTGTTGGGCATGGACTGGCTCACGAGGTACCAGGCGCTCATTGACTGTGACAAGCGACAAGTGCGATTGCAAGAACCGGGTTTTCCGGAACATGTGTATATGGCGGGCAAGAGCATCACCTTCCCGGCGGTCATCTCAGCGGCGCGAGCCAGAAGGTTGGTAGAGGGTGGATGCGTGGCCTATTTAGCATCGGTGGATCTGGCCACCCGACCCTCGTCGACACCTTCAGACATCCCGGTGGTGAGGGACTTCCCCGACGTTTTCCCCGCAGAACTGCCCGGATGCCTCCAGAGCGGGAGGTGGAATTCCCTATCGAGCTATTACCAGGCACGCAGCCAATTACAAAGGCGCCTTACCGAATGGCCTTCGCGGAGCTAAAGGAGCTTAAAGCACAGCTGGAAGACCTCTTGGATAAAGGGTTCATCAGACCGAGTGTGTCACCCTGGGGCGCACCGGTACTCTTCGTGCGGAAGAAAGACGGAAGCCTGCGTCTCTGCATCGACTACAGAGGGATAAACAAAGTTACGGTGAAGAATAAGTACCCCCTGCCCAGAATCGACGACCTCTTCGATCAGTTACGGGGAGCGACAGTCTTCTCCAAAATTGACCTACAGTCGGGCTATCATCAACTCCGAGTTCGAAATGAAGATATTCCCAAGACCGCCTTCCGACTCGGTACGGCCACTACGAGTTCACGGTGATGCCTTTCGGGCATACGAACGCCCCCGCTGTTTTCATGGACATGATGAACCGGATCTTCAGACCCTTCTTGGATCGGTTCGTGGTGGTCTTCATCGACGACATCCTGATTTACTCACTACCGACGAGGAGCACGAGGACCATCTACGAACGATCCTCCAGACCCTCAGAGAGCAGAAGCTGTTCGCCAAACTCAAGAAGTGTGAGTTCTGGCTGCGCGAAGTCGGTTTCCTAGGGCACGTGATCTCGGCACAGGGAATGGCCGTGGATCCCAAGAGGTAGAAGCAGTGGTTGACTGGCAGCCGCCGACGTCGGTGACAGAAGTACGAAGTTTCCTAGGGCTGGCAGGATATTACCGGCGCTTCGTTGAGGGTTTCGCAAAGATTGCTACTCCTTTAATCGGTTGACCAGAAAAGGGGAGAAGTTCATATGGACGGCCAAATGCCAGGAGAGTTTTGAGGAACTCAAGAGGAGGCTAACCAGGGCACCCATACTTGTACTGCCAGCACCCGGAGAGGATTATGAGGTGTACTGCGATGCATCAAGGATCGGTCTTGGAGGTGTTCTGATGCAACAGGGGAAAGTGATTGCCTACGCATCCAGGCAACTGAAGGACTATGAAAAGAACTACCCGATACACGACTTGGAGTTGGCTGCCGTAGTCTTCGTTTTAAACTGTGGAGGCATTACCTCTTCGGAGTCCACTGCAACGTTTTCTCAGATCATCAAAGTCTTAGTACATCTTTACCCAAAAGAGTTAAACTTGCGACAGAGGCGGTGGCTCGAGTTGTTGAAGGATTACGACTTGACGATTCAATATCACCCGGGAAGGCAAATGTGGTAGCAGACGCACTGAGCAGGAAAGGGCATCAGGAAGGGGCGTCGGAGAGCGCGCTGACGAAGCAGGACCACCTGATCGCGGAGTTCGCGTGAATGCAGTTGGAGGTAGTGCCTGCGGGCACAGTTATGCAACTTCTAACCTTGGTGGTCAAGCCGACGTTATTCGAGAAGATCCAGGAGGGACAGCAGACCGATCCACACCTACAGCGCATACGAGACAAGATTCCCCAGGGCCAAGAGATTGACTTTGCGGTGAAGACGACGGTACCTATGGTTCCGGGACGGATCTGCGTGCCGGATTCACCAGAGTGAAAGATGAAATCTTAGCGGAGGCACACCGAGCCCCTTATGCGGCACATCCGGGGGCACGAAGATGTACAGGGATCTTAAACAGACTTTCTGGTGGCCTAAACTGAAGAGACGTGACTCGACACGTGGCTCACTGCTTAGTATGCCAACAGATAAAGGCCGAGCATCAGCGACCTGCCGGGAAGCTACAACCCCTACCGGTACCAGAGTGGAAATGGGACCAGATACTATGGATTTCGTCACGGGTTTCCCACGATCACAACAGGGCCACGACGCGATCTGGGTCATAGTTGACCGGTTAACCAAGTCAGCACACTTCCTACCAATTCATACCACTTGGACCCGCGAACGGCTAGCTCAAGTCTACATCAGCGAGATCGTGAGACTACATGGAGTGCCGGCATCGATCACCTCGGACAGAGACACCGCGTTGTCTCGAAGTTTTGGCAGAGCCTCCAGCGGGCTATGGGCACCAGACTACAGTTCAGCACAGCCTTCCACCCTCAGACGGACGGACAGTCGGAGCGGGTGATACAACCCTCGAAGCCTGCTTCGCGCATGTGTGCTTGATTGGGGAATCGGTTGGTCACGCTACCTACCCTCGTGGAATTTGCTACAACAACAGCTACCAGGCCAGCATTCAGATGGCGCCCTAACGAAGCCTATATGGAAGGCGCTGCCGGATCCCCGATCTGCTGGGA
>JAQOTM010001249.1:0-47533 GCA_029168755.2 Tillandsia fasciculata | reverse complement strand
CCCGGCGCACTCCTACACAGCCAAGAGGGGTGTACCCAGCGCTCGTGCGCGTGCGCCAGCCCGGCCCAGGCCGCGCGTTGCACGCGCCAGGCGTGCACCCGGCGCACGCCCCGGCAGCCCGAGGGTGCTGACCCGGTGCACGGGCGTCGTGCGCCAGCCCGGCCCAGGCCGCGCGGTGCACGGCGCCAGGCGTGCACCCCGGTCCTCGCCATTGCTGCCGCGGGGGATGTAGACCCGGTGCGCGCCTCTGCTGTGCGCGGCCCGGCCAAGGCCGGTCGGTCCACCGTGGCAGCATGCTCCCGGTCTGCGCCTTCGCTGCCTGTTTTCGTGGACCCGGTCCACGCCCCTGTCCGTGCACCAGCCCCCAGCCCGGAAGCCCGGTAACTCCGTTTTGGCCCGTTTTTGGCCCGTTTCGCCCCGTTGTTGAGTGTTTTTGACCGCGACGACGTTATTAATTATACTTTTCACTGTAGTTCTTTCCGGGCACAAGGTGGGAGTGTTTTTAACTGGAGTTTTCTGCACGCCTCCTTATTCGCGTTTCAGGTGGGTACATCCTTAGAACCCCTTTATGCCCATTTTCGTTACTGTCATGATTATCGTGTGGTGTGTACTCGGCTCATTATTGTTGGTTACGTTTTGGGTGCTTGGTTCATTATGGTTGGGTTCGTCTTGGGTACTTGGTTCATTATTGTGGGTTCTGTTTTGGGATTCGGCGTCGGGTTTTCGGCAATTGTATCTTGTTTAAAATAAATATTTAATTGTGCTAACGTGGTGTTCTTTGTGGTATTTATTGTTGAGTATGCATGTTAGCGGGTTACTTCTAGCACACATATTATCGCCCTGTTTTCGATTATACATGTTAGCGGGTTACCTTCGATCACACGTGTTACTGTTTTACTCTTAATTATACATGTTGCCGTTTTACTCTTGTTATATATTATGATGCTAACATGATGGTGGTTATGGTTACTTGGCTCGAGGCTGCAGCACGCGCACCCGCGGTTTGGCCACCGCAAAGGGTGCGCTTTTCCGGAAAAGTGGTCTATGACCCGTGTATACCCACGAGGTGACGTAGTGGGGCCCCTTATTAGTTGTGGGGTTGAGGCGCCGAGGTGCGAGCGGTGCGACCCGTCGGTTTAGTTGTCCGACGTGGTCGGGTATTGCAGGTACGGTGCGACCCGTCGGTTTAGTTGTCCGACGTGGTCGGATATTGCAGGTACGGTACGGCCGTCGGTTTAGTCGTCCGACGTGGCCAGGTATTACAGGTTACAGGCGTACAGGTTGCCGTTTCCCCTCTTGAGAGGGTGGTTGCTCCGGTTGTCTTCACGGTTTGTTTATTATATTTTTCCGTTCTGTTATTATTAGTCACTGACTTCCCACTTCGTGACAGGGTTCAGGCGGGGGGAGAGGTAGGCGGCGGTGAGGACGGGGCAGGAGCAGCTGGGTCGCTGGGGACCCTGGATTGTATTTTCTCTTTTATTCCTTGCATTTCATTTACTTTGTAGTTATGTGTGAGGTTCTCGATACCCTCGTGGGGTCGGCATGGATGTCGGTATGGATTGCATTTAGCTATCTTCGTATGCGTTACTTTTCCTTTCACTTCTGTTGGCCGATTGAAAAAGAAAACCAAACCAAAGAAAAGATTTCGAAAATCGTTTTTAAAATCTAAGTGTCGCGTGGGCACTGGTTTCAAAACCCTGTGGATTTATGGATTGCGAAATGGATTTCAAAACTTGGGTGTCGTGTGGGCACCGTTTTCAAAACCTTGTGGATTTATGCGGATTGTGAAACTCGTTTTCAAAACATAAGCGCCGGGTGGGTGCTCTTTTAAATCTGTGGATTTATCCTTTTCAAATTAATCGGCCATACGCTTTAACAAACTTGAATGCTAGTTGTATGTTAGTAACCGTTGTGATTGAATGGTTGTGAATGTTTGGGGATGTACTAAATGCTACGCCGTGCACATACAGGGGAGACTCTGTCCGTTTGCAGAGAGATCCTGTATGTGCGGCGGGTCTGGGCACGCGCCGGGGAAGAGAAGTCTTCTTTTGAAAAAAAAAAAAAAAAAACGAACCGTTTCCGCTAAAACAAACCCCGGGGCGTGACAGATTAAGATGGTATCAGAGAAGTTCTTTCAATCACAACAGTTAGTGCCGACATCCGTTGGGATACCTCACTTGCCTACAGGTGAATGAAATGGGTAGGGCATAGGAAGGTAGAACGCGAGTGATCGAGGGGTGGGAAAAGTTCGAGTCCTTTTCTCTCGCTAGGTGGTTCGTCGTTTTGTAGGTGAAGTCTAGAGCTGACTCTTGTTATGTGTGTACAGATATGGCCCGTACCAGATCATCGGCCGGGGACGCGGAGGCAGATACGACGACGTTGACGGCCGCGGAAAACTAGCTCCTGCGGCAACAGATGCGAGAGTGCGGGGACTATTGAGTTTCTTTTCTCGACGGGGCTCGGGTGGTAGCACAACCCACCGGTAGTTGTTGTTTTGTTGGCCGTCTGTCGGCCGTGGGTAATCGGATAGCTGTTTGGGCTAAACTTGTACCTCCTGGGTCATCTGGTGTTGAGTTACAGCGGGTAGTCGGTCGATTCCTTTTGCACTATGGGCAAGGTACAGGTGGGAATGCGGATTCTTCCCCTATAATTGCTACCCATAGTTCGGCCTTTCACCGTAGACACTGCGACGCTGGCAGAGATCGTCGTGATGGGTTCACGGGTGGCTCCTTTTGGTGGGGTTGTGGTGGAAAAGCTCTGGGTTGGGTTTCCGTTTTCTGCACAAGTGCGTCAGTTCGGTTGTCCTGCGGGTGGGTTGGCGTGTGATCCCTCGAGTGCGTTTAGTGAACCTAGGCAACTCTTGACACGATTCTTCTCGCTGTTTTCGTTGTTTGCCTTCTTCCGACCCTTTAGATTTCAGATAGATAGTCTTCAGTACCTGGGGGTCTCTGCTGAACGGACCTAGAGCTTAGATTTTCTTTTTGTTGGGAGTGACGCTGTCGGTCTGGAAGTTTACCGCTCGATTAGATGCTCGGTGCTTGGTGGGGCAACGGTTTGGGACCGAGAGTTAGTGGCAAATTAGAGCGTCGCACCCCGTCGGTGCCAGGACGGAAGTAGGACCTTACCTTGTGGGTTTTGTCGCCAGCTTCCCACGACTAAGGCATAGCCTTGAGGCTTGGCTGGGAGCGTTGTGGATTATGATCTTTTGGGGCTGGTGTGAGTCAAGGGGGGGATCTGGCGACTACTCGGAGTTCTGGTACTGGTCACCTTCGACTAGGAGGCCCTGTACGCAGCCCTTTCGGTTGGGTAGACCTTGTGGTAGGTCTTAGAGCTGAAACCTAACGTTAGTCTTGACCGTCGCCTCGATAGGATGGTCAGTCGGAGCGGGTGGTCCGGGTTGGTGGTTATGCTCCGAGCTTGTGTCCGTGTCGGTGACAGGTGAGTTCATGGTTTTCAGGGGAGAAGTTATGGTAGTTAGTAACCCAGCCTGTTTTGTTGGCACCTCTCGGAGCCTTGTGAGGGCGTTGTGTGGTTGTTTTCCTCGTCGTCGGGTTGGATGTTTTGGACTTTTAAAGAATCATTGGTAAGGGTTTCTTCTGTCATCCCCCTGATCGAATTGCCGGGAATACCCCCGGGCGAGAGGCCATCCTATCTTTCGAGTTCTACCAGACACGCAATCTATCACTTAGGCGCCTTGCGGAATGACTTTCGCGGAACTGAGGGAATTTAAGGCACAAGGAGTTTTTCTGAATAGAGGGTTCATCAGACCGAGTGTGTCACCTTGGGGTGCACCCGTGCGCTTCGTGCGAAAGAAGAACGGAAGCCTACGCCTACGCATCGACTGTAGGGAGATAAGCAAAGTTACAGCGAAGAACAAGTCCGGGATTGACGACCTCTCTAATCGACGGCGAGGAGCACTTACGAATTCTTCTCCGGAATCTCAGGGACCAGAAGCTGTTTGCTAAATTTAAGAATGTGAGTGGAACTGTCCGACATGCGATCCGGAACTAGCTGCAGTTGTTTTCGTTTCAAAAACTTTGGAGACACCACCTTTTGGAATTCATCGTGATGTGTCTTCGGATCGCCAGAGTCTTAAGCTTTGCTCACAAAGATGGATTTGATTTTGCGACAGAGGCATTGGTCGGAGTTGCTGAAGGACTCGGCATGTCCACTCAGCATCACCCCGGGGAAAAGCAAGAGGAGTAGCGGATGTTTTGAGCAGGAAGCGTCAAACCGAGGGGGGGAGAATTCGATGAGCGCGAGTACTCAGCGGGACCGGTACTGTCGCACGACCTTTAGTCCTCGATGATCAAGCCAACCCTCTTAGAGAAATCCTGGAGGGTCAGAAGGCAGGAGTACGGATACAGCTTATTCGAGACAAGACCCCCCGGACCACGCAAGCGACTTTTCGACGAGTGCGAGCGACGCAATACGTATCCGATGGTAGACTTGCGTGCCCGAGCTGCCTATGTTGAAGGAAGGGTTACTGTCAGAGGCGCACTGCGCTCCCTTCGCGGCGCATCCAGGTGACACGAAGATGTACGAGGACCTCAAGTAGAAATTTCGGTGGATTAGAGACACTCGGCTGGTGTCGAACCGTTGGCAAGTCTGCAATGAGCTCTAGAGACTAAACCACACTTCAGCACGGCGTTTCACCCCCAGACCGGCGGACAGCCTGAGCGAGTGAACCGGATTCTCGAAGATGTGCTCTGAACCCGCGTACTTGATTTTGGGTGACGGATGGTCACTGCTTTTGAGCTCAGAGGGAACCTGAGCTTCGACGGAACACCGGTGCGGACCTTAGCACGAGAGGACAGAAAGGATTGCGCAACCGGACGATCACCTATGGAAAGGTGCTGTGGAGCAACCAGGAAGAACGCGAAGCGACTTAGGAACGGGAGTCAAAGATGGAGGAGTGCTACTCAGTTTTATTCGTTGCGGACCAGGGTTAAGTTTCGAGGACGAAACTTGTTTTAAGAGGTGAGTGATGTAGAGTCCTGGCGTTCCAATGTTTTTAAATACCTTCTTTTGTGACAGAGTGGTTAGGGAAGCTTTTCACTGTGTTCTCTGCAATGGACCGGCCTGGACTGCGGGTATTTTTCTGCGTTTGAGCTCGGGAAGCGGAGTTTGGCAAAGCGAACGGATTCGGATTCCGATTTACGGATCTCCCGGAATGGGGGTCAAAGTGTTTGCCTTTGAGTGGTGCATCGGAATCCGTGCTAAGTGGCCGGCACGTTTTTCGAGGTGATCGGACTTCTCATCTTTTATGTTTTTGGGTTTTTGTTATTTATTTGCTAATACCTCGACCCTTCGGTTTCTCTGTTACGGGTCCTAATTGAATATTTTTCAGTTGTTAAGGGGGGGGTTGGGAATTCGAGAATTTTTGGGCTGATCATCGGGGTTTGTGGATATTTTTAGGTGATAGGGGCCGCAAAATGATGAGCGGCGACACGATCGGATTTGATTTTGGACTCCGGGACCTCCCAGAATATTTTTTCGAAGTTTTTAGCAATTTCGGGTGCATCGAAAGGCGTGCGGGCAATCGGCACGTGTTTCGAGGTAAAAATTGGACCGCTGGTTCGCACCCGATCATTTAGGTTTAGTTTTGGGGTTTTGAACTTATTTTTCTTACTTCTCAACCCTTTGGGTTCGTGCGTTAGGGCTCTCCTGAGGAGTGCGGGAGAACCCCAACCCTCCTCCTACCTTCTTTCCACCATCCGACGTTGGGCGTGAAGGAACGGAGCGATCGAGGAAGGAGAAGGAAGAACGGGAATCCATCTCTCGAGGAGCAGCACGTTGGGGACGAGAAGGACGATCCATCTTCTCCTTCCTCGCGGGATCACGGTAAGCGATCGGGGCAAACCCTCTCGTCGTTTTCGTTCTTTCGCAATTTTTGTGGGGTCGAGGGTTTGGGCGGTGTTTGTTCGGTTGTCGCGCGATGTGGGTTTTGAGGTAACGGGAAGCCGCCGCCGCCGTTGCTAAACGGGAGGCCGTCGCCGCTGTTATCGTACTCACGGGGTCGCCGCCGCAGTCGCCGTGGTCGCGGGGTCATCACCGGAGCCGCGGATGACGAAAGGGGGGCCTTTACTGTTCATCCCGTACGGCTTCAGGCCACACGGTCCACGGGACCAGGCGTGCACCCGGCGCACGCCTACACAGCCAAGAGGGGTGGACCCGGCGCTCGGGCGCGTGCGCTAGCCCGGCCCAGGCCGCGCGGTGCACGCGCCAGGCGTGCACCCGGCGCACGCCCGCGCAGCCCGAGGGTGCGGACCCGGTGCACGGGCGCGTGCGCCAGCCCGGCCCAGGCCGCGCGGTGCACGCGCCAGGCGTGCACCCGGTCCTCGCCATTGCTGCCGCGGGGGATGTAGACCCGGTGCGCGCCTCCTGCTGTGCGCGGCCCGGCCAAGGCCGTCGGTCCACCGTGGCAGCATGCTCCCGGTCTGCGCCTTCGCTGCCTGTTTTCGTGGACCCGGTCCACGCCCCTGTCCGTGCACCAGCCCCCAGCCCGGAAGCCCGTAACTCCGTTTTGGCCCGTTTTTGGCCCGTTTCGCCCCGTTGTTGAGTGTTTTTGACCGCGACGACGTTATTAATTATACTTTTCACTGTAGTTCTTTCCGGGCACAAGGTGGGAGTGTTTTTAACTGGAGTTTTCTGCACGCCTCCTTATTCGCGTTTCAGGTGGGTACATCCTTAGAATCCTTCTACACAGGCAATCATAATCATAATTACCTAACGCCTCTAACAGGCTACTATCATGCTTCGAATCGAAAAGCAAAGGAGCAAGGGGAGAGGTCACCCAATTTCGGCAGAATTCCCCACCTTGTAGTGTACCCAATTGCTTGTAGACACTTGCAATTGGTCTCCGCGCGATTCCACTTGTCTCCTCGAGCTTGCACGCAAAATGATGCACTTCTCTCGAGTCTGCACGCAAAACGGTGCACGTCCACCAAGCCTGCACGCAATACGATACACGTCACTAAAAACCCACACGCAAAACGGTGTGCGTCATTTTAGTCTGCACGCAAAACGGTGCGCGTTAAATCAACCGGCACGCAAAACGGTGCACGTACCTTGAATCTGCACGCAAAACAGTGCACGGTCTACTGTAGGGTTGCACGTAAAACGGTGCACGTTTTTCTAACCCTGTATGAAAAACGATGTATAATATTAGAGAGTGCACGCAAAACGATGCGCGACAACACAACCGGCACGCAAAACGATGCACGTACCTCAAATCTGCACCCAAAACGGTGCACGCCTCGCTGTCGGGTTGCACGCAAAACGGTGCACATTTTTCTTGTCCTGCACGCAAATCGATGCAAAATATTAGACTTGCACGTAAAACGGTGCGCGATAAAACGATCTGCACGCAAAACGGTGCACGCTTAACTGTAAAGTTGCACGCAAAACGGTGTATATTTTTCTATCCCTGCACGAAAAACGATGTATAATATTATAAACTGCACACAAAACGGTGCGCGATAAAATAATCTGCACGCAAAACGGTGCAAGTTTAACTGTAAGGTTGCACGCAAAACGGTGCATATTTTTCTATCTCTGCACGAAAAACGATGTATAATATTATAAACTGCACACAAAACGGTGCGCGATAAAATAATCTGCACGCAAAACGGTGCAAGTTTAACTGTAAGGTTGCACGCAAAATGGTGCATATTTTTCTATCTCTGCACGGAAAACGATGTATAATATTATAAACTGCATGTAAAATCGTGCACAACAACTCAATCGGCGCGTAAAACGGAGCACGTACCTCGAGTTGGCACGCAAAACGAGGCGCGCCAAAATTGTCCCCGACAGTTTGCGCAATAAAACGGCGCAGTATAACCCGGTTCCTAACACGCAACACGATAATGGGGTCAAATCCAAACCCAAAGGAGTCATAAAAATTATGCCAAAAATACCGTAAAAATAATGTGCGGAGTTTACCTCGTACAGTCGCGCCGTTCCATCTACTTTTGGAAACGCCTAGCGCGCTCCACGAGGTTCACGGCGCGCCCGCGAGCCCCACAAAATTCCTCACTTTCTCTCTCTCTTTCTCTCTCTCTCTCTCTCTCTCTCTCTCTCTCTCTCGGGCTCGGGTGGAGAGGAAGAAGAGAAATGAGAGTTCTGCGGGGAGAAGGAAGAAGAAGAAGAAAAGAAAAGGAGGAGAAGGAAGGGAGGGGGGTGCGTAGACCCGGTCCACGGCACCCACCAAGAGGGAACCGCCATGTGGCGGTCCACCCATAGGTGGGCGCGCACTAGGCGCACGCGCCCACTGCCCGCGCAGGAAGCGCACTTACCTGGCGCCAGCTGTGTGCCTTGCGCAGCAAGCCACCCCTCGAGCCGCGTGCCGTCGCCGTTTCGAAAATCCGTTTTTATTCTGTTTTCTGTCCATTTTTCGTCCGTTTCCGTCCAAATTTGACAGGCGGCTTCGTTTCAGCTAAATTTATCACAGAAAAATTTAAATTTTCACTTTGGGCCATTTTTGGGCCACCAAAAGCCTCGCTGTATCCAAAATCATTGGCGGACCCCGTTCTCGCAATCCGGGTATCCGATCAACACGAAATTTTTACCGTGACCTTAAAACATAATTACACAGCTCCCGTAATTTTCTCAGAATTTTTCGACACTGTTGGCGGAGCCCGTTTTCACTATCGGGTATCCGATAAACGCGAAACTTTTTTCTGTGGTCTTAAAACATATTTACGGGGCTCCCGTAATTTTTTCGGAATTTTCCGACACTGTGAATTTTTCACTAAAAATCTGGGCCCCCATTTTCGAATAAAATTTCAGAACTCTCATTTTAATCACGATTTGGGCCCAACTCGCTTCCAAATATTCTTTACTTCCCCAACTTTCATAACAATAGTATTTCATTCCGTCTTTATTTACATTTATTTATATGTCGAAAATCCGGTACTTTACACACGTGGCGGCCCCTTATTGGGCCGGCGCACGCTTCCCGGTCCACGGAACGGGACGCCGGTGCACGGTGGACCAGCGGGCCACGTGGCAGGCGCCGGTTGGCCCGGTGCAGCGCGCGCGGCGCATGGACCGCGCGCGGGCAGGTGGGGGGCAGAGGCGTGGCGCACGGTGCACCGGGGCCCGCCAGGTGGCGGCCCTAGGTTGGACAGCGCAGGTGCGCGCGGTGCACCCGCGGGCGAGCGCCTGCGGCCATACGCGCACGCGGGCGCAGGCGCGCAGTGGCGCGCGCCGGCTGGCGTGCCAGGCGGGAAAGGGGGCGCCACGTGGCGCCACGCCACTGGCTGGCGCCACCCACCCCGCCGCCCCGCATGGGGGGCACGTGGCCGCGCCCGGTTCGCCGGGCGCACTGTCCCCTGTGCGGGGGACACGTGTCGAACATCCGGGCGGGTTGGACCAACGTTGGTCCGACCGGATCCCGTGTGCGGGAGTGGGCCGAGTTGGGCCGGGCACTGTTGGGCCCGGTTTCGGGGCCTGAAACTTTCGGGCGCCCGAAACTGGGACACATTGGGTATTATCCCAATTGTTTGAGTGGGCCTATAAATAGGCCTCCCCTCCCCTCCTTTTTCTGCTTTTTTCGAGAGATAGAGAGAGAACCAGAGGGAGGGCCTTGAAGCAAGTTGGTTCCTCTTTTGATTTTACATCTCGTGGTGCATTCCCAGATTTTTCGGAAGTTCGACAACGGCAATCCGGATTTACAGTGTGCCTCGGTTTTCCCCTATTTTCGGCCCGTTATCGTCGCATTTCAGTCCGAGGAGTCCCCTGCTCAGTACAGGAGTCCTTTTTTGACGATTTCTTCGCCGACGTGTTCCTGAGAGGTAGGGCTTCATTTTCCGTGTTGGTAATTTTTCTGGATTCCGCAAGTTTGGCACAGTTCCCGAGACATTTTGACACCCCCTTTTGCTGTTTGGATTTTTTGGCAGCGGCAACTTCGACGAATTATATCTTGACGTAGGAATATCGGATCGAGGCGTTTAAACAGTAGATTTGGGGTTACTTTTCGCGAGGAACGCAACCGTGATTTTTTTGGGATTTTTGGAGCTCGGGACAGAGGTGAAATTTCTCGTTTTGCGTGCTGATTATAAAAACAGCAAAAATCTATTTTGGGACTTGTAATTTTTACACCGTGTGCAATGTGTGTGGTTGTAGGACACTATTTCGGCTGACTGTGTGCTTAGAGGACAGCGGATAGCGGAGTTTTTCTTCGGGTGTTGTGCACGCTTTTCGAGGTGGGTGGTTGTGTTTTCCTCTTTGTTGACATGCTCACTAGGAGTAGTAGAGTTCCCCAATTATAAATGTGACAACTAGCTGTTAGTATATGAACTTGATGTAATGCCCCCTAATTTAATTGATAGCCTTTATGTGATAAATTTGGGACAATAATGTTGGACAATTGTGTTGGGTTATACTAATATGGATCTAAATAGGGGAAAAAACACCTAGAGGGGGGTGAATAGGTGCAAACAATAAACACTCAAAAAATCATTGCGCAATAAAACCCAATGCGGAAATAAAATAACACGCAAGATTTTTACGTGGAAAAACTCCAAACCGGAGTAAAAAACCACGGGACCGATAACACGGCGAAATCCACTAGAATTAACACACGTACAAGGTGATATAACGTACTCACAGACGACTCAACCTTTTACCATACGCTCCTAGTAGATCTTCTCCGCTCGCTCCACAACGCGTCTCGAATCCACGATCTGCGTCCAACACTGAATCCACAGCGTCCAACGTCGAGTCCACGACGTCCGACCGAATCCACGGTCTTCACCCAGTAGCACGCTTCGAATCCACGAACGTACCTCGCTCCGAATCCACGAGAGCGGTTGCACCTTGAATCCACAAGGCCACGCGAGTCCACGCGCCGATTTGGGGTAAATCGTTGTTTTTTGGGTGGTGATGATCCGCCGAATACTTAGATTAGAAATAGATCGGAAATACCATCTAAGTATTCATTGATTTGATTCTACTCAAAATGTGAGTATGGAAAACCTAGAATCAAATCAATCAATATAGATGAAGAAACATAGAATAAATCTATTGATTTCCTTTCTTCTCTATATGTGGATTTTTTCTTTCGGCTATATTTTTCTATTAAGTCCCGTACCCTAAAAATGAATCATAGGGTCTATTTATAGGTTAGAAACCATTGGAAGAAGATAAGGATCAAAAACAGCCTTTTCTGGAAATTTTACGACGGCGATCCGGATTGGAATTGGGCGATCCGGATTGCAGTAGCAAGAAAGACGGTTTCCAGAAAAACACTGTTCGGGATCCGGATCGAAGTCCCCGATCCGGATCGTTCATACAGTTTCACCAAACATCAACGTTCGGGATCCGGATTGCAAATCCTGATCCGGATCGTGCAAGCAAAAAGGTAAAACTAGTGTTCGGGATCCGGATCAGAGATGCTGCGATCCGGATTGAACCAGTGTATGAACGAACACCCTTCGGGATCCGGATTGCAAGCCCGATCCGGATCCTGAACATGTCCCATGTCCAGTTTTTGATTTTTATGCAATTAAACATTCTTCCAGGTGTTTCTACACTATAAGAAGTATTCGGATCACCAAAAATCTTTAGTTAAACATACCTGATCCTTTTGAATTCTTCTTTCTTGAGATTGAGGTATATGATCCAAAGTTCTTCATCTTCAATCTTCAAGACTTAATACTTTCACGAAATACGCCAACTCAAATTCCGTAACAATCTCCCCCTTTGGCGGTTTCGTGACAAAACACAAATCCACAAAAGAAAATTCAAAAAGATATTTTTGTTGCTATCACCATACAACAAAAATTTACAATGGAGATCCAAAAATTAAAAACATGAGATAAACTCCTAAAACAGACTCTAGACTTAGACATCTGTACTCTCTGCACAAAGAAATCATTCTTGACAAAAAAATCGTTAGATACCTCAAGAATTGAAACATCAAAACCAAGCAGAGATAGAGTTTATTCTCATCATGACATTTGAAGAATTCAGATATGTAAGAAATCATAGTTAAAAACCAACATATCTTCTAAGCAATAAAACCAAATGTCAAAGTTTGTTAGTAACATCAACTTGTTAGTCATAATACATGCCCAAATAGTTAGTCGAATAGTTAGTAGGGACATGCAACAAATCATCAGATAAAAACCAAAAGTTGAAAGTTGTAATACTTACCTGTCACCAAAGTCAAAGTTTCTCACACAAAGTTCAAAGTCTCTCTAATCTCTCTCCCCCTTTTTGTCACAAACAAAGCCAAAAATGTAGTCAAAACTACAAAGTTAAAGGAGAGCTAAAAGTTCAATATCAAGAGAAATTTGAGAACTAAACTAAAAATGAGAACAAAACTAAGTCCTAAAAATCCTGCACAAAAAGAAAAGAAAGAAAATGAGTCAAAAAGTAATCAATCATCAGAATCCGAGTCTTCAGAGCTCGTGCAACCCATTTTAGAGAACATCTTTTTCACTCGCTTGTTCATTGAATTGACCTTCTTAGTTATGGTAATATGAGCTGCCGTGATGAGTTCAAGCTCATTGGAAATTCTTTGCTGTTCCTTCGAAATCTGTTCTTGCTTGACGGATAGTCGTTGTTGTTGCTTGAAAATCGAAGTTAGTGATGCTTCATCATCTGCGCCGGGTTCTTGTTGAGACGGTGAGGCCGAGGTGCCGACACAAGGTTTCTTTCCAGAGGAAGTGTCGAAGTAACATGTGGTAATTTGTGAAGTGACTTCACAATTGTTGACTCATCTATCATCCCGCAACTGTGTTGATATGATGTCGAGCTTATATCAATGTCAAACTTTTGTAAGATCCTCATGATGAGTAATGGAAACGGAAGTCGCTCAGAGGGATGAGGATGCACAATATATCTTGACATTCTATTCCAAATTATGTAGGGAATATTCATGTTCAATCCTACAGCCTCAGAGGGATGACCTATGAGATATAGGAACAGCAGTCTCTCCCATCTCACGACCTTGGTCTGCATGTTTGGAAGAATGTTGTAACACGTGATGAAGTTTAGAAAACGGTACTCCAGTCGAAGATGTTTGGATTTTACACTTTTACCATCAGCTGGTTTAGTCCCTTCCAAACAAATTTTGTCTATCACAGTTTGCCACAAGGCATTCGTCAAACTTCTTCCCTTCAAAAAGTTGACCCCGATGTGTTAGATTCCATTCCAAGGACTTCGCCAATTAACTGCGGAGTGATTTTAAGTTTCATCCCTTGGATATTTGTATAGAAATGCATTGATCCACGTTCATCTTCTTGAAGATGTCTTGCATTCGTGTAAAAGGTCCTTACACGATACAGACAATACCCAAGTAATTCAGGGAATCGGCAAACTTGGATGAGATTTGCTTGTTCAATTAAAGTTCCAAACTCTGGTGAGTGATTCCGAGAGCTTCAATGTTGACATGTCGTTCTCCGATGCATTCACGACGTTCAAAAGCTCGAAGGCGATCCATGCTGACGAACACTCCTTCCACACGAGGCGGGGAGTCAGGAACTTTTGGCGTGTCAACATCAGTGTCTCGTCGTAGTCCAAAGCGTTTAGTTAATCGTTTTCTTTTCACAGAGATGGTTGGTGCAGCCATAGGTGCTTTTCCTGTGTCCATGGGTGCTTTTCCTTTTGAACCATCAGAAGCTTTTCCTTTTGAACCATCAGACGCCTTTTGTTTAGGCAAATCATCATCATCTGTCAATTCAGTCCAATCTACCTCATGATTCTGCTTCCACTTCAGTGTCACTGATCTGAACAAACTCACCTTTTCGTTGAAGTTTCTTGGCTCTTTTCAATTTGTTTGTAGCTCGAGTATGTACCATAGAAGCCAGTAGAAGAATGATCCAAGAGAATGCCATTGACAAAGTGCTTTGAGTTTAGAGAAAGTGTCCTGTGAAGACCAACTCAAGAACATGAAAAATCGTCAATTTTGAAAAATTTGAAAAATTGTACCCAAACAATCATAATCATGTAGAGAAGCTAAGAATCAAATTAGTTTTGCAAAAAGAATTTTAAAAATAGATCAATCCATGATTTTCAAAAATTCCTCTTTTATGCCCTAAAACCGAATTTTTAGAAATCGAAGCCCAAAAATTCGTTAATCAGGAGAAAACCCAGCATATAATCAAAACTAATCTACCCAGAGTTCTTATTTCAAAAGAAATTTGATCAAAAACCATTCACAAACGAAAAAGATCCAAAATTTCATCACGTTTTGAAGAAAATAGAGAAAACTGTGAAAAACCGAGATTTTGATCAATAAAACTTACTTGGATTCGAAGAACTTGAGTTTGGAAGCTCCAAGATGCAAGAATTCTAGAGAGAGAAGCTCTAGAGACTTGAGAACAAAAGATTAGGGTAAAAGAAATCAAAACCCTTTGTTCTATTAAAAACCCTAGCCGTGATCCGGATCGGATCGAGAATGTGATCCGGATCGGCTACCCGCAGGAAGAAGCCTGCGTTCGGGATCCGGATCACTTGCCCGATCCGGATCGGCTCCAACTTTTTCTTCAGAAAATTTAGAAAAATTCCATAAAATCCAGAAAAAGTATGTAAGCACTTTACCATATCAACTTTAAACAAAAATCATCGTTTCATACAACAAGAAATAGATTATACAAATCTATCAAAAATACTCAAAAATGAAACGAAAATTTATGAAATTAAAACACTTAAAGTTGAACAACTTCAATTACATCTATCCTGATCTTATGCGTAATGCCTTTATCAAATCATCAATTTTGGTAAAGAAAATGAAATACCAAGATCAATAGATGTTTGAAATCCCAGATAAGTTAGATAATATATCTAGACAATCTGTTGAAGGAGTGGCTCTTTGAGCATCTTTTATCAAAAATCCCACCTTATACCAACCATGAAATATGACTGAGTCAAGTATTTCAATATGCATTTCATCAACAATTTTTAAAACAAAAATTTGCTTTGCATTCATGGAGTATCTTTTTCTTTTTCCTTTTCCTCCATGTGGTGGTAGTTTTCACACTCCTCATTGGGATGTAACTCTTTCCACATCTTTTGAGCATTTTACATTTCTTTGACTCCCCCTCAATTGGCTATCAATTATTTAATATATAAGGTATTCAACCAAAAATTGATCTCGCATTCATACTCGACTAAGCAATCAAATATGATAATGACTATACCAAGAGATCATTGAGAGAGAAATTGACTTTGATCACTTAAAAGATGACTTAATTAACATAAATGATCATTGCAACATTGAAATATTATGATATCAAAAGCATAATAAATTTCTAAATGCATAAAAGGATGCAATTAAAGTCAATTATGATTTATGCTCAATTAATGTCCTATGTACAAACATAGATAAAGAACAAAACAAAAACAAAAACAAAACCTAACCTAAGCAAAGGTTTCAAAAAGGTTATTTCAAGGAAAGCATGCCAATTGCTTTACGCAAGTGAATAAAACGTTTTTGATCCAAAGGTTTTGTTAAGATATCAGCTAATTGATCCTCAGTTGAAATATATGACAGTTGAAGAATATTTGATTCAACTAGCTCTCTAAGAAAATGATATCTAAGTTCAATATGTTTTGTTCTAGAGTGCAACACAGGGTTTTTAGAAATGTTAATAGCACTAGTGTTGTCACATAAAATGGTTACCGAAGATGCTGAAATCCGGAAATCGCTCAACACGCTTTTCATCCAAATCAATTGGGTTGAACAACTTCCTGCAGAAATGTACTCCGCTTCGGCAGTCGAGAGTGCTATGCAGTTCTGCTTTTTACTGTGCCATGCAACAAGGCAATGGCCAAGATAGAAGCATGCACCACTCGTGCTTTTCCGATCATCCACTGATCCAGCCCAATCGGCATCTGAGTATCCAACAATATCCAAACTTGTTCCCATAGGATACCAAATTCCGAAATTATTGTACCTTTGATATACCGGATGATCCGTTTCACCGCTTTCAGGTGAACCTCCTTCGGTGCTGATTGATATCTCGCGCAAATCCCAACACTGAAGGATATATCCGGGCGACTAGCCGTGAGATATAGTAGACTTCCAATCATACTGCGATACAGTTTCTCGTCTACATTCTCACTATGTGATTCACTTCCAAGTCCCTTATGGCTAGTTCCCATTGGAGTCGGAAAATCCTTAGAATTTTCTAGATCAAACTTTTTGACCAACTCCATTGCATACTTGGATTGACACAAGTGAATTCCTTCATCGTTTTGTTTAACTTGTAATCCAAGAAAATAAGTCAATTCGCCCATCATGGACATCTCAAATTCGCTTTCCATGGTCTCCGCGAATTTAGAAGCATCATTATCTCTTGTTGCGCCAAATACAATGTCATCGACATAGATTTGTGCAACAATGAAATTGTTTTGATAATGCTTCACAAAGAGAGTCCTGTCAGCTCCCCCTCGAGTATAGCCCTTTTCCAAAAGGTGCTTTGTCAACCTTTCGTACCATGCTCGCGGTGCTTGTTTCAGACCGTAAAGAGCCTTTTTCAGACGAAAAACATGGTTAGGTAGTTTATGATCCACAAAACCTTTCGGTTGAGCCACATAAACTTCCTCATTTAAAAACCCATTTAAAAAGGCGCTCTTAACGTCCATTTGAAATAATTTGATTTTAAAATGACAAGCAATCGCAAATAAGATACGAATGGACTCGAGTCTAGCTACAGGGGCGAAAGTTTCATCAAAGTCTATACCTTCTACTTGAGAGTAGCCTTGAGCAACTAACCTTGCTTTGTTCCTGATGATAGTACCATCTTCATTTTTCTTGTTCTTGAAAATCCATTTGGTACCTATCACATTGTGTTGCTTCGGAGGCTTCGTTAATTCCCAGACTTTGTTTCGCTCAAATTGATGGAGCTCTTCCTGCATTGCTTTAATCCAGTAGTCATCTTGAAGAGCTTCATCAACATTCTTTGGTTCGATTTGAGATACATAGCATGCAAATCCGCAAACCAATTGTCTCCGTGTTCTAACTCCTTCTTGTGGATCTCCAATGATGTTCGATTCAGGGTGATCCTTGGAGATGCGTAACGTTTGAGGTAGAGGAGTAGTCGGAGGTACACGAGATGATTCCTGCACATCAGATAAACTTGAAGAACCGTTAGATGCATCATTATTATCGAAAGAATTGTTAGAAGAAGATGCATTAGCAGGTGTATCATCATCAAGAGAGATATCGAGGGTAGATTTTTCAGATTCAAAGTGAAAAGCTTCATCTACCTTAACATTTATCGATTCTACGATCGTCTTAGATTCTAAGTTAAAAACTCGATATGCTCTGCTGTTTGTAGAATAACCTAAGAAAATCCCTTCGTCACTTCGAGAGTCAAATTTTCCAAGATTCTCGCGGTCACGTAAAATAAAACACCGACTCCCAAAGATACGAAAATATTTGATGTTAGGTTTTCTACAAAACCATAGTTCATATGGTGTATTCAAAGTCCCCGGGCGCAAATACACTCGATTAATTACATAGACAGCAGTGTTCACCGCTTCAGCCCAAAAATATAACGGTAAGTTCCGGCTATGAAGCATAACACGTGCCATCTCCTGTACGACCCTGTTTTTGCGCTCGACTACACCATTCTGTTGAGGTGTATAAGGTGCTGAGAATTCATGTTTAATGCCGTTAGAAGTGCAAAAATCAATGAATTTGGAATTTATGAATTCTCCACCTCTATCACTTCTAACTCGAGTAATCTTTTCATTCTTTTCAATCATAATACGATGGCAAATCTCGTGAAAAGAATCAAAAGTATCAGCTTTCTCTTTTAAAAATGCTACCCAAGTATATCTAGAGAAATCATCAACCAATAAGAAAATATACCATTTACCTCCCAAAGATGGTTGACGAGTTGGCCCCATTAAATCCATGTGCAAAAGTTCCAAAGGCCGTTTTGTACCTATGTGGTTCAAGTTCTTGTGTGCAGTCCTAGACTGTTTTCCCTTTTGGCAACCGCCACACACAATGTTTTGTTCAAAAGAAAGTTTAGGAACCCCCTTGACCACATCTTTGTTTGAAATTCTAGCAAGTTCCTTAAAGTTTATGTGACCTAGCCTTTCATGCCAAAGTGTTTCATTTTTCAAAGATGCTAGGTTACATTTTTCAGAAATTTATAGGAACTACATAACAATTGTTTTCTGATCTAACCCCTTTTAAAAAGAAAACATGGTTCTTGTCAGTTACAGTACATTCATCAGATGAAAAATTAACTGAATAACCATTATCACAAAGTTGACTTATGCTTATGAGGTTAGTCTTAAGGCCATGAACAAATAACACATTATTTAGAACCGGGCCATCTGGAATAGCTACCGTTCCCTTTCCAACAATTTTGGAAGACCGACCATCTCCGAAAACAACAAGTCCTCCGGAGATTTTCTCAAATGTTTGAAAACAGTTTTTGTCACCGGTCATGTGACGGGAACACCCGCTATCCAGATACCAAGACGAACTATCATATGCATGCAAGGAAACATTAGTAACAAGACAAGGGAAAATTTCACCTTTGCGCACCCAAACCTTTTTGGAATGCGTCGGTAATGGTCGTGAAGTTATTCTCCTAGGTGAAAGCGTCTTGTTGAAGAATTGCTGCTCCTTGATGATGTCGTCTTGAGCGGTGAACTACCAAGGCTCTTTTCCTTCAAATGATTTGCATTGATTTCTGAGGAATCACCTTTTGGTAGTCATTGCAAGAGGTGCTTGAGGTGTGCGTTTGGCTCCCGTCTTGCAATTTCTCCTTATGTGCCCTGAAATGCCACAACGAAAACATACCTTAGTTCTTGACGATCCCGAGGAGGATGAAGTAGGCTTGTTGTCGTTGCTTGTCGTGAATTCCGGTGTCGGAGGAGGAGATACCGACTGAGGCACAAAAACTGTCCCACTCGAACTTGGAATGTCTCCAGTTTGAGTGTATCCGAGGCCGAACTTATTTGTTTGACCAAGACCAAGAAGTCTGTCCAACTTACTCCTTCCAGAAGAAAATCGCTGTAAATCATCTTTGAGTTGGAGAATGGTCTTTGTCATTTCCATTTTATCCTGTCGAGCCTCGTCGTAGAGCTTTGAGAAATGATTCGCTTTATCCACCAATTTCTCATGTTCTTTCTCAAAAAGCTCATTTTTCTCTTGAAGGGAAACATTCGCTTTGACTAGATTATCCCTTTCCGCTTCAAGAGCGTTTGAGAGAGAAGATGCCCTTTTTGCTTCTTCTTCGAGATCCTGCAATCTCCCTCTCAAACTCCGGTTTTGCTTTGCCAGTTTCTTTGAATCCCTCAAGAGCTTATGGTAGGCAAGAGCAAAATCTTCACCTTCAGAATTGCTCGATTCGTTGTCCGTAACGTTCTATTCAACAAGGGAGGAGTTGGACAAGTAATCAGAGGTACTAGCCATCAAGCACATGAAGGGTGAATGTAGTGCACCGATTTCTGCGAAATAGCAAAACTCGGTAAAAATACCTGTAACGCATTTCAAATATGATTACAAGTGGGTTTGAAGCATTTTGAATCAACGCAAAAGCCGTTGAGTCGAAAAGTGAGTTGTGGTTGAGAAACGAAGCCTCAAGTTGCAAAAATTGGGACTCGTGTTCGCCGAGTTCGCAAAATGGCAAAATTCGACGAGAAGACTTGTAACATGTTTTAAACATGATTACAGTCGAGTTCGGTGCGTTTCGGGCTGACGCGAAGGGCATCGGGTCGAAAAGTGACTTGAACCCGAGGACTTAGCCAAAATCTGAATTCTGAAATTTGTAATCGCGAAGCATTTTCGGAGCCCTGTTTCGGGGCTTAGAGTGCCCCAAAATTTTAAAAGAAATCGTGGGGTGTCTCACAAAAGTTTTCTTATTAAAAGGGGCGAAAAACCTAGGTATGTTATTAAGGAAAAATCGGAGAACGAAGCGAAGAAAAATGCTTCGTGAATTCTGAAACTGCAGTTTTGACAGCCCAAGTCAATCGCGAAGCATTTTCGGAGCTCTCTTTCGAGGGCTTAGAATAGTCCAAAAGTTTAAACAAAATCGTGGGAAGTTTAAGAAAAATTTGTAGATTAAAGGGGCGAAGAAAATTTCAATTTGGATTTCTCAGTTGACGGGAAAACGAGGTGAAAGAGGGCTACCCGAAATTGCTCACTGCAGGAAATTCTGCAGGAAAAGGGCAATTTGGGAAAATTTTGATTGGAGGGCATTTTTGTAAATTCCCCTCCCCTCCCAACCACCCACCTGCAGAGGCATTAATGCCCTCTCTCTCTCTCATTTTGAAACCACCCACTCTCTCTCTCTCTCTCTCAGCTGGGAAAAAACGAAAGAAAGAAAGGAGAAGGAAAGGAAGAAGAGGAAGAGAAGAAGAAGAAGAAGAAGAAGAAAAGAAGAAGAAGAGAAGGAGAAAGAAGGTAAAATGTTCTCTCTCTCTCTCTCTCTCTCTCTCTCTCTCTCTCTCTCTATCTCTCTTTCTCTCTTTCTCTCCCTGCGGCTGGCCCTGCTCTGCTGCTCAAAGCAGCTGCAGCTCTGCTGCTGCTGCTGCTGCTCAAGCAGCAGCAGCTGCTGGCCATGCTGCTGCTGCTCAAAGCAGCAGCTGCTGGCTCTGCTGCTGCTGCTCAAAGCAGCAGCAGCAGCTGTTGACCACAAAAAAAAAAAAAAAAGAAGAAAAGAGAGAGAATTATGTGTATGTATATATATAGATATATATATATATATATATATATATAATATATAGGCATTAAGGGGGGGGAGCAGCAGCTAGAGCTGCTGCTCAGCTGCTGCTGCTGCTATGCAGCAGCAGCTGGGCAGCAAGGCTGCTGCGCAAGGCAGCTGCAGGCTGCCTTGCGCAGCTGCTGGGGCTGCAGCAGCTGCTGCTGCTACCAGCAGCAGAGCAGCTGCTGCCTGCTGCTTGGCAGCAGCTTGTAGCTGCTGCCCAGCAGCAGAGTGAGTGATGAAACAAAAAAAAAAAAAAAAAAAAAAGAGCTGCAATGGCTGCTGCAGGGCAGCTGCTTGTGCAGCTGCAGCATTGCTGCAGCTGCTGCTGCTGCTGTAAGCAGCAGCAGAGGCAGCAGTGCTGCTGCTTGGGCAGCAGCAACCAGCTGCTGCCCAGCAGCAGGGGATTAACAAAAAAAAAAAAAAAAAAGAGAAAAAAGAAAAGAAAAGAGAGAAGAAAAGAAAAGAAAAGAGAAGAAGAAGAGGAATTCTCCTCTTCTTTTCTTTTCTCCGAATGCGAAATTTCCGAATCTCTCAATGTTTGCAAAATGCAAAATCGAGGAATTTGGGTGGGGAATTTGCTCAAATTGAGTTCCCTCAAAAATTTGAGACCTTATGCTTCTTTCCAATATAAAATTTCAATTCTTGACTTTCCAAGAAGCAAAATCGACGAATTGGGAGAAAATAGCTCAAATTGAGCTTTTCTCAAAATTTGGAGGGCTTTTTGACCCCGGATTGAGTTGAGCAAGTTTCTTTTTGGCAACAGGCCATAAGATAATTATTTCCCTCCCATTTTTATGAACCGATCAAAAATTAGCCTTTTGGGGGGGAAAACGATCAAATAGGAACTTTCTCCTCTTTGTTGCCAAAAGAGGTTAATTTTATCGTCTTATTAAATTTAGAGAAATCATGTAAGGGCAATTGCTTTATCTTTGCCTTCCTTACAATGTAGGGAAGCCTCACGTATCAAAGGAGTTGGAATTGTCTCCTGCAAGGACCAAAAGAACTCATCGAGGTGGGGGATTCTATCGAGCGAGGGTGACCTCTCCCCTTATCTTTTGCTTTTCTTAGAAGCATGCTAATAGAGTGGCTAGGATAGCATTTTCATGCTTATGTAGAAGTGGTTTGTGGTTTATGAAAATCTTGACTTAGGAGAAAACTTAGATTAGGCTCTAATGTGTGGCATTCACTATAGGACTTCACGAGTGGCATGTTTGTTTGAGTCAAATAAGTGTGTGATGGAATTAGGGCCTAATTTAGAGTTATGTCTCTAAGGAAAGCATAGTTTAGTTGAGGTTAAAATCCAAAGTATTTGAAATCCCTAGAGTTGTCATAGGGAGTTGGGTTAATATACCTACACTTTAACTTCAACTTGAGCATAATGAAAGTTAAGAATTGAGTCTAAGGGACTTATGTACCTTAAGGCATGGACCTAGGGTAAATGCATGAGTATATTAAAAAGACAAGCTAAAAGCTTAATTGCAAAGAAAGAAAAAGGGCTAAGAGGCAATGTGAGCTATAAGCTCGATTGAGATGGAAGCTAAGTGCTAAAGAGCAAAAGAAAGGCAAAGGCTTAAAAGAGCAAAGAGGCTAAATGCAAAGCAATAAAAGAAATAATAAAACGAGCGTACCTACGGGGTGAAACGTGGCCCATGTTGGAGTAGCAGGCAGTGTCCCTCTCCCGGGTAGAGACCCGTTCGGGACGTTTCCCCGTAGGGCGGGGTAACACTTGCGGGTGTTATCGGCAACCTTAGAGGACTTGTCTTATGGCAGCATGTCTGCCGGGCTAGGGCCCGTTGGGCAAGCTTCTCCGAGGGTTTAGCAACTTGAATTGAAACACAAGAAAGTTAATGAAAGTAATTTGGCAAGGGACAGGTTGGTTAGTTTGGCATCCTATAGCGACATAGAGCAATGTCATGGCAAAGGTAAAAGTATTAAGCATGCTAGCTAAGATTTACAGCTTTTATTTACTGTATTTCATTCTCTATTATATTGCTTCCATTAGACTAAGCGGTGCAGGGCATTTTCTCTCGGTGGTTGAACCCACTGGGAACTTGGTTGTAGTTCTCACACCCTTTGGGTGACATCCCCACAGGTCCAGGTACATCGGGCGAGGCACGCGACAAGGGCAAGCGCCCAGCAGAGTAGCGACCTAGCAGTCTAGAGTCGCCAGCACCATTTTGGAGTTTCATTTTCTTGAGCGAACTTTTGTATGTGAGGAACAATGTAAATTCTAAATGTTTAAGTTTCAAGTTGGAAAAGAAAGAAAAAAAAATATGGATGTATTTTGGTATTGTAGTTCATGCTAAAAGAGAGTTGTAATATTAAACAAAAGTGTATGTCTTCGCTCAAGTATTGTACTTTCAGTTCTTTAACTACTTGTTGAATGATTGAAAGTTTAAACTTATAGTTCTTTCCTCTGATTGCTTACTCTTCCGCTATATTGAAATGATATTGTTGGATTAAACCGTTCCTTTCGGGTCTTGAAAGGTCATGCCCGATTGGCGGGTCTGTTGGCGCGCCCGAACTGTTCAAATTGACGGTCTCGGGGCGTGACAGATTAGAGTGGTATCAGAGCCTAGGAGATAGACCTAGGTGGTTAGCGAACCTTAGGAAGACCCTAGGGTTTAGGCACGAGAGCGTGTGTGGATCTTTTGGCGAAAGTACATAATTGGGTTACTTGATTCCCAAGAAGGACTTTGGGAATGGATTGAGGGAAAATGGACTTCCACTAGCTAACGTTATGTTGGGCGGCCGACAACGTAACGTTAGGGGTGGGAAGAAGTATTCCTTTTTACTTTCGCATGATTGGGTTGACGAAGCCTTTTGTGATCGTTGAATTTACTGCATTCAATTTCGCAAATGCCTAAGTTGTAAGTGTTGGACTAATGTTTTTGTGGTGTGCAGATAGCTATGCCACCGCGAAGGGAGACACGTCTTACGCGGCTCGAGCCGGGGGAGGGCTCCGGGTCGAGTGATGTTCGTGAATTGCGGGAACAGATGGCCGCGCTGATCGGCGTGGTGCAGCAGCAGGCGGAGGCCTCTCAGCGACAGGAGGAGGCTTCCCGCCAACGAGAGGAGGAGACCTCTCGTAGGCTGGAGGAGGCTTCCCGCCAACGGGAGGAGGAGACTTCTCGCAGGCTAGAGGAGGCGCTGCGGCGCCAGGAGGAAGCGTCGAGGCGTCAGGCGGAGCAAATAGAGAGGCTCCAGGACATGTTGGCACGGCAGATTGAGGCGGCGCAGACGACGCATGAGCGCACAGCCTCGCCCCAAGTGGGGGCAACTACTGAAGGAGTGGCTATGGCGGCCGAGCCTATGGCGGCGCGCCCAGCACCATCTGTCGGGGCTACTAGAGGAGTGCCCCGGCGGGCCGACTCGGAGGTGGGTGATGCCGAGTACGCGGCCCAGAGAGCGGAGCAAAATAGGGCGATGGAGGTCCTCGCCGACTTCCAGAAATTTCATCCTCCTACCTTCAGCGGCGACAAATCTGATCCAATGGTGGTGGAGTCGTGGATTGACTCCATGGAGCGACTGTTCCTAACCCTTCGGGTGCCGGTGCGGGACCGTGTTACTGTGGCGGTTCCCCACCTCGACAATGTGGCACACCGTTGGTGGAAAGCAGAATTGGAGAGAAGGGCTAGGACGGCATTGCCGGAGCCATCGTGGGAAGAATTCAAGGAGCTCTTCTTCACCACATATTTCCCCGACAGTGCGAAGCAACAAATGGAAGATGACTTCAAGAATCTTCGCCAGGGAGGCCGCTCAGTTCAAGAATACGAGTGCGAGTTCTCTCGCATCGTTAGTTGCTTACCCACCGTGGTGCGCAGCGAGTGGGATAAGGTGCGATGTTTCGAGAGGGGCCTTCGACCGGCGATCTACTCAAAGGTCCAACCATTCAACATTGCAACTTATCGGGAGATTGTGGATAGAGCCCGCTTGGTGAGAGGGGCGACATGGTGGTGCGCCGAGAGCGCGAAGCTTTTGAGAAAGACAAGGGCAAAGCGAAGGAAAAGAAGAGGCACCAAGGTGTTTCCGGGGGTCAAAGCCACTCTCAACGACCCTCTAAGCAGTCGCGACACCAACCGCACCCTCGGGGGCCCTGGCAGCCTATGGCTCCCGAGCGGTGTATTATCTGTGGGGGCAACACCGACGGACCGAGTGCCCAGAACGCGAGGGGAGGTGCTTCAACTGTGGCCGGCCGGGTCACATGGCTCGAGAGTGTTGGAGGGGCACGCACCCCGCCCCGGCCGTGCCGATGATTCAGGCTGCCCCGAAGCAACACAAGAAGACGGTGCCAGCTCTACCAGCTGCGCGCCCCGCCGCTCCTCAGCGACCGCCGAGCGGGCGGGCTTTTGCCGCTCAGGCGAAGGAGAAGGAGCCCGTGGCTGACGACGTCGTGGCAGGTATAATTTTTATTAATGATGTTCGATGTAGGGCTCTATTCGACACAGGTGCATCGCATTCATTCATATGTAGATCCTTTGCCATGAGACATGGGTTGGATATATTACAGTCTACTAATACTAAAACGGTCCAAGTGCCTGATGGTTCTTTAGAGGTATCTGAGAGTTGTCCCGCCTGTCCAGTTCGGGTGGGCGAGTGGATTATGACAGTGGACTTCTTAGTTTTGCGACGGCTAGGAGGTTATGATGTAATTCTGGGAATGAATTGGCTCTCCAAGTATTATGCCACTATCGACTGCGAGCGGCGGGTTATCACCTTTCGAGAGCCGGGACAAGAGGAGTATGTATTTAAAGCATGTAGAGGTTCTCTATTTGCCTCTGTGGTCTCGGCATCGCGGGCCAAGAAGCTTATCGATAAAGGATGTGTGGCTTATTTAGCTACCGTGGTGGAAGGGCACAAGGAGGAACCCAATGTACAAGACATTCCCGTGGCGCGGGAATATCCTGATGTATTTCCTGCGGAGTTGCCGGGCATGCCGAGGGATCGGGAGATTGAGTTCATAATAGACTTGGTTCCCGGGACGGCTCCAGTTTCAAAGGCTCCTTATAGAATGGCCCCGGCGGAGTTAAAAGAGCTTAAGGCTCAATTGCAAGATTTGCTGGACAAGGGTTTCATTAGACCTAGCGTATCTCCTTGGGGAGCTCCGGTCCTATTTGTGAAGAAAAAGGACGGATCGCTGCGGTTATGTGTGGATTATCGGGAGCTCAACAAATTGACAATCAAGAACCGATATCCATTACCGAGGATCGATGATTTGTTCGACCAATTGCAAGGTTCCCGGGTATTCTCAAAAATTGACCTTCAATCGGGATACCATCAATTAAAGATTAAGCCGGAGGATGTGCACAAAACGGCTTTTAGAACGCGGTATGGACATTATGAATTCACTGTAATGCCTTTCGGGTTGACGAATGCCCCGGCGGCATTCATGGATTTAATGAACCGCGTTTTTCAGCCTTTCCTAGACCGATTTGTCGTTGTCTTCATTGACGACATTTTAGTCTACTCTCGAAGTGACGACGAGCACGAGGATCACCTACGACAGGTTCTACAAGTGCTTCGGGAGCGGAGCCTATTCGCGAAGTTGAAGAAATGCGAATTCTGGCTCCGGGAAGTGGCATTCTTAGGACATGTGATTTCTGAGACGGGGGTGTCTGTAGACCCCAAGAAAATTGAAGCAGTGAAAGATTGGCCGCGACCAACAAATGTCACCGAGATTCGGAGCTTTATCGGACTCGCGGGCTATTATCGGCGGTTTGTGGAAGGGTTCTCTAAAATTACCATTCCGCTCACCAGCCTTACAAGAAAAGGAGCTAAGTTCATTTGGAGCGATGCTTGTGAGAGAAGCTTCCAATTGCTCAAGGACAAGTTGACGACGGCTCCAATTCTTGCTCTACCCGTTGCGGGAAAAGGGTTCGTGGTTTATAGTGATGCTTCAGGGACTGGGTTGGGGTGTGTACTCATGCAAGACGAGAGGGTTATAGCCTATGCCTCCCGGCAGCTGAAGAGTTATGAAAAGAACTACCCCACTCACGATCTCGAGCTTGCCGCGGTGATTTTTGCACTGAAGATATGGCGGCATTACCTCTACGGGGAACATTGCGAGATTTACACGGATCACAAAAGCCTCAAATATTTGTTCACTCAAAAGGAATTGAACCTGAGGCAGCGTCGATGGCTGGAACTCCTAAAAGATTATGATGTTAGCATCTTGTACCACCCGGGGAAAGCAAATGTGGTGGCGGACGCGCTAAGCAGGAAGTCCGTGGAGAATCTCGCCATGATCATCACCGACCAATACCCGTTGCAATCCGAAATGAGACGGATGGGCTTGGAGGTTGTGGCTTCCGGTGCACCCGCGAAGCTTATGACGCTCGTTGTGCAACCTACCTTGTTGGAGAGAATTAAAGAAAAGCAAATGGCGGATGAAAAGCTCCAAAAGGTGAGGTCTGATTTAGAAAGCGGAGAGGCAAGGGATTTTACTGTGGATTCTGAGGGAATCCTAAGGTTTCGGGGTCGCGTGTGTGTACCTAATGACGAGGATATTCGCGAAATGATCCTTCAAGAAGCACACCGATCGCCGTATACTATCCACCCCGGCGGCACAAAAATGTATAAGGACCTGAAGGCACAGTTTTGGTGGCCAGGCATGAAGAAGGATGTTGGACACTTCGTGGCTAGATGCTTAGTGTGCCAACAAGTCAAGGCTGAACATAGACTCCCTGCGGGCAAGCTTCAAAATCTGCCGATTCCCGTGTGGAAATGGGAGAACATCGCTATGGATTTTATCGTGGGCTTGCCTCGGTCTCAAGCAGGCCACGACGCGATTTGGATGGTTGTGGATAGGTTAACCAAGGCGGCTCATTTCCTGCCTGTCCACACCACCTGGTCTAGGGATAAATTGGCGCAGTTGTATATTGATGAGATTATGCGCCTTCATGGAGTTCCTGTTTCTATAGTGTCGGATCGGGATCCCCGATTCGTGTCACAATTTTGGAAGAGCTTCCACGAGACTTTGGGAACACGCCTGGATTTCTCTACGGCTTATCACCCTCAGAGCGATGGTCAATCTGAGAGGACCAATCAAATCCTCGAAGATATGCTCAGGGCGTGTGTCTTGGACTATGGACCAGGGTGGCAGCGATATTTGCCGATGGCGGAGTTCGCCTACAATAACAGCTACCAAGCCAGCATCGGAATGGCACCTTTTGAGGCACTCTATGGCAGAAAGTGCAGGTCTCCACTGCATTGGAGTGAGGTTGGCGAGAGATCATCACTGGGTCCTGATGTATTGCAAGAAGCCGAGGAAAAGGTGCAAATTGCGCGTCAACGTCTGGTGACAGCGCAAAGTCGGCAAAAGAGCTATGCGGACAAAAGGCGGCGCGACCTAGAGTTTAAGGTCGGTGATCATGTATTTTTGAAGGCGTCGCCCACGAAGGGGGTAGTGCGATTTGGGATGCGAGGAAAGTTGAACCCTCGTTTTCTTGGACCTTATGAGGTTTTGGAGCGGGTTGGCCCAGTGGCCTATAAAATAGCTTTGCCCCCAGATTTGGCAGGAATTCATGATGTGTTCCATGTGTCACAACTCCGCCAGTATGTCCACGACCCGACGCACATAATCAACTACCCACCACTCGATCTACGGGAGGATATGAGCTACGATGAGTTCCCGTATAAAATTATCGATCGGCGTGATAGGAAGCTCAGGAACCGCTCCATTCCTTATGTGAAAGTGCTTTGGACGAGGCATAGCGAGGAGGAGGCCACGTGGGAGCCTGAGGCTGTGATGCGGGAGCACTATCCTCGCTTGTTCGAGGAATAAATCCCAAGGTACGTGAGTTTTAGTTTCGCGGACGAAACTCCTAAAGGAGGGGAGAATGTAGTGCACCGATTTCTGCGAAATAGCAAAACTCGGTAAAAATACCTGTAACGCATTTCAAATATGATTACAAGTGGGTTTGAAGCGTTTTGAATCAACGCAAAAGCCGTTGAGTCGAAAAGTGAGTTGTGGTTGAGAAACGAAGCCTCAAGTTGCAAAAATTGGGACTCGTGTTCGCCGAGTTCGCAAAATGGCAAAATTCGGCGAGAAGACTTGTAACATGTTTTAAACAAGATTACAGTCGAGTTCGGTGCGTTTCGGGCTGACGCGAAGGGCATCGGGTCGAAAAGTGACTTGAACCCGAGGACTTAGCCAAAATCTGAAATTCTGAAATTTGTAATCACGAAGCATTTTCGGAGCCCTGTTTCGGAGGCTTAGAGTGCCCCAAAATTTTAAAAGAAATCGTGGGGTGTCTCACAAAAGTTTTCTTATTAAAAGGGGCGAAAAACCTAGGTATGTTATTAAGGAAAAATCGGAGAACGAAGCGAAGAAAAATGCTTCGTGAATTCTGAAAACTGCAGTTTTGACAGCCCAAGTCAATCGCGAAGCATTTTCGGAGCTCTCTTTCGAGGGCTTAGAATAGTCCAAAAGTTTAAACAAAATCGTGGGAAGTTTAAGAAAAATTTGTAGATTAAAGGGGCGAAGAAAGATTTCGATTTGAATTTCTCAGTTGACGGGAAAACGTGGTGAAAGAGGGCTACCCGAAATTGCTCACTGCAGGAAATTCTGCAGGAAAAGAGGGCAATTTGGGAAAATGGGTTTGATTGGAGGGCATTTTTGTAAAATCCCCTCCCCTCCCAGCTACCCCCCTGCAGAGGCATTAATGCCCTCTCTCTCTCTCATTTTGAAACCACCCACTCTCTCTCTCTCTCTCTCAGCTGGGAAAAAACGAAATAAAGAAAGGAGAAGGAAAGGAAGAAGAGGAAGAGAAGAAGAAGAAGAAGAAGAAGAAAAAGAAGAAGAAGAGAAGGAGAAAGAAGGTACTAAATGTTCTCTCTCTCTCTCTCTCTCTCTCTCTCTCTCTCTCTATCTCTATTTCTCTCTTTCTTCTCCCTGCGGCTGGCCCTGCTGCTGCTGCTCAAAGCAGCAGCAGCTGTTACGGCTTTTTGGTGTTGGCATATTTCGTGAGTCAAGTCAGTGAGTTGAGTCGGAGTCTTAAAGGGATCAAATTGTCAATCAGCAATCAAAGACTTAGAGAAGATTCAACAAGAGCTCAAGTTGACACTCAGTGTCTTGAGTCTTGAAGATTGAAGATGAAGAATTGTGGATTAGTTACATCAATCTCAAGAAGAAAGTATTCAAAAGGATCAGGTATGTTTAACTAAATAATTTTGGTGATCCGAATACTTTCTTATAGTGTAGAAACACTTGGATGAATTTTTAATTGCATAAAAATCAAAAACTGGACATGGGACATGTTCAGGATCCGGATCAGATGATCCAATCCGGATCCCGAAGGGTATTAGTTCATGTGCAAATCCAATCCGGATCCAAGCCTATTCCGATCCGGATCCCGAACATTGGATGTTGCTGAAATTCATGAACGATCCGGATCGGGCCTTGCGATCCGGATCCCGAACCCTTGGATTTCTGGAATCGTCAATCTCGTTACGACGATCCGGATCGCAGTAATCCCGATCCGGATCGCCGTCCTGAAAATTTCCAGATAAGGTATGTTTTTGATTCTTATCTCTTTCCAAAGGTTTCTAAACTATAAATAGACATTTAGGGTTTCTCAAAAACGTGGGAGCAATACCGATCAATTTATAAAACACTTGAGAGCAACCCTAGAGGCTAGGTTTTTATCGTTCTTCTTTATAGCCTCTTTTAGGTCAATTCGACGGTTCTTCCAAGATCTATCTTTTGTCGAATTGATCTAATCTTTGCTTAGAGATTTTTCCCATGGATCTTCATTGATAATCTAAGCAAAGGATCACCATCGAAGCCAATATTCTTACCGGCTGAGTTTGCGTCGTGGATTCGACGTGGCACCGTGGATTCGGTGTGTTGAAGGCGTTTCGTGGATTCGAAACGTGTGCTCGTGGATTCGAGTGGCGTTCGTGGATTCGAACGTGTGCAGTGGACGTGCAAACGGTGGAGCGCAAGGTCCGAAGAAATTGAAGGAGGGGTTGAATCCGTGGAGACGGTAATCACCTTGTTATTCTTCGTTTCTTAGTGGATTGTTATTGCGTGGACATCCAACCGGTCAGCGCAAGGTCCGAAGAAGTTGAAGGAGGGGTCGAGTCCGTGGAGTCGGTAATCACCTTGTTATTCTTCATTCTTAGTGGATTGTTATTGCGTGTTGGTCCCGTGGTTTTTCTCCTGGATTGGAGTTTCCACGTAAATCTCGGTGTGTTGATTTTTATTTTCCGCATTGGTTTTTATTTTTGCACTGAGATTGGTTTTTATAATATTACACCTATTCACCCCCCTCTAGGTGTTTGATAGTACCTATTTAGATCCTTGTGGATCCTAAATAACTCTACAATTGGTATCAGAGCGGGTTTTAGGTTTATCTATCATGATGGGTGAAAGTGGTAATATTTTTAGACCTCCTCTTTTTGATGGGACCAATTATGCATATTGGAAAGTGCGGATGAGAGCTTTTCTCATCTCAATTGATGAGCGTGTTTGGCAAACCGTGGAATACGGTTGGGTGCATCCTGTTGAGGAAGTAGGAAATTCTACTACCCCAAAACCTCGCTCTAGATGGTCTAAAGAGGAAATCGAAAGATCTTCTTACAATGGGAAAGGTATGAACGCTTTATTTAATTCTCTTTCCTCGACTGAGTTTACAAGAATTTCCGCGTGTGAAACCGCGAAGGAAATTTGGGATATTCTCAAAATTACACATGAGGGTACTAATCTTGTAAAAATTCAAAAGCTCCAGATGCTTACAAGTCAATTTGACTCTATTCATATGGAAGAGCATGAATTGTTTACAGATTATTACACTAGACTTCAAGATGTAATTAATACATGTGCTAATTTAGGAGAAAAGATCCCGGAGTCGAAAATTGTAAGAAAGATTCTTCGGACTCTTCCGGAACGGTTTAGGGCAAAGGTTACCGCCATTGAAACCGTTAGTCATCCGGATGAGATGAGTGTAGAGGAATTAGTAGGTGCTTTGCAAACTTATGAGATGACTTTTCCTACTAATCAAAATTCTTCCAAGTCTTCTTCTAAGCTTACAGGTATTGCATTCAAATCAACAAAGGAAGAAGATGACGAATCGAGTTCCGACGATGAAATCTCTTTTGCCGATTTTGAAGAACAATTGGCGCGGATCACAAAGAAATTTCGTCGGAAATTTTGGAAGAATCGAACCGATGGATCTTCATCCACGAAACCATCTAAAGGATCATCGGGTTCTAAATCCTCTAAACTCAAAGGCGTTGCAAAACCTTCTAAAGAAAAAGAAAAAGATGATTTCGAAGGGGAAATCCGATGCTATCGATGCAAAGGCTACGGCCATATTTCAACGGATTGTCCTTCTAAGAAATCATACAAAAAGAAGGCTTTGCAAGCAAAAACTTGGGACGATTCTAGTTTCGATGAATCGACCTCAAGTGAAGAGGAAAAAGAAAAAATTGTTGCTTTTCATGCCTCTCAAATTCCCTCTTCTAATTTGTGCTTATCATCTTTAGTCACTGACTCTATTCCTTTGATTTTGCATGAAACATCAACATCCGGAGGAGAGTCATCAAGTGAGGGGGAGTCGGACGAAGAAGAACTCGTTGAGGCATACCAACAACTTCTTGCGGAATCAAAGAAGATGGCCAAACTTAACAAGAAGTTGAGGAAGCAACGACTTGAAGTTCAAGACGAGAATCAAGCTTTAAAGATCAAACTTCATGATCTCGAGGAGGAACATGGACGGTTATTGGATAACAATAAAATCCTCCAAGAAAAGCTAAACCAATCGGAGACAAACGCTAAATCATATATGGACAAGATTGGTTTTCTTGAAAAGCAGTTTGAAGAAATTCATGTCACCAACCAAGCTTTGACCAAGCAAGTTCATCAACTTAAATCCGACATACAAAGGCTTTCAACCGGTTCCAAGAAACTTAATTGTATGTCCGGATTAGGTCAAACAAGCAAGGTTGGTTTGGGATTTAAAAAGAACCAAACTGTGAATGCTTCAAGTTCCACAATAAATTGAAAGGAAGAACTTGTCACCTATGTGGACTTGAAGGACATTTGGTGAAGAATTGCCCGAAAAAGAAAAAGAAAAATACTTCGGCAACTTCATCTACGGAGCGGACTCAACGGAATCAAAAGACACATCAAGTCAAAGGAGTTCACTCAACCCACCAAAGGTCCGAGCCACAACATCAATCATTCAAGTGGATCATTGCGAGGCAAAGACCTAAGGTGGACCAACAGTCAAAGCTACAACCCCCGGGCACAACGAATCAAGACAACCCAAAATCCAGCGATTTTGGATTCGGAAAGGTGATATCTTTCCTTGTCTTAAGTTCTAAATAGCTTATGACTGTGTGTAATGCTTTGATTGGTTTTCCCTTCATATTTTTCTTAATCTTTGCATTACATGTTTTCAATGCTCTTTGTTTTTATACTTTGTTTTTGAACAAAAGGGTTTTTAACGAACAAGTGCATTGAATAAAAAGGGCTTCACGTTCATTCACTCCAAATTAATTTTACTTGGATTATCAACTTGACTCCTTAATCATAATCTTGAAGACACTTCATTAGAGGAGTTGTTTAATTGAGCATTGGTTAAATTGACTTTAATTGCATCCTTTCACGCATTTAGAAATTTATTATGCTTTTGATATCATAATATTTCAATGTTGCAATGATCATTTATGTTAATTAATTCATCTTTTAAGTGATCAAAGTCAATTTCTCTCTCAATGATCTCTTGGTATAGTCATTATCATATTTGATTGCTTAGTCGAGTATGAATGCGAGATCAATTTTTGGTTGAATACCTTATATATTAAATAATTGATAGCCAATTGAGGGGGAGTCAAAGAAAAGTAAAATGCTCAAAAGATGTGGAAAGAGTTACATCCCAATGAGGAGTGTGAAAACTACCACCACATGGAGAAAAGAAGAAAGAAAAAGATACCCCATGTATGCAAAGCAAATTTTTGTTTTAAAAATGTTGATGAAATGCATATTGAAATACTTGACTCAGTCATATTTCATGGTTGGTATAAGGTGGGATTTTTGATAAAAGATGCTCAAAGAGCCACTCCTTCAACAGATTGTCTAGATATATTATCTAACTTATCTGGGATTTCAAACATCTATTGATCTTTGTATTTCATTTTCTTTACCAAAATTGATGATTTGATAAAGGCATTACGCATAAGATCAGGTTAGATGTAATTGAAGTGTTCAACTTTAAGAGTTTTAATTTTCATAAATTTTCGTTTCATTTTTGAGTATTTTTGATAGATTTGGTATAATCTATTTCTTGTTGTATGAAACGATGACTTCTGTTTAAAGTTGATGCGCTAAAGTGCTTACATACTCTTTCTGGTTTTTATTTTTCTAAATTATTCTAATGAAAGAAATTTGGATTGAATGGCATCTGTGTGAATTCATTGTTTAAAGCACTTAAATTGATTTCTTGATGGAATACAAATCGGTATTTGAAAAGATTCCAAAATCTGGATTTGTTTCAAGAAATTATTTGATTTTTGCTTTCTGGTACCGGTACGCAATCTGCATTTTTGTTATATACCGGAACTGAGCTTTTATCTCTCTTTCTCTATGAACTAATTTCCTTTTGTCTAGTATGTTCACTGTTTGACAATTTGTGACAAAAAGGGGGAGAAGAGAAATGACGGAGATGAGATCATCAAGAGAGGACAAACGAAAATGGAAAAATGGGGGAGAACCGAAAATGATGATCGTATCACAAAGGGGGAGAACAGAGATGCTCAAGAACATGGAGAACATGGAGAACAGAGATGCTCAAGATAGGGGGAGATAAAGAAAAGATTGAAAGAGCCGAAAAACAAAAGAACCAAAAGGACGAATCAAATGTAGGATTTTAATTTCTAACGACTAACGTTTGATTTTGTTTGGAGTTTTGTTTTGCAGGAATTACATCACTTTAAGACTCCAAGTCCTAAGTCATAGAGTATGTTCTAGGACTGTTTGGTTCAAATGTAATTTTGTATTTATTGGATCTTTCACGCAAAGAAAATCAATGTTTTGGTGATGACATTGAATTTCGATTTTTTGGTTTAAGATGAGTGACTTGAGCGTTTTATGTATTTTTGGGTTTTGTCACGAAATTGCCAAAGGGGGAGATTGTTACGGCTTTTTGGTGTTGGCATATTTCGTGAGTCAAGTCAGTGAGTTGAGTCGGAGTCTTAAAGGGATCAAATTGTCAATCAGCAATCAAAGACTTAGAGAAGATTCAACAAGAGCTCAAGTTGACACTCAGTGTCTTGAGTCTTGAAGATTGAAGATGAAGAATTGTGGATCAGTTACATCAATCTCAAGAAGAAAGTATTCAAAAGGATCAGGTATGTTTAACTAAATAATTTTGGTGATCCGAATACTTTCTTATAGTGTAGAAACACTTGGATGAATTTTTAATTGCATAAAAATCAAAAACTGGACATGGGACATGTTCAGGATCCGGATCAGATGATCCAATCCGGATCCCGAAGGGTATTAGTTCATGTGCAAATCCAATCCGGATCCAAGCCTATTCCGATCCGGATCCCGAACATTGGATGTTGCTGAAATTCATGAACGATCCGGATCGGGCCTTGCGATCCGGATCCCGAACCCTTGGATTTCTGGAATCGTCAATCTCGTTACGACGATCCGGATCGCAGTAATCCCGATCCGGATCGCCGTCCTGAAAATTTCCAGATAAGGTAGGTTTTTGATTCTTATCTCTTTCCAAAGGTTTCTAAACTATAAATAGACATTTAGGGTTTCTCAAAAACGTGGGAGCAATACCGATCAATTTATAAAACACTTGAGAGCAACCCTAGAGGCTAGGTTTTTATCGTTCTTCTTTATAGCCTCTTTTAGGTCAATTCGACGGTTCTTCCAAGATCTATCTTTTGTCGAATTGATCTAATCTTTGCTTAGAGATTTTTCCCATGGATCTTCATTGATAATCTAAGCAAAGGATCACCATCGAAGCCAATATTCTTACCGGCTGAGTTTGCGTCGTGGATTCGACGTGGCACCGTGGATTCGGTGTGTTGAAGGCGTTTCGTGGATTCGAAACGTGTGCTCGTGGATTCGAGTGGCGTTCGTGGATTCGAACGTGTGCAGTGGACGTGCAAACGGTGGAGCGCAAGGTCCGAAGAAATTGAAGGAGGGGTTGAATCCGTGGAGACGGTAATCACCTTGTTATTCTTCTTTTCTTAGTGGATTGTTATTGCGTGGACATCCAACCGGTCAGCGCAAGGTCCGAAGAAGTGAAGGAGGGGTCGAGTCCGTGGAGTCGGTAATCACCTTGTTATTCTTCATTCTTAGTGGATTGTTATTGCGTGTTGGTCCCGTGGTTTTTCTCCTGGATTGGAGTTTCCACGTAAATCTCGGTGTGTTGATTTTTATTTTCCGCATTGTTTTTTATTTTTGCACTGAGATTGGTTTTTATAATATTACACCTATTCACCCCCCTCTAGGTGTTTGATAGTACCTATTTAGATCCTTGTGGATCCTAAATAACTCTACAGCAGCAGCTGCTGGCCCTGCTGCTGCTACTCCAAGCAGCAGCAGCTGCTGGCCATGCTGCTGCTGCTCAAAGCAGCAGCAGCAGCTGTTGAACACAAAAAAAAAAAAAAAAAAAAAGAAGAAAAAGAAGAGAGAAATTATGTGTATGTATATATATAGATATATAGATATATATATATAATATATATATATAGGCATTAAGGGGGGGGGAGCAGCAGCTAGAGCTGCTGCTCAGCTGCTGCTGCTGCTATGCAGCAGCAGCTGGGCAGCAAGGCAGCTGCAGGCTGCCTTGCGCAGCTGCTGGGGCTGCAGCAGCTGCTGCTGCTACCAGCAGCAGCAGCAGCTGCTGGTCCTGCTGCTTGGGCAGCAGCTTGTAGCTGCTGCCCAGCAGCAGAGTGAGTGATGAAACAAAAAAAAAAAAAAAAAAAAAAAAGAGCTGCAATGGCTGCTGCAGGGCAGCTGCCTTGTGCAGCTGCAGGCATTGCTGCAGCTGCTGCTGCTGCTGTAAGCAGCAGCAGAGGCAGCAAGTGCTGCTGCTTGGGCAGCAGCCAACCATGCTGCTGCCCAGCAGCAGGGGATTAACAAAAAAAAAAAAAAAAAGGAGAAGAAAAGAAAAAAAAGAGAAGAAAAGAAAAGAAAAGAAAAGAAAAGAAAAGAAGAAGAGGAATTCTCCTCTTCTTTTCTTTTCTCCGAATGCGAAATTTCCGAATCTCGCAATGTTTGCAAAAATTGCAAATCGAGGAATTTGAGTGGGGAATTTGCTCAAATTGAGTCCCTCAAAAATTTGAGACCTTATGCTTCTTTGCAATATAAAAATTTCAATTCTTGACTTTCCAAGAAGCAAAATCGACGAATTGGGAGAAAATAGCTCAAATTGAGTTTTTTTCAAAATTTAGAGGGCTTTTTGACCCCGGGTTGAGTTGAGCAGGTTTCTTTTTGGCAACACGCCATAAGATAATTATTTCCCTCCCATTTGTATGAATCGATAAAAAATTAGCCTTTTGGGGGGGGGAAACGATCAAATAGGAACTTTCTCCTCTTTGTTGCCAAAAGAGGTTAATTTTATCGTCTTATTAAATTTAGAGAAATCATGTAAAGGCAATTGCTTTATCTTTGCCTTCCTTACAATGTAGGGGAGCCTCAAGGATCAAAGGAGTTGGAATTGTCTCCTGCAAGGACCAAAAGAACACATCGAGGTGGGGGATTCTATTGAGCGAGGGTGACCTCTCCCCTTATCTTTTGCTTTTCTTAGAAGCATGTTAATAGAGTGGCTAGGATAGTATTTTCATGCTTATGTAGAAGTGGTTTGTGGTTTATGGAAATCTTGACTTAGGAGAAAACTTAGATTAGGCTCTAATGTGTGGCATTCACTATAGGACTTCACGAGTGGCATGTTTGTTCGAGTCAAATAAGTGTGTGATGGAATTAGGGCCTAATTTAGAGTCATGTCTCTAAAGAAAGCATAGTTTAGTTGAGGTTAAAGTCCAAAGTATTTGAAATCCCTAGAGTTGTTACAGGGAGTTGGGTTAATATACCTACACTTTAACTTCAACTTGAGCATAGTGAAAGTCAAGAATTGAGTCTAAGGGACTTATGTATCTTAAGGCATGGACCTAGGGTAAATGCATGAGTATATTAAAAAGACAAGCTAAAAGCTTAATTGCAAAGAAGGAAAAAGGGCTAAGAGGCAATGTGAGCTATAAGCTCGATTGAGATGGAAGCTAAGTGCTAAAGAGCAAAAGAAAGGCAAAGGCTTAAAAGAGCAAAGAGGCTAAATGCAAAGCAATAAAAGAAATAATAAAACGAGCGTACCTACGGGGTGAAACGTGGCCCATGTTGGAGTAGCAGGCAGTGTCCCTCTCCCGGGTAGAGACCCGTTCGGGACGTTTCCCCGTAGGGCGGGGTAACACTTGCGGGTGTTATCGGCAACCTTAGAGGACTTGTCTGATGGCAGCATGTCTGCCGGGCTAGGGCCCGTTGGGCAAGCTTCTCCGAGGGTTTAGCAACTTGAATTGAAACACAAGAAAGTTAATGAAAGTAATTTGGCAAGGGACAGGTTGGTTAGTTTGGCATCCTATAGCGACATAGAGCAATGTCATGGCAAAGGTAAAAGTATTAAGCATGCTAGCTAAGATTTACAGCTTTTATTTACTGTATTTCATTCTCTATTATATTGCTTCCATTAGACTAAGCGGTGCAGGGCATTTTCTCTCGGTGGTTGAACCCACTGGGAACTTGGTTGTAGTTCTCACACCCTTTGGGTGACATCCCCACAGGTCCAGGTACATCGGGCGAGGCACGCGACAAGGGCAAGCGCCCAGCAGAGTAGCGACCTAGCAGTCTAGAGTCGCCAGCACCATTTTGGAGTTTCATTTTCTTGAGCGAACTTTTGTATGTGAGGAACAATGTAAATTCTAAATATTTAAGTTCCAAGTTGGAAAAGAAAGAAAAAAAAATACGGATGTATTTTGGTATTGTAGTTCATGCTAAAAGAGAGTTGTAATATTTAACAAAAGTGTATGTCTTCGCTCAAGTATTGTACTTTCAGTTCTTTTAACTACTTGTTGAATGATTGAAAGTTTAAACTTATAGTTCTTTCCTCTGATTGCTTACTCTTCCGCTATATTGAAATGATATTGTTGGATTAAACCGTTCCTTTCGGGTCTTGAAAGGTCATGCCCGATTGGCGGGTCTGTTGGCGCGCCCGAACTGTTCAAATTGACGGTCTCGGGGCGTGACAGTGAAGATGTAGTGGACGCGTGGAATGCTGTCGCGTTGTCTTCTTCATCACTTGAGGATGACTCATTTGACGTGGAGTTGTCATCCCAAGTAACGACTTGCATCGCTTTCTTCTTTGCCAGATTCTTGTTGGGACACTCCGTTGCAATGTGGTCGTAGCCTCGACATTTGAAGCACTGTACTTGTCCCTCTGAACTTTTCTTATCCTTTGAGAAGTTCTCTTGCTTTCTTGACTTGTAGCTTGAAGAACCCTTGCCTTTCTTCGACTTTCCGAAGGATGGAGTTTTGCTTGAATTACCCCTTCGAAAGTTGCGGCGAAACTTCCTTGTCAAGAGAGCGAGCTGCTTCTCAAAGTCCTCCATAGATAGGTTCTCGTCATCGTCCGAGGAGGATGAATCCGCGTATTCTTCTTTAGTTGATTTCAATGCATAACCTGAAGACTTAGAAGAGGATGCCTTTCCAGAAGAATAGTTAGTAGAAAATGTCATTTCATAAGTTTGTAAAGCACCAACTAATTCTTCTACACGCATTTCGTCCGGGTGTTTAATTGTTTCAATGGCTGCGACCTTCGGGCGAAATCGTTCAGGAAGAGTTCTTAAAATTTTTCTTACAACTTTAAATTCTGGAATCTTCTCTCCCAAGTTAGCACATGAGTTTACGATGTCTTGCAATCGTGTGTAATAGTCAGTGAAAGATTCATTTTCTGCCATAGAGATAGAGTCAAACTTGCTCGTAAGCATTTGCAGTTTCTGAATCTTCACAAGGTTAGTTCCCTCATGCGTAACTTGAAGAACATCCCAGATTTCTTTCGCAGTCTCACATGCCGAGACGCGAGAGAACTCTGTTTGTGACAAAGCATTAAATAGAGCATTAATTCCTTTGCCATTGTAAGAAGATGAATCTATCTCTTCCTTGGTCCATTTCGACCTAGGTTTTAAGGTGCGAACATCAGAAATAATTTCAGTTGGATTAGACCATCCTAATTCAATTGATTGCCACACCCTTTCGTCGATGGAAATTAAAAAGGCTTTCATCCGTACTTTCCAGTACGCATAATTTGTTCCATCAAAGAAAGGGGGTCGATTGATGTTTCCACCTTCAACCATTGTTTACAACCCTATTCCCGCTCTGATACCACTTGTTGGGTTATACTAATATGGATCTAAATAGGGGAAAAAACACCTAGAGGGGGGTGAATAGGTGTAAACAATAAACACTCAAAAAATCATTGCGCAATAAAACCCAATGCGGAAATAAAAATAACACGCAAGATTTTTACGTGGAAAAACTCCAAACCGGAGTAAAAAACCACGGGACCGATAACACGGCGAAATCCACTAGAATTAACACACGTACAAGGTGATATAACGTACTCACAGACGACTCAACCTTTTACCATACGCTCCTAGTAGATCTTCTCCGCTCGCTCCACGACGCTTCTCGAATCCACGATCTGCGCCCAACGCTGAATCCACAGCGTCCAACGTCGAGTCCACGACGTCCGACCGAATCCACGGTCTTCACCCAGTAGCACGCTTCGAATCCACGAACGTACCTCGCTCCGAATCCACGAGAGCGGTTGCACCTTGAATCCACAAGGCCACGCGAGTCCACGCGCCGATTTGGGGTAAATCGTTGTTTTTGGGTGGTGATGATCCGCCGAATACTTAGATTAGAAATAGATCGGAAATACCATCTAAGTATTCATTGATTTGATTCTACTCAAAATCTGAGTTTGGAAAACCTAGAATCAAATCAATCAATATAGATGAAGAAACATAGAATAAATCTATTGATTTCCTTTCTTCTCTATATGTGGATTTTTTCTTTCGGCTATATTTTTCTATTAAGTCCCGATGCCCTAAAAATGAATCATAGGGTCTATTTATAGGTTAGAAACCATTGGAAGAAGATAAGGATCAAAAACAGCCTTTTCTGGAAATTTTACGACGGCGATCCGGATTGGAATTGGGCGATCCGGATTGCAGTAGCAAGAAAGACGGTTTCCAGAAAACACTGTTCGGGATCCGGATCGAAGTCCCCGATCCGGATCGTTCATACAGTTTCACCAAACATCAACGTTCGGGATCCGGATTGCAAATCCTGATCCGGATCGTGCAAGTAAAAAGGTAAAACTAGTGTTCGGGATCCGGATCATGAGATGCTGCGATCCGGATTGAACCAGTGTATGAACGAACACCCTTCGGGATCAGGATTGCAAGCCCGATCCGGATCCTGAACATGTCCCATGTCCAGTTTTTTATTTTTATGCAATTAAACATTCTTCCAGGTGTTTCTACACTACAAGAAGTATTCGGATCATCAAAAATCTTTAGTTAAACATACCTGATCCTTTTGAATTCTTCTTTCTTGAGATTGAGGTATATGATCCAAAAATCTTTCATCTTCAATCTTCAAGACTTAACACTTTCACGAAATACGCCAACTCAAATTCCGTAACACAAATCAGCACACAACAACGCTCGACCCAATCCGGCGAAAGTCTAGAGCATGTCACCCATTCCACAGCGTTATGTTGTCTGCAGCCAATATAACTACTTAGGAGAATAAACATGCCAATCGCTCATCCCGTCCTTTGGGGAGGTGTAAAACTCAATCAGGACTCTCGCTACAAATCACGACTCTCACGAAGTCATCCTAGGGTCCAACCACAAGCCTAGGGTTTCTAAGTCCACCATGACCTACATCCTAGGCTCTGATACCACTCTAATCTGTCACGCCCCGGGGTCGAAACTGCGACCCGGGCTCGCCAAAAGATCCGCCGCCTATGCCAAGCCCGCATAGGCGAAGCGTCCTACCTGCAAGAAAAGTGCTACAGCTAAACAGATATCAGAGCTGAAAGATAAAACTGCTATAAAATTAAAAACCAATGGTCTGAACAACTGGAAATAAAGGTACAAAGTCCATCTCCCATACAAGATAATCATACAATAACCTCAAATACAGAACCCCAAACTCACCAGGGAGGTAATCCTGAATAGATAAATGATACATCAAAGTACAGCCTCTCAGTACAAGTCAAAACCTCACAATACATCAGTCTCTCAAAGAGAAAGAAAATAAAATACTAATCCACCGACTGTACTGAAGATCTCCTCCAAAAGGGGGGGGGGGTACCGCTACTCTACAAAGATGGGTCTGGATCTAGCTCGTGACTCCCTCACCACGAACAGCAACCGCAGAAACAGCAACACCCGCTAAGACTCTGCAAAACAAAGGAGAGAAAGGACAAAAAAGGGGGAAAACCCCAAACGGGTGTGAGAACAACACCAAAAGGGAGTTCTCAGTGGGTATCGCCACCAGGCCGGACGATCTACCCATCAAGACTACTAGAGGCAAAAGATAATCAATGCAGTAAAACTGAAGAAAGAAGCTGAAGACACTCTACAGCTACCATGCCTCTATCTAAATGCTCAAATGGGGAAACTCTGATAAAGATATGCAACACTCGCACGCGATGTGCTCAATCGACCCAATCGAGGTGACTGCCACATCGGGTCCAGTCAAGCCTGCGCCCACCTACAACCACCTCCCGCTGACGGGCAGGAATTACGTAGGGCGTCCAAACGGACTAACTCGCTATCGAGTAGTGGCTCATGCAGGCTATAGTCAATCCATGCCCTCTCTCTCTCAGAACGGATAGACTCAAGATGCTCAACCTCTCACACAATGGTCAAAGAACTCACAACGACCACGGGACCACCGTCAAACCGCAAACGGTTCCCAACAACACTAGCACTGGTCTACACACAGCCGCTAGACTCCACTCAGTCCCCCTGACGTGAGTGTAACAAAAAAGTAACTGTCTGGAATAAACCCAATCTGGTACCACCAGTAGAACTGGTACTGCCTGCTCTGCCACGACGGGTATGCCAGCCTACGCATAATACCGAAGCAAGGAGTCTCAAGGACTCAAAGTCTGTCAGCCGCGCACTCCGGAGTGGCACTCGTGGGGAGCGACCCAGACGAGGAAAGTATCTCAGTAACACAAGTATCATAAGTCAGCAGGACTGGATCATGACTCTGATCAAAGTGGAAAAACCCATCCACTAAAGAAAGACCCGGTCTCAACCCGGTGCAAGATAGACAAACCGTGGAAACTCCATCCACAAGAGACCTGATACCCAATCTGATGCATAAGAAGTCTCCGGTCAACCGCCCAATGTCCGCGGTTGCCACAATACCCCGCCTGTCCCAAAACCCAAGAACCTGACTATACTATCCCATCCCCCTGCTCGCGCACGAGCTGCAAATACCCTGAGCCTCAAATGAAAGGAGAAAAGAATAACAAAAAGGGGGTTTCTCCTATGTCAATTCCAGCATGATAATGTAGCAGAAAAAGGTGGCCTGTCTAGGTGACCATACAAGCATGCAAATGTCCCAAGATGGTATATATAAAATAAAGCAGATATCGATATTATCTTACCTTGCTAAAGCATGCTGATAAATTGTAGTAGCCGCTGGTTTAAAATCTTTTTAGGGGTCTACTTTTGGTTTCGTTATTTCCGTATTTCGTTTCGGGGGGCTGGAGGGTGATCGAATAATTTCTTGTTTCCGGACAGACCGTCGGGGCCATGGGTATTTTAGTTAATAGGGCTCGCGAAACGGAGAACGGCGGCGAAAATCGGTTTTGAATTCCGACGCCGGAATCTTCCGGAATAAATTCCGGAAGGTAGCTAACGGTTCAGGTGGTTAACGCGGTTTTTTTTTTCAGACGGACCAGACCCTGGTTCGCACCCGACTTGTGCCCGTTTTAACTTGAACTGGGTTCATTCCCATTCCCCAATTTAACCGCTCCCGCCACCTTAATCACTCCCGCGTTTTCCCGTCGTACAACTCCCCACGAACCGCCCCAACTTCCCACCACTTCCCCCACAACTATCCACTAATCGCCCCAACTTCCCACCACGTCCCCCAACTACCGGCCACTCCCCACAACTCCCTTAACCCCCCTGCGTATGAAACCCCAAAACAAAACGAAAACCCATTTCCCAAACTTTCCATTCCCCAATTCTTCCTTACCGCTATCAATAGGCGTAGAGTACCCGGCGGAGCAATCAAGGAGGAGGAGGAACACCGTACATCCTCTGCCTTGGGACCGGACACACAGGACGGGACGAGTCTTCCCTCGTTTAACCTAGCCGACGAAATCAAGGTGAGCTTAATTTAAGGTTTCTATTTGTCAATTTTTGGTCCCTTCTTGGAAGCGGGAGGAAGAAGGGTCGGCAACACCACCGGAGCCGGCGCACGCGGAGCCGCGCTTGCGGGAAGCGCCGCATGCGGGCGGCGCCGCATGCGGGCGGCGGCGCCCGCACCCGCACGCGGACAATGCCGCGTGCGGGCGGCGCCGCACCCGCCCGCGCGCGGGCAACCCCGCGCGCGGGCGGCGGCGCCGCGCCCCCATGCGCATGCGGGCGGCGGCGCCCGCACCCGCACGCGGACAATGCCGCGTGCGGGCGGCGCCGCGCCCCATGCGGGCAATGCCGCATGCGGGCGGGCGGCGCCCGCACCCGCGCGCGGACAGTGCCGCGTGCGGGCGGCGCCCGCACCAGCCCGCGCGCGGGCAACTCCGCGCGCGGGCGGCGCCGCGCCCCCATGTGGGCAGTGCCGCATGCGGGCGGCGGCGCCCGCACCCGCCCGCGCGCGGGCAACTCCGCGCGCGGGCGGCGCCGCGCCCCCATGCGGGTCATGCCGCATGCGGGCGGCGGCGCCCCGCACCCGCACGCGGACAAAGCCGCGTGCGGGCGGCGCCAGCACCCGCCCGCGTGCGGGCATTTCCGCGCGCGGGCGGCGGCGGCCCCGCACCTCCATGCGGGCGGCGCTGCACCCCCATGAGGGCAGCGCCGCATGCGGGTGGCAGCACCGCACCGCACGCGGACAGCGCCGCGTGCGGGCGGCGCTGCGTGCATGCGGATGGCGCCGCACACGGGCGGCGGAGCGTGCACCCGCACGCGGACAGCACCAAGTGCAGGCAACGCCGCACACGCTGCATGCGGGCAGCGCCGCACATGTACGGGCGTTCCAGCCCTTTTAGCCTAGCGGAGTCCTGAGATACTAACTCCTGTGTCACAAGTGCGTGTAGGTCCGGGCAGACCCATCGAGACGCAGAGGAGCCTAGTATCGGTCAGGAGCGCGACAACGATAAAGGTGGGTTTTCCTTCCAAGGCTTAGTAACATTAGTATAGCGGGAAGGATTTTAATTATATGCTAACCTGTACTAACACTGCTGGCTTCTATGATTTACTATATTACCCGTGTTTTGTTACTATGCTCGAGTGCGACACGCGCATCCGCGGTTTGGCCACCGCAAAGGGTGCTCTTTTCCGGAAAGGCGGTCTCTGACCCGTGTTTACCCACGAGGTGACGTAGTGGGGGCCCCCGTAGGTGTGGGGTTTGAGGCACAAAGGTGTGAGCGGTGCGACCTGTCGGGATTGGTGCCCGTTGAGGTCAGGTGTTAAAGGTGTTACAGGGGTAAAGGTGTTACAAGTGTTACAGGTGTTACAGGTGCCACAGGTGATTTAGATGCTTGCGGGTGACCCTGATGAGAGGAGTGGTTGCTCGGCTGGGCTTACTTTGAGGCTTAGTATCATTTTGTTATTTTAGTACTTTGTCATAATAGGCCTAATTTCAAAACTATGAGTTTAACCTTTCAACTTGATTGGCCACGGGCATTGCGTTAGCTTTCATGCGTTGATAGGTTCAGAGCTGTTGTGATTAAATGGAAAGTGATTACTGGTAATTGTCCGAAGTTATAGCCGCGACGCCGTGCATATACAGAGGAGACTCTGCCGGTTTTCGAGCGAATCTGTATATGCGGCGGGTCTGGGCACGCGCCGGGAAGGAGGTTTTTATCAAAAAAAAAAAAATTTTGTACGCCGCAAAGGCTTCCATTTGTGCATCGTTTCCGCTAAAACAAACCCCCGGGGCGTGACATAAATGCACAAGGACAGTAAATGGGAGATAACCTGTGCCTGTCTATACTCATGCCCAAGCCCACAATTTATTTATGTCCATACCTGTCCATAGTTCCCGATCCATAATTGCTCCACTGAGCAGACCTGCATATAACTAGATAATCCTATCCCATTGCACAAACCAGCCTCATAAAAGGTTATGTGCTAACATGGCATGATAATCAATCATATAGGGTAACCTTGACTTAGGTAAGCTTCCCCTAATCATCAAGATGAATGTTTGATTAATACCATTGTCATACTATGAATAATTCACTTGCAATTCCCATAAAATCCACATTGTTAAGCTTACCGATCAATCCCAGCAATTGTACCATACACCTGCATGCAATTCTAACATATAAACATTTAGAGAACCGTCCACCGGTTCTTGGAATAAAGCACCCACTTGAAACGCATTCCGCAGGCAAAGCCGAAGTCGGTGAAGTACGCAGCCACACTAAATCCAAAATCTGCCAAAATCGCACCCTCGGTAACCGCCGCACAGACCTCTGATCCAATCAACAACATCACCAATAATTAATAACCAATCACTACAATTCCTAAAAACAGCGAACGCTGTTTTTATCAACCAGCAGAGTGGAGAGGCCTTTTCACCTATATACAGACCTCCAAAAATTCCAAGAAAATTACGGTTGCGATCCTCGCGACGAGTAGCCCCAAATCGACTGTTTAAACGCTCCGTTCCGATACCTGTAGACCAAGAAACAAATCGGACAACGTTGGAAGCCAATCCCTCAAGAACACCATTCTGCTGGAAAAACAGCAGTAAAGAAACTTAATTCTCACCCTCGAAATGACCTCAAAAAAATCCAATAAAAATACGGGTGTGTTCCTCTCGAAGACTAGATATCAATCGACACTTGAATCACTTCATTCCGATAACCGTGGGCTGAGAAATAAATCCAACAAGCTCATGCTGTCCAAAATCACCACAGAAAATAGTGGCTCAGAGATGCCTCGGGATCTGTGCCAAAAACTCGGAATACGGAGAAGTGATCAACACGGAAAACGAAGCCTTACCTCTCGTAAACGCGCTGCCACAAAAATCGTTGAAAACGAAGGTCTGAGAAAGTCGAGGGAGCCTGCGCACCGAAACGCGACGAAGGGGATCATCGGTGAAGGAAAGTCGTACTGCGCCAAAAGCCGCATACCTCGAAGTGCATGCCATCAAAAATTCCCAAACTTCTCCACGAGATGCTCCACAGGAAGATGAACAACTTTGCTTGAGGTTGCCAAGTGGGAAGAGCTCGGGAAAAGCCTCAAACTGTAGGCCAAAGGGAGGTATTTATAGTCAAAACTGAACAAATCCAATAATTACCTCTGTGTCCCCACTTCCGGGCGCCCGAAACATTCGGGCTGCTACAGTAATGGGCCCGGCCCATTACTGTGCAAGCCCGAAACAGCCACGGCCCGCCACGTGGCCCACTGCGCAGCCCACCGCGCCCTGCTGCGCCCGGTGCACGTGCGCCCGCCAATTACGGCGCGCCAAGTGGCATCGGCAACCCTGCCCCGCGCACGTCGCGCGCCTGCCCCCGCGCGTACGTTCCACCTGCCCCGGTCAACTACTCCGCTCCCTGCGTGGA
>JAQOTM010001248.1:0-47601 GCA_029168755.2 Tillandsia fasciculata | reverse complement strand
TTGTCACAAGAATTGTTACCGAAGATGCTGAAATCCGGAAGTCGCTCAACACACTTTTTCATCCATATCAGTTGGGTTGAACAACTCCCGCTGAAATATACTCCGCTTCGGCAGTCGAGAGTGCTATGCAGTTTTGCTTTTTACTGTGCCATGCAACAAGGCAATGGCCAAGATAAAGCATGCACCACTCGTACTCTTCCGATCATCCACTGATCCTGCCCAATCGGCATCTGAGTATCCAACTGTCCAACTTGTTCCCATAGGATACCAAATTCCGAAATTTATCGTTCCTTTGATGTACCGGATGATCCGTTTCACCGCTTTCAGGTGAACCTCCTTTGGTGCTGATTGATATCTCGCGCAAATCCCAACACTAAAGGATATATCCGGGCGACTAGCCGTGAGGTAAAGTAGACTTCCAATCATACTGCGATACAGTTTCTCGTCTACATTCTCACTATGTGATTCACTTCCAAGTCCCTTATGGCTAGTTCCCATTGGAGTCGGAAAATCCTTAGAATTTTCTAGATCAAACTTTTTGACCAACTCCATTGCATACTTGGATTGACACAAGTGAATTCCTTCATCATTTTGTTTAACTTGTAATCCAAGAAAATAAGTCAATTCGCCCATCATGGACATCTCAAATTCGCTTTCCATGGTCTCCGCGAATTTAGAAGCATCATTATCTCTTGTTGCACCAAATACAATGTCATCGACATAGATTTGTGCTACAATGAAATTGTCTGGATAATGCTTCACAAAGAGAGTCCTGTCAGCTCCCCCTCGAGTATAGCCCTTTTCCAAAAGGTGCCTTGTCAACCTTTCGTACCATGCTCGCGGTGCTTGTTTCAGACCGTAAAGAGCCTTTTTCAAACGAAAAACATGGTTTGGTAGTTTATGGTCTACAAAACCTTTCGGTTGAGCCACATAAACTTCCTCATTTAAAAACCATTTAAAAATGCGCTCTTAACGTCCATTTGAAATAATTTGATTTTAAAATGACAAGCAATCGCAAATAGGATACGAATGGACTCGAGTCTAGCTACAGGGGCGAAAGTTTCATCAAAGTCTATACCTTCTACTTGAGAGTAGCCTTGAGCAACTAGTCTTGCTTTGTTCCTGATGATAGTACCATCCTCATTTTTCTTGTTCTTGAAAATCCATTTGGTACCTATCACATTGTGTTGCTTCGGAGGCTTCGTTAATTCCCAGACTTTGTTTCGCTCAAATTGATGGAGCTCTTCTTGCATTGCTTCAATCCAGTAGTCATCTTGAAGAGCTTCATCAACATTTTTTGGTTCGATTTGAGATACGTAGCAAGCGAATCCGCAAACCAATTGTCTCCGAGTTCTAACTCCTTCTTGTGGATCTCCAATGATGTTCGATTCAGGATGATCCTTGGAGATGCGTAACGTTTGAGGTAAGGAGTAGTCGGAGGTACATGAGATGATTCCTGCACATCAGATAAACTTGAAGAACCATTAGATGCATCATTATTATCGAAAGAATTGTTATGAGAAGATGCATTAGCAGGTGTATCATCATCAAGAGAGATATCGAGGGTAGATTTTTCAGATGCAAAGTGAAAAGCTTCATCTACTTTAACATTTATCGATTCTACGATCGTCTTAGATTCTAAGTTAAAAACTCGATATGCTCTACTGTTTGTAGAATAACCCAAGAAAATCCCTTCGTCACTTCGAGAGTCAAATTTTCCAAGATTTTCGCGGTCACGTAAAATAAAACATCGACTCCCAAAGATACGAAAATATTTGATATTAGGTTTTCTACAAAACCATAGTTCATATGGTGTATTTAAAGTCCCCGGGCGCAAATAAACGCGATTAATTACATAGACAGCAGTGTTCACCGCTTCAGCCCAAAAATATAACGGTAGGTTCCGGCTATGAAGCATAACACGTGCCATCTCCTGTACGACCCTGTTTTTGCGCTCGACTACACCATTCTGTTGAGGTGTATAGGGTGCTGAGAATTCATGTTTAATGCCATTTGAAATGCAAAAGTCAATGAATTTTGAATTTATGAATTCTCCGCCTCTATCACTTCTAACACGAGTAATCTTTTCATTCTTTTCAATCATAATACGATGGCAAATCTTGTGAAAAGAATCAAAAGTATCAGCTTTCTCTTTTAAAAATGCTACTGTGATGACCTGGATCTCCGCAGAGCTGTTTCGGTGTGTTGGGGTGGCTATTGGAGGCCTACGCGGTGTGTTGGAGGTGTTTGGGGCATAATTGGACACAAGTGTTGGACTTCGAGCTTAAATGGATCACTTGGGTGATCGTTTGACCCCCATCGGATGTTTAGAGTTGTTTCCCCGCGCAACGGATATCATTTGGACTCAGCGCGAAATTTGGACTGAAATACCATTCCGGGGGCATTCGGCAATTTTTAGAGTGAGAATTTGGCGAAACGGACGTCAAATTCGGATTCAGTGCGCGAAAACGCTTCAGATGGACTATTTACGGCATTTTTCTGAGCTTCGGGTACTGTTCACCGCCGGAACAGTAACTCCGGCGATCGCCGTGGCGTCGGCGGCGGCGGGCCAGCGCGGCGGGGCGCGGCGCGGCCTCGGGCAGGCGGAGCGCGCGGCGGCGCGCGGCGCGGGCAGGGCGCGGGCAGCGCGCGGGCGCGCGGGCAGGCGGCGGTCCACCCGGCCGTCGTGCACCAGGCGAAGGACACGTGGCATCACCGGTTGGCTGGCTCACCGCTCCCGGTCTACAGAGCAGATGGTTGGCTTTGGTTTCACTGGTGCACCGCGTTGGACACGTGGCATCTCACTATTGGTCGGCTCTCAGCAATTTGTGCACCGGTGCACCGGTCAGAGGCAGGACACGTGGCGCGCTCCTATTGGGCGTCAACTATGCGGGCAGGAGGGCAGCGGGCGCAGACTGTGCGGGCAGGCGCGGCGGTACTGTTGGTCGGGGACGCGTGTCGACTCCCGGAGGTGGCCACGTGGCCAGCGGAGTGGTCGCGGCGGCTGTCGGCTGTTTGGGCGACACGTGGCAGGCGGGGAGGCGGGTCGGACGGATTCCAGATCCCGTCCGACGGGGAGCTTCGGGCCGGGCCGCACTGTGCGCGCCCGAAAGTTCGGCCGGGCCGCACTGTGCGCGCCCGGAAACTTTCGGGCGCCCGAAATTGGGACCCAATGGTCATTTTCGAAAAGGTTTAGTGAGGCCTATTTATACAGCCCGAGCTCCCTTCTTCTTGCTTTTTTTCCACCATTTCCGAGCCTCATTTCACCAAGGAGTCTTCAGCAAAGTTGCTCCCCTTCGAGTTCTCTCCATCTCCTGTGAAGTTTGAGGATTTGTGGAGGCACGGATCCGAGATTTGGATTTTTCGGCGCGGCGCGACGTTGCATTCCTGGATTCCTCTTCGGCGCAGCGACAGTGTTTAGCTCCCCCGAGCTACCCCGACTGTATTTTTCAGCGATTTTTGCGCCGTTGGATTCGTAACAGGTAGGGCTACATTTCTGTTTCTACTGGTTTTTCCCCATTCCGAGGTTTTCATGGGTTTTTTCGGATCATCTTGTGACCCCTTTTTCTGTGATGGAGTTGTGGACAGCACAGTATTGTTTTGGGGATATCTCCGCAACCGGACATCGGATTGAGGCGATTCAAAAGGCGTTTTGCATCTACGCATCGCAAGGAGTCTCTCTGAATTTTCTTGGATTTTTGGGAATTTTTCCCGAAGGTGAGAAACCCCTTTATACAGAACTTTGTAGCACAGTTTTTGGGTGGAAGTATTGTTCGGGGTGGTTCCCTTGTCGATTTTGGTTCTCAGCGTAGGAAAATCGTGTGGGAACGTGCAGGTAGTCGTTTCGACCGGTTCGTCGCGAGGATCGTGACGTATTTTTCCTGGAATTTCTTGAGCAGATCTCGCAGGTGAAAAAGGCAAAACTGTGGACTGATTGTATTATGGATAGATTTCGGTGTGAGCATTGTATGTTAATTGTGCTTGTTCTTTTGGGGCATTTTGTGCAGTACCGTGGTGATCGTTGAGACCGGGCGCGGACTTCGCTGTTGGATCAGGATTTAGCGCTCGAGGTGGGTGGTTGTTTCTTCCCTCTATTTTGACATGCTCACTAGGAATATGGAGTGATCCCCTTTATTGGACATCTTGATTAATCATGATCGGGGTTGGGTTTTATGCATGCCGGTGTGGGAATAGGGTTGCTTTGATAGCGGTTAACCTTGCATGTGGAATGAAATATTTATGTTGGACTATTTGATTATCCTGTTGATGGTACTACTTGAGGATAGATGACATGCGTAGGTGGAAACTGTTAATGATTAATGCCTTTAATTATATTTCCTTGAGAACACTTGCATGCTTGTATGGACATCTAGATAGGCCATCTTTTATTGCTACACTATCATATTGGGATTTGACTTAGGAGAAACCATGATTGCCTTCTTTCTCCTTCTTATTTAGACTTTCGAGTCATGTTGCTCGGGTTCGAGCGGGGGTTTGGGATAGTGTAGCCGGGACCTTGGGGTCGGAGACAGGGTGTACTCGATGTCGGACTTGGGGGTTATTGCGGCAACCGCGGACAGTAGGCGGTTGACCGGATATCGATTGTTCTACCCGATTGTGGACCTTGGATTTTGGGACAGGCAGGCTTGATGGCAGGGTATTGCGGCAACCGCGGACCTTGGGCGGTTGACCGGAGGTTGCTTATGCATCAGATTGGGTATCAGGTCTCTAGTGGATGGGGTTTCCCACTATTTGTTTATCTTGCATCAGGTTGGGATCGGTTTCCCTTTAGTGGATGGGTTTTTCCACTTTGATCAGAGTCATGATCCAGTCCTACTGATCTATGATACTTGTTACTCAGGCATTTTACTCGTGTGGGTTTCTCCCCTCGAGTGCCACTCCGGAGTGTGCGTTTTACAGGCTTCGAGTCCTCGGGACTCTCATCCCCTATCGGTGTTATGCGTAGACTGGCATACCCGATTTGGCAGGCAGGCAAGGCAGGCAGTACCAGTTCTTACTAGTGTATCGATTGGGTCCAGACAGGCAGGCATTTACATTCTGATGCATACAGTTAGCTATCTCTTTAGCTTGGCATATTAGAGGCATAGTAGTGGTAGTTCCTGTTTTCAGCAGTCATCATTGCTTACCGCACTTCTTTCCTTTTTGCCTCTGGTAGACCTAGTGGGTGTGTCAGGGTTTGAGGTTTTACCCACTAGGGGAGGCTACTGGTTTACTGGTAGTCTCACCCCCACTCTTCTTTCCTCTTTTTCTTCTCCCTTGTTTTGCAGTGTCTTCTGCGGGTGCTGCTGGGTTTCTGCGGCGGGTCGAGGAGAGAGGACGGCTGAGTAGATAGACTTCGAGGCAGGACGAGCGTGTTAGCTGGACTGTTGGTGTACCCGCATTTCCTCACACGATTGTACTTTTACCTTGAAACTGGCTTTTGCCAGCAGGTTGTATTTATTTTGGTGAGCTGGGAGAGACAGATGTATCATTTATACAGATATATTGTATTTTATTTCCAGCTTCAGTCTGAGATATATTAGTTTTAGTTCAGCTCTGTTTTTATTGCTCATTTATTTTATCTCTTATATATCTGAGCAGGTTTGGCGCTTCGTGTACGCGGGAAATACCGTGTGCACGGCGGATCTGTAGACGGGCCCGGGTTCTGGTTTACACCCGGGGCGTGACAGCTACCCAAGAATATCTAGAGAAATCATCAACCAATAAGAAAATATACCATTTACCTCCCAAAGATGGTTGACGAGTTGGCCCCATTAAATCCATGTGCAAAGTTCCAAAGGCCGTTTTGTACCAATGTGGTTCAAGTTCTTGGTGCGGTCCTTGACTGTTTCCCTTTGGCAACCGCTGTGATGATCCGAAATTTTACAGGGCTTTCACAGGGTGACCGGCAGCTTCTGGAGGCCTACGGGGCATGTCGGCGGTGTTCGGGCGCCAATTTGGATACAAGTGGGGACCTCCGTGCTTAAAATGGATCACGCGGGCGATCGGGGGACCCCGTCGGATGTTTAGAGGTGTTTTCGCGCGAAACGGATATTGAGTTTGGGCTCGGCGCGAAATTTGGACTAAGAATACCTCTCCGGGGGCATTTGGCAATTTTTAGAGTGGGAATTTGGCGAAAACGGACGTCAAATTCGGACTTCAGCGCGCGAAAACGGTCAAAACGGACTATTTACGGCATTTTTCTGAGCTTCGGGTACTGTTCACTGCCGGAACAGTAACTCCGGCGATCGCCGGCGGCGGCGGCGGCGGCGGCGGGCAGCGTCGGCGGGCGGCGGCGCGGCCTCGGGCAGGCGGAACGGCGGCGGCGCGCGGCGCGGGCAGGGCGCGGGCAGCGCGCGGGCGCGCGGGCAGGCGCGCGGTCCACCCGGCAGTCGTGCACCAGGCGGAGGACACGTGGCATCACCCGGTTGGCTGGCTCACCGCTCCCGGTCTACAGCAGGATGGTTGGCTTTGGTTCACGGTGCACCGGGGTGGACACGTGGCAGGTCACTATTGGTTCGGTCTCAGGAATTCGTGCACCGGGTGCACCGGTCAGAGGCAGGACACGTGGCGCGCTCCTATTGGGCGGTCAACTGTGCGGGCAGGAGGGCAGGCGCGGCAGACCGGGCTGGCCGGGGACGCGTGTCGACTCCCGGGGGTGGCCACGTGGCGCAGCAGGGGTGGTTGCGGCGGCTGTCGGCTGTTTGGGCGACACGTGGCAGGCGGGAGGCGGGTCGGACGGATTCCAGATCCCGTCCGACGGGGCGCTTCGGGCCGGGCCGCACTGTGCGCGCCCGGAAACTTTCGGGCGCCGAAAGTGGGGAACCGGCCGGAAAGTTGGGACCCAAAGTTTCTTTTGGTGAGGCCTATTTATACAGCCCGAGCTCCCTTCTTCTTGCTTTTTCCACCATTTCCGAGCCTCATCTCACCAAGGTGTCTTCAGCAAAGTTGCTCCCCTTCGAGTTCTCCATCTCCTGGTGAAGTTTGAGGATTTGTGGTGGCACGCACTTCGAGATTTGGATTTTTCGGCGCGGCGCGACGTTCGTTCCTGGTTTCCCTTCGTCGCATTTCAGTGTTTTACTCTCCCGAGCTACCCAGGCAGTATTTTTCAGCGATTCTTGCGCCATCGTCTTCGTAACAGGTAGGGCTACATTTCTTGTTTCTACTGGTTTTTCCCCATTCCGAGGTTTTCATGGGTTTTTCGGGTCATCTTGTGACCTCATTTTCTGGGGTGGAATTTTGGACAGCACAGTATTGTTTTGGGGATATCTCGCGCACCGACATCGGATTGAGGCGATTCAAAAGGCGATTTGCATCTACGCATCGCAAGGAATCTCCCCAAATTTTCTTGGAATTTCCTGAATTTTTCCCGAAGGTGAGAACCTCCTGTTTACAGTATTTTCAGATTCAGTTTTTGTGATCGACTTGCTTTGGGATGGCTCCCTTGTCGATTTTCGTTCTCAGCACAGAAAAATCGTGGGAAAACGTGCAGGTACTCGTTTCGACCGGTTCGTCGCGTAGATCGTGATAGTATTTTTCTGGAATTTCTTGGGCACGTTTCGCAGGTGAAAATGGCTGAACTGTTAATCTGATTTTTGAGGACAGATTTCGGATTAAATTTGGATAGTAATTGTATATGTATTCTTTGGGATTTATGGCGCAGTATTGCGGGGACTTTTGGGATCGAGCGCGGACTTCGCTGTCAGGACTTGGATTTAGCGCTCGAGGTGGGTACCGTTGTTAACCTCCCACTTGTGATGTCCCCACTAGGCCTATTTGAGTTGCTTTTTATTACATTGCTAAATGAACCGGTAAAAGTGAAATGGCATGTTAATTGAGAATTGTTACTGTTAGGGCTTGCATCTTAAAAGGACTAAGTATTAATTAATGGTTAATTCTTGTAATAATATGTCACCTAAACCTCACGGGGGAGAGTTTGCTAAAATGGATATTTGCATATACATTGGGACCTCTTATGCTTATACATAAACGGATATGGGGCAACTTGACAAATGGAAGTTTAATTAGTGGCATACCTCTATCTTGTGAAAATCATAATACTTAAACCCTGCTTTTAAATAAAGGACTTTGCATGCTTGATTGGACATTTAGTTAGGCCACCTTTTTCTGCTACACTATCATGCTGGAATTGACTTAGGAGAAACCATGCTTTTCTCTTCTTTTATCTACATTTGGGGGATAGTGCGCTCGGGTTCGAGCAGGGGCTGGGATAGTGTAGTCAGACAGTTGTGGGCTTTGGGACAGGCAGGCTGTGAGGGCAGGGCATTGCGGCAACCGCGGACCTTGGGCGGTTGACCGGACAGTGGTTATTGCATCAGATTGGGATAGAGGATTTGGGCTTTCTTTTAGTGGATGGGTTTTCCACTCTGATCAGAGTCATGATCCAGTCCTGCTGACTTTGATACTTGTTACTGAGGCACTTGACTCGTGTGGGTCGCTCCCCTCGAGTGCCACTCCGGAGTGTGCGTCTTACAGGCTTCGAGTCTTCGAGACTCTCATCCCCTATCGGTGTTATGCGTAGGCTGGCATACCCGATTTGGCAGGCAGAGCAGGCAGTACCAGTGCATACTGGGTATCGATTGGGTCTAGACAGGCAGGCATTTACATTCTGATGCATACATATAGCTATACTTTCAGTTAGCTCATTAGAGGCATGTAGTGGTAGCTCTATACATCATCAGCAGTCTTATTTACAGCTTACCACCTTTGTTCATCTTTTTCCGCCTCTTGTAGTCCTAGTGGGCACATTTGAGTTGAGGTTTACCCACTAGGAGGAGGCTACTGTTCTATAGTAGTTCTCACTCCCCACTGCTTCCTTTTTCTCTTCCCCTTTGTTTTGCAGAGTCGTCTGCGGCAGTTGCAGGACCCTCCTCAGCGGATCGAGGTAAGAGGATCGCGGACTAGATAGCGGTCTACCCAGGCACCAGTGCAGTTACTAGATGTACCCCGATACTCTCAGATACTCTACTTTTCATTTCTTTTGGGTCTGGCTTCGGCCAGCTGGTTGTATTTGATTAGTGAGCTGGGAGAGACATATGTATTATTGAGAGTTTACTTCTGCACTTTACTTTTCTGCTTTATCTGAGATGTATTAGTTGTAGTTTAGCTCTGTTTATGCTCTTTTATTATATCATCTATATTGAGCAGGTTACCAGCGCTTCGTATACACGGGAAATTCCGTGTATACGGCGGATCTGTAGACGGGCCCGGGTTCTGGTTTACACCCGGGGCGTGACAGATTAAGTTGGTATCAGAGCTTAGGGATAGGTCAGTTGGGACTTAGGAAACCCTAGGCTTTTGGCAGACCCTAGGAAGGCAGGACGTGAGTGACGTGACATTATGCGAAAGTCGGCAATTTGGTCATGTGTTTTGTGACTCTTCCAGTGAGGAAGAGGGATTGGCATGTCCTATTTCTGGCGAACTATTATGTTGGCTGCAGACAACATAAGGTTACAGAAATAGGAGGATGCCTTTGACTTTCGCTAGATTGGGTCGAGTGTGGTTTCGTTACTGATCTGTGGTTTCTTGTGTGGCAGGATGCCTCCCAGGCGGCGGATTCCTACCCGGGGTACCCCTACACCCCCGGAGGGGCCGGAGCAGTCCGGACCTTCAGAGATTGCTGAGTTGAGGGCCATGGTGGCCCAGCTGGCGGAGGGTCACCGCCGGCAGGAGCAGAGGATCGAGCAGCTGCTTGCTCAGGTTGGGGCCCCTCCCCCTACTACTACTGAGGCCCCCGCACCACCTGTTGTACCACCGACTATACCGCTTGTGCCTGCGGCACCATCTTCGAGCAGCGGGGCCCCGGGAGCGATCCGACCTTTGACCCCCGCGGAGGAGCAGGAGTTCACTGATAAACTCACCCATTTCTGCAAGCGGGGACCGCCTAGATTTTCGGGGCGGAGCACTCACCCTTGGGAGGTTGGGACTTGGCTTTCAGCAATGGAGAAGTTGTTCCGAGACTTCTTCATCGATCAGAAGTACAGGGTACACATGGCTGTGCATTGTCTGGACGGGGATGCTGATACGTGGTGGCGTCGGGTGGAGCCCCTGGAGTTTCAGATCACCCGGCAGCTACCTTGGGCAGAGTTCAAGAGGATGGTTCTGGACACGTACTTTTCTACCAGCGTGAAGAAAAAGATAGAGGATGATCTGAAGAATCTCCAGCAAGGCGACCGGTCGGCATGGGACTACTTCCAGGAGTTTTCGCGGCTGCTCAGCTGCGTTCCCTACGTCGCCAGGGATGGACCACATCAGGTGGAGCTCTTCGAGTCGGGCCTGCGCCCGGAGCTCTATACCTTGGTGCATGCGCAGAGACTACAGACCCTGGAGGAGGCGGCAGAGCATGCACAGTGGATCGAGAGAGGAGACCACGTTGTCGCCAGACGTGGGGGCCTGGTCGCTCAGGGATCTGACAGGAAGCGGCCAGCGCAGGATGATGGGGGACAGGCCAGCTCCTGGAGGCCGCCCCGACCCCCGCCGCCTCAGTTCTCAGGCCGCGGGCGTTCGGAGCGGCGAGGGTCTGGTGGATCCCAGAGGCCCCCACAGCAGCAGCAGCAGCAGCAGCATTCTCAGCAGCAGAGGTCGCAGTCCCGGCAGCAGGGATCTCAACGGCAGAGGCAGCAGCAGCAGGGGAGGCAGTCCCAGACCCCAGCCAGGTGCATTTTCTGCCGGGGACAGCATGCTTCGGATACTTGTGACCAGAGGTTTGGCCGCTGTTACCGGTGCGGACAGTCGGGCCATGTTCGAGCTACTTGCCCCTATGCGCCAGCACCGGCTCCTTCCTCAGCATCAGCCCCACCGGCGCCCCAGCAGCGGTCCTATGCTCCAGCGAGCAGGGCCCCTTCTTCCCACCCGGCAGACCACCGACCACCGGCACAGAGCGGGCGGGTTTATGCCGCCCAGGTTGAGGACTCCCTGGCAGCCGACCACGTGGTGGCAGGTATCGTTTTACTTTCTGGCAGTAGAGCTCGCACTTTATTTGATACCGGTGCATCACATTCTTTCATCAGTAGAGCATTCGCATCATCCCATGGACTAGAGTTAGGTCGGTTGCCACGTGCGTTAGAGGTGCAGGTTCCGGAGCATACTTTGCTTGTAGAGGAGTGTTGTTGGTCTTGCCCTGTACAGATCGAGTCGTGGATCTTGCCAGCGGACCTGATGGTCCTGAGTCAGCTGCGAGACTTTGATATGGTACTTGGGATGGACTGGTTGGCTCGCTATTATGCGACTATTGACTGTACCGCGAGGACGGTGACCTTTAGCGAGCCAGGCCAGGAGGTGATTGTGTACAGAGGATGCCAGAGTACCTTCTTCGCCGCGATAGTTTCGACTTCTCGTGCGAGGCAGATGATGCGCAGTGGATGCGTGGCCTTTTTGGCCAGTGTGGTTGAGGGGCCTGCGGCGGCACCGGGACTCGCGGATATCCCTATAGTCCACGAGTTCCCGGATGTTTTCCCACCAGAGCTGACTAGTATGCCGCCGGATAGGGAGATCGAGTTTTTGATTGACGTAGTCCCAGGAACTGCGCCAATCTCCAAGGCCCCTTACCGAATGGCACCGGCGGAGCTGCGGGAGTTGAAGGCGCAACTCCAGGATTTATTGGATAAGGGTTTTGTGAGGCCGAGTGTATCACCTTGGGGAGCACCGGTGCTGTTCGTGAAGAAGAAGGATGGTTCACTTCGACTTTGTGTGGATTACCGAGAGCTGAATAAAGTGACCATCAAGAACAAGTACCCTTTGCCGCGCATCGATGACTTATTTGATCAGCTGCAAGGGTCTTGTGTCTTCTCTAAGATCGATTACAGTCTGGTTACCACCAACTGAAGGTGAAGGCCGAGGATGTTCCAAAGACAGCATTCAGGACTCGGTACGGGCATTATGAGTTCACTGTCATGCCTTTTGGATTGACTAATGCCCCTGCCGCATTTATGGATTTGATGAACAGGATCTTTCGACCTTATCTTGACCGGTTTGTGGTAGTGTTCATCGATGACATCCTGGTTTATTCTCGGAGCGATGTGGAGCACGAGGAGCACCTGAGGATTGTGCTGCAACTTCTTAGGGAGAAGAAGTTGTATGCCAAGCTGTCTAAGTGCGAGTTTTGGCTTCGAGAGGTTGCCTTTTTGGGCCATGTGATCTCAGCCGCAGGAGTGGCGGTAGACCCGGCGAAGATTGAGGCAGTCCGGGATTGGCCCCGACCGACGACGGTAGCAGAGGTTCGCAGTTTTATGGGCTTGGCAGGATATTACCGTCGGTTTGTGGAAGGTTTTGCGAAACTTTCCGCACCCCACTCGTTTGACGCGCAAAGGAATTAAGTTCATCTGGAGTGAGGACTGCCAGAGAAGCTTCGAGGAACTGAAGAGCAGATTGATGTCAGCTCCTATCCTTTCCCTCCCTGTTATGGGGAAAGGATACGTGATCTACAGTGACGCATCGCACAGTGGACTTGGTTGCGTGCTGATGCAGGAGGGTAAGGTAATCGCTTATGCTTCGCGGCAACTCAAGGATTATGAGAAGAATTACCCTACCCATGACTTGGAGCTAGCGGCTGTGATCTTCGCACTGAAGTTGTGGCGCCACTATCTGTATGGGGAGCACTGCGAGATTTACACCGACCACAAGAGCCTGAAATATCTGTTCACACAGAAGGAGCTCAATTTGAGGCAGCGCAGATGGTTGGAGCTGTTAAAGGACTACGATGTGGACATACTCTACCATCCCGGCAAGGCAAACGTGGTCGCTGATGCCCTGAGCAGGAGAGCAGTGCAGAGCTTATCTTTGATGATCACCGATCAGGCGCCATTACTGGAGCAGATGAGGCGGTTAGAGCTTGAGGTGGTGTCCCCTGGGGTCTCTGCTAGACTTTGTCCTTAGTCGTGCAGCCCACTCTGTTGGACAGGATTCGGGAGAAACAGAGTGAGGACCCCCACTTGATGAGGATTCGAGAGCAGATTCAGGCTGGCGAGACAGGGGATTTTTCAGTTGATGCTTCGGGAGTACTACGGTACAGGGACCGAGCTTGCGTGCCTATGGACTCAGAGATTCGAGAGCAGATCTTGCGGGAGGCTCATTATACACCTTATACCATCCATCCTGGTGGGACTAAGATGTATAAGGACCTCAAGGCACAGTTCTGGTGGAGCGGCATGAAAAGAGATATTGGCAGATTTGTGGCGCACTGCTTAACTTGTCAGCAAGTGAAGGCTGAGCATCGTGTACCTGCTGGCAAGTTGCAGAGTCTCCCAATCCCTGAATGGAAGTGGGATCATATCACTATGGATTTTGTCACGGGATTGCCGAGGGCACAGACGGGAGCGGATGCGATCTGGGTGGTCGTGGATAGACTCACCAAATCCGCTCACTTCTTACCGGTTCAGATGACTTGGCCATTGGATCGACTGGCACAGATGTACTTGGCTGAGGTGGTCAGATTGCACGGGATACCCATTTCCATTGTGTCGGATAGGGACTCGAGGTTTGTCTCGCACTTCTGGAGGAGTTTACAGACGGCCCTGGGGACACAGCTTCGTTTTAGCACTGCATTTCACCCACAGACGGACGGACAGTCAGAGCGCACCATTCAGACTCTCGAGGATATGCTGCGAGCATGCGTTCTGGATTTTGGGGGCGGGTGGCACCGACATCTGGGATTGGTTGAGTTTGCGTACAACAACAGCTATCAAGCGAGCATCCAGATGGCTCCGTTTGAAGCGTTGTATGGGCGCAAGTGTCGGTCACCCCTATATTGGAGTGATGTGGGTGAGAAGAAGACCTTGGGTCCTGATCTACTATTGGAGGCAGAGGAGAAGGTCAGACTGATTCGACGACATCTTGAGACCGCTCAGAGCCGGCAGAAGAGTTATGCTGATACCCGACGACGAGACTTGGAGTTTCAGGTGGGCGATCATGTCTTTTTGAAAGTCTCGCCTTCGAAGGGGATTCGGAGATTTGGGATTCGTGGAAAACTGAGCCCTCGTTATATTGGACCTTTTGAGGTATTGGAGCGCATTGGGCCAGTTGCCTACCGGCTTGCACTTCCTCCCAGATTGGCTGGTGTTCACGACGTGTTTCATGTATCCACCCTGAGGAGATATGTTCATGACCCGTCGCACATCATTGATTTCGCCCCACTGGAGGTTGCGGAGGACTTGAGCTATGTCGAGCGGCCACTGCGGATTTTGGACCGCGAAGTTAGAGAGCTGCGCAGCCGGGCCATCCCTTATGTGAAGGTTCTGTGGAGCAACCAGGGCGAGCGCGAGGCTACTTGGGAGCTGGAGTCAGCGATGTTGGATGCCCACCCCCACTTGTTCGAGGCCCCGGCTTGAGGTATGACTTTAGTTTCGAGGACGAAACTTTCTTTTAGTGGGGGAGGATGTGATGATCCGGAATTTTACAGGGCTTTCACACGGTGACCGACAGCTTCTGGAGGCCTACGGGGCATGTCGGCGGTGTTCGGGCGCCAATTTGGATACAAGTGGGGACCTCCGGGCTTAAAATGGATCACGCGGGCGATCGGGGGACCCCGTCGGATGTTTAGAGGTGTTTTCGCGCGAAACGGATATTGAGTTTGGGCTCGGCGCGAAATTTGGACTAAGAATACCTCTCCGGGGGCATTTGACAATTTTAGAGTGGGAATTTGGCAAAACGGACGCAAATTCGGACTCAGCGCGCGAAAACGGTCAAAACGGACTATTTACGGCATTTTTCTGAGCTTCGGGTACTGTTCACTGCCGGAACAGTAACTCCGGCGATCGCCGGCGGCGGCGGCGGCGGCGGCAGCGTCGGCGGGCGGCGGCGCGGCCTCGGGCAGGCGGAACGGCGGCGGCGCGCGCCGGGCAGGGCGCGGGCAGCGCGCGGGCGCGCGGGCAGGCGCGCGGTCCACCCGGCAGTCGTGCACCAGGCGAGGACACGTGGCATCACCCGGTTGGCTGGCTCACACGCTCCCGGTCTACAAAGCAGGATGGTTGGCTTTGGTTCACGGTGCACCGCGGTGGACACGTGGCATCTCACTATTGGTTCGGTCTCAGCAATTCGTGCACCGGGTGCACCGGTCAGAGGCAGGACACGTGGCGCGCTCCTATTGGGCGGTCAACTGTGCGGGCAGGAGGGCAGCGGGCGCAGACTGTGCGGGCAGGCGCGGCAGACGGGCTGGTCGGGGACGCGTGTCGGCTCCCGGGGGTGGCCACGTGGCGCAGCAGGGGGTGGTTGCGGCGGCTGTCGGCTGTTTGGGCGACACGTGGCAGGCGGGGAGGCGGGGGACGGATTCCAGCCCGTCCGACGGGGCGCTTCGGGCCGGGCCGCACTGTGCGCGCCCGAAAGTTCGGGCCGGGCCGCACTGTGCGTGCCCGGAAACTTTCGGGCGCCCGAAAGTGGGGACCCAGCCGGAATTAAATCAAAAGTTTCTTTTGTTGAGGCCTATTTATACAGCCCGAGCTCTCTTCTTCTTGCTTTTTCCACCATTTCCGAGCCTCATCTCAGCAAGGTGTCTTCAGCAAAGTTGCTCCCCTTCGAGTTCTCCATCTCCTGGTGAATTTGAGGATTTGTATGGCACGCACTTCGAGATTTGGATTTACGGCGCGGCGCGACGCTCGTTCCTTTGGTTTCCTTCGTCGCATTTCAGTGTTTTACTCCTCCGAGCTACCCCGGCTGTATTTTTCAGCGATTCTTGCGCCATCGTCTTCGTGACAGGTAGGGCTCATTTCTTGTTTCTACTGGTTTTCCCCATTCCGAGGTTTTCATGGGTTTTCGGGTCATCTTGTGACCTCATTTTTCTGGGGTGGAATTTTGGACAGCACAGTATTGTTTTGGGGATATCTTCGCGCACAGACATCGGATTGAGGCGATTCAAAAGGCGTTTTGCATCTACGCGTCGCAAGGAATCTCCCCAAATTTTCTTGGAGTTTCCTAAATTTTTCCCGAAGGTGAGAAGCCTCTGTTTACAGTATTTTCAGATTCAGTTTTTGTGATCGACTTGCTTTGGGATGGCTCCCTTGTCGATTTTTGTTCTCAGCACAGAAAAATCATGGGAAAACGTGCAGGTACTCGTTTCGACCGGTTCGTCGCGTAGATCGTGATAGTGGTTTTCTAGGAATTTCTTGGGCACGTTTTGTTACGGAATTTGAGTTGGCGTATTTCGTGATTGTATTAAGTCTTGAAGATTGAAGATGAAGAAACTTCGGATCGTATACCTCAATCTCAAGAAAGAAGAATTCAAAAGGATCAGGTACGTTTAACTAAATAATTTTGATGATCCGAATACTTCTTATAGTGTAGAAACACCTGGAAGAGGTTTTAACTGCTTATTCATCAAAAACTGGACATGGGACATGTTCAGGATCCGGATCGTGGACTTTCAATCCGGATCCCGAAAGGTGTTCGTTCATACATTGCTGCAATCCGGATCACAGCTTGTACAATCCGGATCCCGAATGGGATGTTTTGTGAAAATGTATGAACGATCCGGATCGTGGATTATGATCCGGATCCCGAACAGGTGATTTTCTGGAAACTGCATTCTGTGCGTCTGCGATCCGGATCGTGGCTTATACAATCCGGATCGCCGTCGGTAAAACTTTCCAGAAAAGTTTGTTTTTGATCCGAATATTCTTCCTAGGGTTTCTAACCTATAAATAGACCCTATGGTCATTTCTCTAGGGCAATCCAAAATAGAGCCGTCATTTTCAAATATCATTTTATACGGCCTTAGATCCACATATAGAGAAGAAAGGAAATCAATAGATCTATTCTATGTTTCTTCATCTATATTGATTAGTTTGATTCTAGGTTTTCATACTCACATCTTGAGTGAATCAAACTAATGAATACTTAGATGGTATTTCCGATCTACTCTTGATCTAAGTATTCGGCGGATCATCACCACCCAAACAAACAACGATTTACCCCAAAATCGGCGCGTGGACTCGCGTGGCCTTGTGGATTCAAGGTGTTATCGCTCTCGTGGATTCGGAGCGAGGTGCGTTCGTGGATTCGAAGCGTACCATTGGGTGAAGACCGTGGATTCGGTCGGACGTCGTGGACTCGACGTTGGACGCTGTGGATTCAGCGTTGGGCGCGGATCGTGGATTCGAGAAGCGTCGTGGAGCGAGCGGGAAGATCTACTAGGAGCGTATGGTAAAAGGTTGAGTCGTCTGTGAGTACGTTATATCACCTTGTACGTGTGTTAATTCTAGTGGATTTCGCCGTGTTATCGGTCCCGTGGTTTTTTACTCCGGTTTGGAGTTTTTCCACGTAAAAATCTTGTGTGTTCTTTTATTTTTCCGCATTGGGTTTTATCGCGCAATGATTTTTTGAGTGTTTATTGTTTACACCTATTCACCCCCCTCTAGGTGTTTTTTCCCCTATTTAGATCCTTATTAACCTAAACCCAACAAGTGGTATCAGAGCGGGAATAGGGTTGTAAACAATGGTTGAAGGTGGAAACATCAATCGACCCCCTTTCTTTGATGGAACAAATTATGCGTACTGGAAAGTACGGATGAAAGCTTTCTTAATTTCCATCGACGAAAGGGTGTGGCAATCAATTGAATTAGGATGGTCTAATCCAACTGAAATTTTAGATGATGTTCGCACCTTAAAACCTAGGTCGAAATGGACCAAGGAAGAGATAGACTTATCTTCTTACAATGGCAAAGGGATTAATGCTCTATTTAATGCTTTGTCACAAACTGAGTTCTCTCGCGTCTCGGCATGTGAGACTGCGAAAGAAATCTGGGATGTTCTTCAAGTTACGCATGAGGGAACTAACTTAGTGAAGATTCAGAAACTGCAAATGCTCACGAGCAAGTTTGACTCTATCTCTATGGCAGAGAATGAATCCTTCACTGACTATTACACACGATTGCAAGACATCGTGAACTCATGTGCTAACTTGGGAGAGAAGATTCCAGAATTTAAAGTTGTAAGAAAAATTCTAAGAACTCTTCCTGAACGATTTCGCCCGAAGGTCGCAGCCATTGAAACAATTAAACACCCGGACGAAATGCGTGTAGAAGAATTAGTAGGTGCTTTACAAACTTATGAAATGACTTTTCCTACTAACTATTCTTCTGGAAAGGCATCCTCTTCTAAGTCTTCAGGTTACGCATTGAAATCAACTAAAGAAGAAGACGCGGATTCATCCTCCTCGGACGACGACGAGAACATTTCTATGGAGGACTTTGAGAAGCAGCTCGCTCTCTTGACAAGGAAGTTTCGCCGCAACTTTCGAAGGGGAAATTCAAGCAAAACTCCATCCTTCGGAAAGTCGAAGAAAGGCAAGGGTCCTTCAAGTTACAAGTCAAGAAGCCAAGAGAACTTCTCAAAGGATAAGAAAAGTTCTGAGGGACAAGTTCAGTGTTTCAAATGTCGAGGCTACGGCCACATAGCAACGGAATGTCCCAACAAGAATCCGGCAAAGAAGAAAGCGATGCAAGTAGTTACTTGGGATGACAACTCCACGTCAAATGAGTCATCGTCAAGTGATGAAGAAGACAACGCGACAGCTTTCCACGCGTCCACTACATCTTCACCCTTCATGTGCTTAATGGCAAGTACATCCGACTCACTGTCCAACTCCACTGTGGAAAAGATTGCAACGGACGATGAATCATAATTCGGAAGGTGAAGATTTTGTTTTAGCCTACCATAAGCTTTTGAGGGATTCAAAGAAACTGGCTAAGCAAAACAAGGGGTTGAAAGAGAGATTACAGGATCTTGAAGATGAAGTAAAAAGAGTAACCTCTCTCTCAACCGATCTTGAAGTGGAAAGGGACAATCTGATTAAGACAAATGTTTCCCTTCAAGAGTCCAATGAGCATTTCGAGAAGAGTTATATAGATATGGTGAACAAAGCGAATTACTTCTTGAAGCTCAACGGCGAGGCCCGACAGGAAAAATTGGAAATGACGGAGACCATACGCCAACTAAAGGATGACTTACAGAGATTTTCTTCTGGAAGGAGTAAGTTGGACAGACTTCTTGGTCTCGGTCAAAGAAACAAGTTCGGCCTCGGATACACTCAAACTGGAGACATTCCAAGTTCGAGTGGTACAGTATTTGTGCCTCAGTCGGTATCTCCTCCTCCGACACCGGTGTTCACGACAAGCAACGACAACGAACCTACTACATCTTCTTCGGAATCGACAAGATCCAAGGTATGTTTTCGTTGTGGCATTTCAGGGCACATAAGAAGAAATTGCAAGACTGGAGCCAAACGCACACCTCAAGCACATCTTGCAATGACTACCAAAAGGGCTATTCCTCGGAAACAACTGCAATCAATTGACGGAAAAGAGCCTTGGTAGTACACCGCTCAAGACGACATCATCAAGGAGCAGCAATTCTTCAAGCAAGACGCTCTCACCTAGGAAATCAACTTCACGACCATTACCGACGCACTCCAAAAAGGTTTGGGTGCGCAAAGGTGAAATCTTTCCCTGTCTTGCTACCAATGTTTCCTTGCATGCATATGATAGTTCGTCTTGGTACCTGGATAGCGGGTGTTCCCGTCATATGACCGGCGATAAAAACTGTTTTCAAACATTTGAGAAAAACTCCGGAGGACTTGTTGTTTTCGGAGATGGTCGGTCTTCCAAAATTGTTGGAAAGGGAACGGTAGCTATTCCAGATGGCCCGGTTCTAGATAATGTATTATTTGTTCATGGCCTTAAGACTAACCTCATAAGCATAAGTCAACTGTGTGATAGTGGTTATTCAGTTAATTTTTCATCTGATAAATGCACTGTAACTGACTTGAACCATGCTTTCTTTTTAAAGGGGGTTAGATCAGAAAACAACTGTTATGTAGTTCCTTCTAAGATTTCTGAAAAATGTAACCTAGCATCTTTGAAAAATGAAACACTTTGGCATGAAAGGCTAGGTCACATAAACTTTAAGGAACTTGCTAGAATTTCAAATAAAGATGTGGTCAAGGGGGTTCCAAAACTTTCTTTTGAACAAAACCTTGTGTGTGGCGGTTGCCAAAAGGGAAAACAGTCTAGGACTGCACACAAGAATTTGAACCACATAGGTACAAAACGGCCTTTGGAACTTTTGCATATGGACTTAATGGGGCCAACTCGTCAACCATCTCTGGGAGGTAAATGGTATATTTTCTTGTTGGTTGATGATTTTTCTAGATATACTTGGGTAGCCTTTCTAAAAGAAAAAGCTGATACTTTTGATTCTTTTCTCGAAATCTGCAATCGTATTATGATTGAAAAGAATGAAAGGATTACTCGAGTTAGGAGTGATAGAGGTGGGGAATTCATAAATTCCAAATTCATTGATTTTTGCTCTTCTAATGGCATTAAACATGAATTCTCCGCACCTTACACACCTCAACAAAATGGTGTAGTCGAGCGCAAAAACAGGGTCGTACAGGAGATGGCACGTGTTATGCTTCATAGCCGGAACTTCCTTTATATTTTTGGGCTGAAGCGGTGAACACGGCTGTCTATGTTATCAATCGAGTGTATTTGCGCCCGGGGACTTTGAATACACCATATGAACTTTGGTTTTGTAGAAAACCTAACATCAAATATTTTCGCATTTTCGGGAGTCGGTGTTTTATTTTGCGTGATCGCGAAAATCTTGGTAAATTTGACTCTCGAAGTGACGAAGGGATTTTCTTAGGTTATTCTACAAACAGCAGAGCATATCGAGTTTTTAACTTAGAATCTAAGACGATCGTAGAATCGATAAATGTTAAGGTAGATGAAGCTTTTCATTTTGAATCTGAAAAATCTACCCTCGATATCTCTCTTGATGATGATACACCTGCTAATGCATCTTCTTCTAACAATTCTTTCGATAATAATGTTGATGCATCTAACGGTTCTTCAAGCTCATGTGATGTGCAGGAATCATCTCTGTAGGGTTTAGGTTAATAAGGATCTAATAGGGGAAAAAACACCTAGAGGGGGGTGAATAGGTGTAAACAATAAACACTCAAAAATTCATTGTGCGATAAAACCCAATGCGGAAAAATAAAAGAACACACAAGAATTTTTACGTGGAAAACTCCAAACCGGAGTAAAAAACCACGGGACCGATAACACGGCGAAATCCACTAGAGTTAACACACGTACAAGGTGATATAACGTACTCACAGACGACTCAACCTTTTACCATACGCCCCTAGTCGATCTTCTCCGCTCGCTCCGCAACGCTTCTCGAATCCACGATTTGCGCCGCCAACGCTGAATCCACAGCGTCCAACGTCGAATCCACGACGTCCGACCGAATCCACGGTCTTCACCCAATGGTACGCTTCGAATCCACGAACGCACCTCGCTCCGAATCCACGAAAGCGATAACACCTTGAATCCACAAGGCCACGCGAGTCCACGCGCCGATTTTGGGGTAAATCGTTGTTTGTTTGGGTGGTGATGATCCGCCGAATACTTAGATCAAGAGTAGATCGGAAATACCATCTAAGTATTCATTAGTTTGATTCAACTCAAGATATGAGTATGAAAATCCTAGAATCAAACTAATCAATATAGATGAAGAACCATTAAATAGATCTAATGATTTCCGTTCTTCTCTATATGTGGATCTAAGGCCGTATAAAATGATATTTGAAAATGACGGCTCTTTTTCCGATGTGTGGATTGCCCTAGAAATGAAAAGGAAGGGCTATTTATAGGTTAGAAACCCTAGGAAGAATATTCGGATCAAAAACAAACTTTTCTGGAAAGTTTTACGGGCGGCGATCCGGACTGCGCAAGTCACGATCCGGATCGCTTACGCGTAGAGAGCAATTTCCAGAAAACCGCCTGTTCGGGATCCGGATCATAATCTACGATCCGGATCGTTCATACAGTTTTACCAGAACAATGTGTTCGGGATCCGGATTGAGATTCCACGATCCGGATCGTTCAAGCCAACAGGTAAAACTCATGTTCGGGATCCGGATCATCAAATGCCATGATCCGGATTGAACTAGTGTATGAACGAGCACCCTTCGGGATCCGGATCGAAACGACATGATCCGGATCCTGAACATGTCCCATGTCCAGTTTTTGATGAATATGCAGTTAAAACCTCTTCCGGGTGTTTCTACACTATAAGAAGTATTCGGATCATCACAAATTATTTAATTTAACGTACCTGATCCTTTTGAATTCTTCTTTCTTGAGATTGAGGTATTGATCCAGAGTTTCTTCATCTTCAATCTTCAAGACATGAACTATTCACGAAATGCGCCAACTCAAATTCCGTAACAATCTCCCCCTTTGGCGGTTTCGTGACAAAACACAGATCCACAAAGAAAATTCAAAAAGGATATTTTTGTTGCTATCACCATACAACAAAAATTTACAAAAGAGTTCCATGAAAATAAAAACATGAGATAAACTCCTAGAACAGACTCTAGACTTAGACATCTGTAACTTCTGCACACAGAAAACATTCTTGACAAACAAAATCGTTAGATACCTCAAGAATTGAAACATTGAAAACCAAATGCAGAATAGAGTTTGATCTCATCATGACATTTGAAAGAATCAGATATGTGAAAGAACATAGTTAAAACCAACATATCATCTAAGCAGTTGAAAACCAAATGTCAAAGTATGTTAGTCCAACATCAACTTGTTAGTCATATTACATGCCCAAATAGTTAGTCAAATAGTTAGTATCAGCATGTCACATTCCACAAAAGAAAACCCAAGTTGAGTTGAGATTCATACTTACCTTGATTCATTCCTTGATTCATTCACAGTCATTGTTCAGAGTTCATTGTTTTTCATTGTTCAGAGTTTATAACTCTTCAACTCTCACTCTCATTCTCTCCCCCTTTTTGTCACAAACAACGCCAAATAATTACATCACAGGGAGAGTTAGCAACATAAATACAAACCATAAGCCTGCAAAACAAAACACACATCAAACAAACAGAGAAAAATAAGAAAACAAAGGAAAATGATTAGATCATAGAGTCACTCCTGAGAGTCGGAGTCATCGGAAGTTGTGCAACCCATCTTTGCAAACAACTTCTTCACAAGTCTTTTCACCGAGGATACTGATTTAGTCAGGGTGACTTGCGAGGCTGTGATGATCTCCATCTCATTCTTCATGACATGAAGGTCGCCTTTCATCTCAGAAAATTCAGCGGATATGCGTTCTTGTTCATCCGAGAGCCGCTTTGTTCTTTGAAGATGGAAGTGACTGAGGCATCGTCGTCAGAAGTGGATGGAGGTGCCTTATGTGTCGGTGGAATGGGGGCACTGGAAGAAGGTGCTTGAGGTCGAACTCGTTGACCAATTTGAGGATCATCCTGCTTTGTTGTCAGTGACTTGACAATTGTTGTCTCATTGATCGTCCCCAGACTGTACATGTACGAACTCGCTCTCGTATCCACCTTAAATTTCCGAAGGATGCGCATAATGATCATCGGATACGGCAGTCGCTCAGAAGGATGTGACTGCGCGATATATCGCGTCATCCTATTCCAGATGAGGTAAGGAATGTTCAGATTTGCTCCCATTGCAGCAGTTGGATTTCCAAGAAGAAAAAGAAAAAGTAATCTTTCCCATCGGACGATTTTCGTGTTCATGTTGGGAAGCACGTTGTAGCAGACAATAAAGTTCAAGTACTTGTACTCCTTCTTGAGTTCCCTGGAGTAAACTGAATTTCCGGCAGACGGAGTCTCCGAAGAGCAGGTTCCATCGACAACTATCCTCCACGATTTGTGTGTGAAGACCTGAGTCTTCAAGTAGTGTAGTCCATCTGAGATGGCATTCATGTTGAGCACCTCTCCAATCAGTTGGGGAGTGACTTTAATTTTGGTACCTTTTACAAAGGTCTGAAATTCTCGGCGTCCAGAAACTTCATCGATAAGACTCGCTGCATTCTGATAGAAGATCCGAACTGAGTGTGGACAAAATCCAGTCTTCTCAGGAAAGTTGCAGATCGGACCAAGACCAACTCGATCAAACAGAGCTCCGAACTCTGCAGATCTATCCCTCATTTGTTGTACATTCACGTGGCGCTCTCCTATGCATTCCCTCTTTTCAAACTCTTTGATTCGTGTGGAGCTAACGAATCCCTGAGATGGTGGTAGGTCGGCTGAAGGTTCATTAATTGAAATCCCTTGTGCACCACTTCTTTTCCTTGCCAAGGTTTTCATTCTTTTTCCGGTAGACTCCATTGGCGCCTTTCCTTTTTCAGCTGCAGTAGGAGGAGGTTTAGACTTGGGTGCTTCAGCAGGAGCTTTCCCTTTTACAGCAGTTGGGGCAGCCCCTTCAATGTCAAGGTTGTCCCAGTCAATCGACTCCGTTTCCGATTCAGTATCGGAGTCGGCCTTAGCTCTCTTTGTTCTTTTGCTTCTCTTTGGCTTTGCAGAGTCCTTCACATGGACCATGGCAGTGAGCAGGAAAATCATCCAGGTGATCACCATTTTTGTCAGTGCTTTGAGTTTAAACGAGAATGTCCTGTGAAAACCAACTCAAGAACATATGAAAAATTGTCAAATTTTGAAAAATCTTAACACATTGTACCTAGACAATCATAATCATATAGAGAAGCTAAGAATCAAATTAGTTTTCCAAAAAGAATGTTGAAAACAGATCAATTTCATGTTTTACACAAATTCCTCTTTTATGCCCTAAAACCGAATTTTTAGAAATCGAAGGCTAAAAACTCGTTAATCATGCAAAAACCCAGCATAAAAGCAAAACTAATAGATCCAGAGTTCTTATTTCAAAAGAAGTTTGATCAAAAACCGTTCACAAACGAAGAAAATCCATCTTTTCTGCTCGCGTTTGATGAAAAAACCTAAAAACTGTGAAAAACCGAGTTTTGATCATGAAAACTTACTTGAATCCGAAGAAGCTTGAGTTTTGAAGCACTAGGAAGCAAGAGATCTAGAAAGAGAAACTCTAGAAGCTTGGAAATCAGAAATTTTGGTAAAGAAATCTTGAATCTGAAGGTTTCTATAAGAAGCCCTAGCCGCGATCCGGATCGGTTGTGAATGAGATCCGGATCGGCCACATACAGGGAAAATCCTGCATTCGGGATCCGGATCACTTGGCCACGATCCGGATCGGCTATACGCAGGGAGAGAATCCTGCGTTCGGGGTCCGGATCACTTTGCCACGATCCGGATCGCCTACACCTTTTTCTCCAGAAAAGTTAAAAAAAATACAATAAACTCCAGAAAAAGTATGTAAGCATTTTATCATGTCAACTTTAAACAAATAGCATCGTTCCATACAACAAGAAATAGATTATGAAAAATCTATCAATAATATCCAAAAATGAAACGAAGATTTACGAAAGTTAAAACACTTAAAGTTGAACAACTTCAATTACATCTATCTTGATCCTATGTGTAATGTCTTTATCAAATCATCAATTTCAGTAAAGAAAATGAAGTACCAAGATCAATAGATGTTTGAAATCCCAGATAAGTTAAATAATATATCTAGACAATCTGTTGAAGGAGTGGCTCTTTGAGCATCTTTTACTAAAAATCCCACCTTATACCAACCATGAAATACGACTGAGTCAAGTATTTCAATATGAGTTTCATCAACAATTTTCAAAACAAAAAGTTTGCTTTTCATTCATGGAGTTTCTTTTTCTTTCATTTTCTCCATGTGGTGGTAGTTTTCACACTCCTCACTGGGATGTAACTCTTTCCACATCTTTTGAGCATTTCAGATTTCATTGACTCCCCCTCAATTGGCTATCAATTATTTAATATATAAGGTATTCAACCAAACCACTGATCTCGAATTCATACTCAACTAAGCAATCAAATATGATAATGACTATACCAAGAGATCATTGAGAGAGAAATTGACTTTGATCACTTAGAAGATGGTTTAAATAACGTAAATGATCATTGCAACATTGAGATATTATGACATCAAGGACATAATAAATTTCTAAATGCATGTCAAGGTGCAAGTAAAGTCAATTATGAAATGTGCTCAATTAGTGTGCTATGTACAAAACATAGATAAAGAACAAAACAAATACAAAGAACAAAAACAAAACCTAATCTAAGCAAAAGTTTCAAAAGAGGTTATTTCAAGGAAAGCATGCCAATTGCTTTACGCAAGTGAATAAAACGTTTTTGATCCAAAGGTTTTGTCAAGATGTCAGCTAATTGATCTTCAGTTGAAATATATGACAGTTGAAGAATGTTTGATTCAACTAGCTCTCTAAGAAAATGATATCTAAGTTCAATATGTTTTGTTCTAGAGTGCAACACAGGGTTTTTTGAAATGTTAATGGCACTAGTGTTGTCACATAAAATGGTTACCGAAGATGTTGAAATTCGGAAATCACTCAACACGCTCTTCATCCAAATCAATTGGGTTGAGCAACTTCCTGCAGAAATGTACTCCGCTTCGGCAGTCGAGAGTGCTATGCAGTTCTGTTTCTTACTGTGCCATGCAACAAGACAGTGGCCTAGATAGAAGCATGCACCACTCGTGCTTTTTCGGTCATCCACAGAACCAGCCCAGTCGGCATCTGAGTATCCAACAATATCCAAAGTCGTTCCCATGGGATACCAAATTCCGAAACTGATTGTACCTTTGATATACCGGATGATCCGTTTCACCGCTTTCAGGTGAACCTCCTTCGGTGCTGATTGATATCTCGCACAAATCCCCACACTGAAGGATATATCCGGGCGACTAGCCGTGAGATATAGTAGACTTCCAATCATACTCCGGTACAGTTTCTCGTCTACATTCTCACATTGTGATTCACTTCCAAGTCCCTTATGGCTAGTTCCCATTGGAGTTGGAAAATCTTTCGAATTTTCAAGGTCAAACTTTTTGACCAACTCCAGTGCATACTTGGATTGACACAAGTGAATTCCTTCATCGTTCTGCTTAACTTGTAATCCAAGAAAGTAATTCAACTCGCCCATCATGGACATCTCAAATTCGCTTTCCATGGTCTCCGCGAATTTAGAAGCATCAGTATTTCTTGTTGCTCCAAAAACAATGTCATCAACATAAATTTGAGCAACTATGAAATCATTTTGATAATGCTTCACAAAGAGAGTCCTGTCAGCTCCCCCTCGAGTGTAGCCCTTTTCCAAAAGGTGCTTTGTCAACCTTTCGTACCATGCTCGCGGTGCTTGTTTCAGACCGTAAAGAGCCTTTTTCAGTCGAAAAACATGGTTAGGTAGTTTATGATCCACAAAACCTTTCGGTTGAGCTACATAAACTTCCTCATTTAAAAATCCATTTAAAAAGGCGCTCTTAACGTCCATTTGAAATAATTTGATTTTAAAATGACAAGCAATAGCAAACAGTATACGAATGGACTCGAGTCTAGCTACTGGGGCGAAGGTTTCATCAAAGTCTATACCTTCGACTTGAGAATAGCCTTGAGCAACTAACCTTGCTTTGTTCCGGATGATAGTACCTTCTTCGTTTTTCTTGTTCTTGAAGATCCACTTGGTACCTATCACATTGTGTTGCTTCGGAGGCTTTGTCAGTTCCCAGACTTTGTTTCGCTCGAATTGATGAAGCTCTTCCTGCATTGCTTTAATCCAATAATCATCTTGGAGAGCTTCATCAACATTCCTTGGTTCGATTTGAGATACATAGCATGCAAATCCGCAAACCAATTGTCTCCGGGTTCTAACTCCTTCTTGCGGATCTCCAATTATGTTCGACTCAGGGTGATCCTTGGAGATGCGTAATGTCTGAGGTAGAGGAGTAGGCGGAGGTACACGAGATGATTCCTTTGCGCACCCAAACCTTTTTGGTATGCGACTGTAGTGCTCGTGGAGTTGATTTCCTAGGTGAGGGCGTCTTGCTTGAAGAATTGCTGCTCCTTGAAGATGTCGTCTTGAGCGATGTACTACCAAGGCTCTTTTCCGTCAATTTGGTTGGAGTGGTTTTCCGAGGAATAGCCCTTTTGGTAGTTGCTGCAAGATGTTCTTGAGGTGTGCATTTGGCTCCAGTCTTGCAGTTTCTTCTGATGTGCCCTGAAATGCCACAACGAAAACATACCTTGGTTCTTGTCGATTCCGAAGATGATGTAGTAGGTTCGTTGTCGTTGCTTGGCGTGAACACCGGTGTCGGAGGAGGAGATACCGACGAAGGCACAAATACCGTACCACTCGAACTTGGAATGTCTCCAGTTTGAGTGTATCCGAGGCCGAACTTGTTTCTTTGACCGAGACCAAGGAGTCTGTCCAACTTACTCCTTCCAGAAGTAAATCTCTGTAAGTCATCCTTTAGTTGGCGTATGGTCTCTGTCATTTCAGATTTTTCCTGTCGGGCCTCGCCGTAGAGCTTCAAGAAGTAGTTCGCTTTGTTCACCATGTCTACATAACTCTTCTCGAAATGCTCATTGGACTCTTGAAGGGAAACATTTGTCTTAACCAGATTGTCCCTTTCCACTTCAAGATCGGTTGAGATAGAGGTTACTCTTTTTAATTCAACTTCAAGTTCCAGTAATCTCTCTTTCAACCCCTTGTTTTGTTTAGCCAGTTTCTTTGAATCCCTCAGAAGTTGATGGTAGGCTAAAACAAAATCTTCACCTTCCGAATTATCTGACTCATCGTCCGTTGCAATCTTTTCCACAGTGGAGTTGGACAGTGAGTCGGATGTACTTGCCATTAAGCACATGAAGGATGAAGGTTTGGTGGACGCGTGGAAAGCTGTCGCGTTGTCTTCTTCATCACTTGACGATGACTCATTTGACGTGGAGTTGTCATCCCAAGTGACTGCTTGCATCACTTTCTTCTTAGCCGGATTCTTGTTGGGACATTCAGTTGCTATGTGGCCGTAGCCTCGACATTTGAAACACTGAACTTGTCCCTCAGAACTTTTCTTATCCTTTGAGAAGTTCTCTTGGCTTCTTGACTTGTAGCTTGAAATCCCTTTGCCTTTCTTCGACTTTCCGAAGGATGGAGTTTTGCTTGAATTTCCCCTTCGAAAGTTGCGGCGAAACTTCCTTGTCAAGAGAGCAAGCTGCTTCTCAAAGTCCTCCATAGAAATGTTCTCGTCGTCGTCCGAGGAGGATGAATCCGCGTCTTCTTCTTTAGTTGATTTCAATGCGTAACCTGAAGACTTAGAAGAAGATGCCTTTCCAGAAGAATAGTTAGTAGGAAAAGTCATTTCATAAGTTTGTAAAGCACCTACTAATTCTTCTACACGCATTTCGTCCGGGTGTTTAATTGTTTCAATGGCTGCAACCTTCGGGCGAAATCGTTCAGGAAGAGTTCTTAGAATTTTTCTTACAACTTTAAATTCTGGAATCTTCTCTCCCAAGTTAGCACATGAGTTCACGATGTCTTGCAATCGTGTGTAATAGTCAGTGAAGGATTCATTCTCTGCCATAGAGATTGAGTCAAACTTGCTCGTAAGCATTTGCAGTTTCTGAATCTTCACTAGGTTAGTTCCCTCATGCGTAACTTGAAGAACATCCCAGATTTCTTTCGCAGTCTCACATGCCGAGACGCGAGAGAACTCAGTTTGTGACAAAGCATTAAATAGAGCATTAATCCCTTTGCCATTGTAAGAAGATAAGTCTATCTCTTCCTTGGTCCATTTCGACCTAGGTTTCAAGGTGCGAACATCATCTAAAATTTCAGTTGGATTAGACCATCCTAATTCAATTGATTGCCACACCCTTTCGTCGATGGAAATTAAGAAAGCTTTCATCCGTACTTTCCAGTACGCATAATTAGTTCCATCAAAGAAAGGGGGTCGATTGATGTTTCCACCTTCAACCATTGTTTACAACCCTATTCCCGCTCTGATACCACTTGTAGGGTTTAGGTTAATAAGGATCTAATAGGGGAAAAAACACCTAGAGGGGGGTGAATAGGTGTAAACAATAAACACTCAAAAATTCATTGTGCGATAAAACCCAATGCGGAAAAATAAAAGAACACACAAGAATTTTTACGTGGAAAACTCCAAACCGGAGTAAAAAACCACGGGACCGATAACACGGCGAAATCCACTAGAGTTAACACACGTACAAGGTGATATAACGTACTCACAGACGACTCAACCTTTTACCATACGCCCCTAGTCGATCTTCTCCGCTCGCTCCGCAACGCTTCTCGAATCCACGATTTGCGCCGCCAACGCTGAATCCACAGCGTCCAACGTCGAATCCACGACGTCCGACCGAATCCACGGTCTTCACCCAATGGTACGCTTCGAATCCACGAACGCACCTCGCTCCGAATCCACGAAAGCGATAACACCTTGAATCCACAAGGCCACGCGAGTCCACGCGCCGATTTTGGGGTAAATCGTTGTTTGTTTGGGTGGTGATGATCCGCCGAATACTTAGATCAAGAGTAGATCGGAAATACCATCTAAGTATTCATTAGTTTGATTCAACTCAAGATATGAGTATGAAAATCCTAGAATCAAACTAATCAATATAGATGAAGAACCATTAAATAGATCTAATGATTTCCGTTCTTCTCTATATGTGGATCTAAGGCCGTATAAAATGATATTTGAAAATGACGGCTCTTTTTCCAATGTGTGGATTGCCCTAGAAATGAAATGGAAGGGCTATTTATAGGTTAGAAACCCTAGGAAGAATATTCGGATCAAAAACAAACTTTTCTGGAAAGTTTTACGGGCGACGATCCGGACTGCGCAAGTCACGATCCGGATCGCTTACGCGTAGAGAGCAATTTCCAGAAAACCGCCTGTTCGGGATCCGGATCATAATCTACGATCCGGATCGTTCATACAGTTTTACCAGAACAATGTGTTCGGGATCCGGATTGAGATTCCACGATCCGGATCGTTCAAGCCAACAGGTAAAACTCATGTTCGGGATCCGGATCATCAAATGCCATGATCCGGATTGAACTAGTGTATGAACGAGCACCCTTCGGGATCCGGATCGAAACGACATGATCCGGATCCTGAACATGTCCCATGTCCAGTTTTTGATGAATATGCAGTTAAAACCTCTTCCGGGTGTTTCTACACTATAAGAAGTATTTGGATCATCACAAATTATTTAATTTAACGTACCTGATCCTTTTGAATTCTTCTTTCTTGAGATTGAGGTAGTTGATCCAGAGTTTCTTCATCTTCAATCTTCAAGACATGAACTATTCACGAAATGCGCCAACTCAAATTCCGTAACAATCTCGTGTACCTCCGCCTACTCCTTTACCTCAAACGTTACGCATCTCCAAGGATCACCCTGAATCGAACATAATTGGAGATCCACAAGAAGGAGTTAGAACACGGAGACAATTGGTTTGCGGATTTGCATGTTATGTATCACAAATCGAACCAAGGAATATTGATGAAGCTCTCCAAGATGATTATTGGATTAAAGCAATGCAGGAAGAGCTCCATCAATTCGAGCGAAACAAAGTCTGGGAACTGACGAAGCCTCCGAAGCAACACAATGTGATAGGCACCAAATGGATCTTCAAGAACAAGAAAAACGAAGAAGGTACTATCATCCGGAACAAAGCAAGGTTAGTTGCTCAAGGCTATTCTCAAGTAGAAGGTATAGACTTTGATGAAACCTTCGCCCCTGTAGCTAGACTCGAGTCCATTCGTATATTGTTTGCAATCGCTTGTCATTTCAAAATCAGATTATTTCAAATGGACGTTAAGAGCGCCTTTTTAAATGGATTTTTAAATGAGGAAGTTTATGTAGCTCAACCGAAAGGTTTTGTGGATCATAAATTACCTAACCATGTTTTTCGACTGAAAAAGGCTCTTTACGGTCTGAAACAAGCACCGCGAGCATGGTACGAAAGGTTGACAAAGCACCTTTTGGAAAAAGGCTACACTCGAGGGGGAGCTGACAGGACTCTCTTTGTGAGCATTATCAAAATGATTTCATAGTTGCTCAAATCTATGTTGATGACATTGTTTTGGAGCAACGAGAAATACTGATGCTTCTAAATTCGCGGAGACCATGGAAAGCGAATTTGAGATGTCCATGATGGGCGAATTGAATTATTTTCTTGGATTACAAGTTAAGCAGAACGATGAAGGAATTCACTTGTGTCAATCCAAGTATGCACTGGAGTTGGTCAAAAAGTTTGACCTTGAAAATTCGAAAGATTTTCCAACTCCAATGGGAACTAGCCATAATGAAGGGTTTAGGTTAATAAGGATCTAATAGGGAAAAAAAACACCTAGAGGGGGGTGAATAGGTGTAAACAATAAACACTCAAAAATCTTTGTGCGATAAAACCCAATGCGGAAAAATAAAAGAACACACAAGATTTTTACGTGGAAAACTCCAAACCGGAGTAAAAAACCACGGGACCGATAACACGGCGAAATCCACTAGAGTTAACACACGTACAAGGTGATATAACGTACTCACAGACGACTCAACCTTTTACCATACGCCCCTAGTCGATCTTCTCCGCTCGCTCCGCAACGCTTCTCGAATCCACGATTTGCGCCGCCAACGCTGAATCCACAGCGTCCAACGTCGAATCCACGACGTCCGACCGAATCCACGGTCTTCACCCAATGGCACGCTTCGAATCCACGAACGCACCTCGCTCCGAATCCACGAGAGCGATGACACCTTGAATCCACAAGGCCACGCGAGTCCACGCGCCGATTCTGGGATAAATCGTTGTTTGTTTGGGTGGTGATGATCCGCCGAATACTTAGATCAAGAGTAGATCGGAAATACCATCTAAGTATTCATTAGTTTGATTCAACTCAAGATGTGAGTATGAAAACCTAGAATCAAACTAATCAATATAGATGAAGAACCATTAAATAGATCTAATGATTTCCGTTCTTCTCTATATGTGGATCTAAGGCCGTATAAAATGATATTTGAAAATGACGGCTCTTTTTCCGATGCCCTAGAAATGAAATAGGAGGGCTATATATAGGTTAGAAACCCTAGGAAGAATATTCGGATCAAAAACAAACTTTTCTGGAAAGTTTTACCGACGGCGATTCGGATTGCATAAGCCACGATCCGGATCGCAGACGCACAGAATGCAGTTTCCAGAAAATCGCCTGTTCGGGATCCGGATCATAATCCACGATCCGGATCGTTCATACATTTTCACAAAACACCCCATTCGGGATCCGGACTGCCCAAGCTATGATCCGGATTGCAGCAATGTATGAACGAACACCTTTCGGGATCCGGATTGAAAGTCCACGATCCGGATCCTGAACATGTCCCATGTTCAGTTTTTGATGAATATGCAATTAAAACCTCTTCCAAGTGTTTCTACACTATAAGAAGTATTCGGATCATCAAAATTATTTAGTTAAACGTACCTGATCCTTTTGAATTCTTCTTTCTTGAGATTGAGGTATATGATCCACAGTTTCTTCATCTTCAATCCTCAAGACTTAAACTATTCACGAAATACGCCAACTCAAATTCCGTAACAATCTCCCCCTTTGGCGGTTTCGTGACAAAACACAGATCCACAAAGAAAATTCAAAAAGATATTTTTGTTGCTATCACCATACAACAAAAATTTACAAAAGAGTTCCAGAAATTAAAAACATGAGATAAACTCCTAAGACAGACTCTAGACTTAGACATCTGTAACCTCTGCACACAGAAAACATTCTTGACAAACAAATTCGTTAGATACCTCAAGAATTGGAACATAGAAAAAAACCAAGTGCAGAGATAGAGTTTGATCTCACCATGACATTTAAAAGAATCAGATATGTGAAAGAAACATAGTTAAAACCAACATATCTTCTAAGCAGTTGAAAACCAAATGTCAAAGTATGTTAGTCCAACACCAACTTGTTAGTCATATTACATGCCCAAATAGTTAGTCAAATAGTTAGTATAGAAGCATGTCACAAATCACAAAAGAAAAACAAAGTTGAGTTGAGATTCATATTCATACTTACCTTTTACCTTGATATCACAATCATTGTTCATTCATTGTGATTCATATTCATACTTACCTTTTACCTTGATATCACAATCATTGTTCATTCATTGTTCATTGTTTTCGCTAACTCTCTCCCCCTTTTTGTCACAAAAACAAGCCAAAACGTAGCATGAGCTACAATATGTAAGGAGAGTAACCAAAGAATAGAGTTCTAAAAGTATGCACAAACTAAAATCAAGTAAGTATAAAACTAAATCCTAAAATCAAAATCCTGCACAAAAAGAGAAGAAAAAAAAATGTCATTCGTCAGAATCCGAGTCGTCAGAGCTCGTGCAACCCAATTTATAGAACATCTTTGTCATCCGCTTGTGCATAGAGTTGACCTTTTTAGTGAAGGTAATGTGAGCTGCCGTGACGATTTCAAGCTCATTGCCAAGTCTTTGCTGTTCCTTCAAGATCTGTTCTTGCTTGACAGATAGTCGTTGTTGCAACTTGAAGATCGAAGTTAGTGAGGCTTCATCAGTCTCGCCGGGTTCTTGCTCAGACGGTGAGGCCGAGGTGCCATCACAAGGTTTCTTGTCAGTAACATGAGGTAATTTGTGAAGTGACTTCACAATCGTTGATTCATCAATCATCCCGCAACTGTGCTGATATGATGTGGAGCTTACATCAATGTCAAACTTTTGTAATATCCTCATGATGAGTAGAGGAAACGGAAGTCGCTCAGACGGATGAGGATGCACAATGTACCTTGACATTCTATTCCAGATTATATAGGGGATATTCAAGTTCAGTCCAGTAGCCTCAGAGGGATGGCCTATGAGATACAGGAATAGTAGTCGCTCCCACCTCACAACCTTGGTCTGCATGTTAGGCAAAATGTTGTAGCACGTGATGAAGTTTAGAAATCGGTACTCCAGTCGTAGATACTTTGACCTTACACCCTTACCATCAGCTGATTTGGTTCCTTCCAGACAAATCTTGTCAATCACAGTTTGCCACAATTCTTTTGTCAAACTTTTTCCTTTCAAAAAGTTAATCCCCGATGTGCTCGATTCCATTCCAAGAACGTCACCAATTAACTGCGGTGTGATCTTAAGCTTCATTCCTAGGACATTTGTATAAAAATACATAGACCCATTTTCAGTCTCCTGAAGATGTCTCGCATTCGTGTAGAAGGTTCTCACACGATACAAACAATATCCGAGAAGTTCAGGAAAACGGCAGACTTGAAGAAGAGAAGCTTGTTCTATCAATCTTCCAAATTCTGGTGAATGATTGCGAAGGGCTTCAATGTTGACATGACGTTCTCCGATGCATTCACGTCGTTCAAAAGCTCGAAGACGGTCAGAATTAACGACTACCTCTTCAACACGTGGCGGAGAGTCAGGGGCTATTGGTGCATCAATGTTAGTGTCTCGTCTTAATCCATAACGTCTAGCAAGTCGTTTCCGTTTGAAAGAGATAATTGGAGTAGACATAGGAACATTTCCAGTATTCATTGGTGCTTTCCCTTTTCGGTTAGATTTTGAAGGCAATACCTCATCATCATCATCATCAGTCAGCATATCCCAGTGTACTTCATCAGGGTTCTTTTCAAGTTCAGTGTCACTTATAACTTCCACTTCTCCTTTTCGTTGAACTTTCTTGGCGCGCTTCAATTTGTTGGTTGGTCGAGTGAGTACCATCGTGACTAGTAGCAGAATCAACCAAGAGAATGCCATTGATCCTAGTGCTTTGAGTTTAAGAAGGTGTCCTGTGAAGACCAACTCAAGAATATATGAAAAATCATCAATTTGAAAAATTTGAAAAATTTGCACCTAGACAATCATAATCATATAGAGAAGCCAAGAATCAAATTAGTTTTCCAAAAAGAATTTTAAAAATAGATCAAATCCATGATTTACAAAAATTCCTCTTTTATGCCCTAAAACCGAATTTTTAGAAATCGAAGCCTAAAAACACGTTAAACACGTGAAATCCCAGCATAAAAGTAAAACTAATTGATCCAGAGTTCTTATTTCAAAAGAAATTTGATCAAAAACCATTCACAAACGAAAAAATCCAACTTTTCAACTCACGTTTGATGAAAAAACAGAAAAACTGTGAAAAACCGAGTTTTGATCATGAAAACTTACTTGAATCCAAAGAACTTTGAGTTTTGAAGCACCAGAAAGCAAGAAATCTAGAGAGAGAAACTCTAGAAGCTTGAAAACCAGAAATTAGGGTTAAGAAATCTCGAATCTGAAAGTTTCTATATAGAACCCTAGCCGCGATCCGGATCGGCCGAGAATGTGATCCGGACCGGCCACACGCGGAAAAATCCTGCGTTCGGGATCCGGATCACTTGCCACGATCCGGATCGGCTACACCTTTTTCTTCAGAAAAATTAAGAAAAATACAGTAAAATCCAGAAAAAGTATGTAAGCACATTATCATGTCAACTTTAAACAAATGACATCGTTTCACACAACAAGAAATAGATTATGAAAAATCTATCAATAATATCCAAAAATGAAACGAAGATTTACGAAAGTTAAAACACTTAAAGTTGAACAACTTCAATTACATCTATCTTGATCCTATGTGTAATGTCTTTATCAAATCATCAATTTCAGTAAAGAAAATGAAGTACCAAGATCAATAGATGTTTGAAATCCCAGATAAGTTAAATAATATATCTAGACAATCTGTTGAAGGAGTGGCTCTTTGAGCATCTTAAATCAAAAATCCCACCTTATACCAACCATGAAATACGACTGAGTCAAGTATTTCAATATGAGTTTTATCAACAATTTTTCAACCAAAAGTTTGCTTTTCATTCATGGAGTTCCTTTTTCTTTCATTTTCTCCATGTGGTGGTAGTTTTCACACTCCTCACTGGGATGTAACTCTTTCCACATCTTTTGAGCATTTCACATTTCATTGACTCCCCCTCAATTGGCTATCAATTATTTAATATATAAAGTATTCAACCAAACCATTGATCTCGAATTCATACTCGACTAAGCAATCAAATATGATAATGACTATACCAAGAGATCATTGAGAGAGAAATTGACTTTGATCACAGAAAGATGGTTTAATTAACGTAAATGATCATTGCAACATTGAAACATTATGACATCAAAAACATAATAAATTTCTAAATGCATAAAAGGATGCAATTAAAGTCAATTTTGATATATGCTCAATTAGTGTGCTATGTACAGAACATAGATAAAGAACAAAACAAAAACAAGAACAAAAACAAAACCTAATCTAAGCAAAGGTTTCAAAAGAGTTTATTTCAAGGAAAGCATGCCAATTGCTTTACGCAAGTGAATAAAACGTTTTTGATCCAAAGGTTTTGTTAAGATATCGGCTAATTGATCTTCAGTTGAAATGTATGACAGTTGAAGAATGTTTGATTCAACTAGCTCTCTAAGAAAATGATATCTAAGTTCAATATGTTTTGTTCTAGAGTGCAACACAGGGTTTTTAGAAATGTTAATGGCACTAGTGTTGTCACATAAAATGGTTACCGAAGATGTTGAAATTCGGAAATCACTCAACACGCTCTTCATCCAAATCAATTGGGTTGAGCAACTTCCTGCAGAAATGTACTCCGCTTCGGCAGTCGAGAGTGCTATGCAGTTCTGTTTCTTACTGTGCCATGCAACAAGGCAATGGCCTAGATAGAAGCATGCACCACTCGTGCTTTTTCGGTCATCCACAGAACCAGCCCAGTCGGCATCTGAGTATCCAACAATATCCAAAGTCGTTCCCATGGGATACCAAATTCCGAAACTGATTGTACCTTTGATATACCGGATGATCCGTTTCACCGCTTTCAGGTGAACCTCCTTCGGTGCTGATTGATATCTCGCACAAATCCCAACACTGAAGGATATATCCGGGCGACTAGCCGTGAGATATAGTAGACTTCCAATCATACTGCGGTACAGTTTCTCGTCTACATTCTCACTTTGTGATTCACTTCCAAGTCCCTTATGGCTAGTTCCCATTGGAGTTGGAAAATCCTTAGAATTTTCAAGATCAAACTTTTTGACCAACTCCAGTGCATACTTGGATTGACACAAGTGAATACCTTCATCGTTTTGCTTAACTTGTAATCCAAGAAAATAATTCAACTCGCCCATCATGGACATCTCAAATTCGCTTTCCATGGTCTCCGCGAATTTAGAAGCATCATTATTTCTTGTTGCTCCAAAAACAATGTCATCAACATAAATTTGAGCAACTATGAAATTGTTTTGATAATGCTTCACAAAGAGAGTCCTGTCAGCTCCCCCTCGAGTGTAGCCCTTTTCCAAAAGGTGCTTTGTCAACCTTTCGTACCATGCTCGCGGTGCTTGTTTCAGACCGTAAAGAGCCTTTTTCAGTCGAAAAACATGGTTAGGTAGTTTATGATCCACAAAACCTTTCGGTTGAGCTACATAAACTTCCTCATTTAAAAATCCATTTAAAAAGGCGCTCTTAACGTCCATTTGAAATAATTTGATTTTAAAATGACAAGCAATAGCAAACAGTATACGAATGGACTCGAGTCTAGCTACAGGGGCGAAGGTTTCATCAAAGTCTATACCTTCTACTTGAGAGTAGCCTTGAGCAACTAACCTTGCTTTGTTCCTGATGATAGTACCTTCTTCGTTTTTCTTGTTCTTGAAGATCCATTTGGTACCTATCACATTGTGTTGCTTCGGAGGCTTTGTCAGTTCCCAGACTTTGTTTCGCTCGAATTGATGAAGCTCTTCCTGCATTGCTTTAATCCAATAATCATCTTGGAGAGCTTCATCAACATTCCTTGGTTCGATTTGAGATACATAGCATGCAAATCCGCAAACCAATTGTCTCCGTGTTCTAACTCCTTCTTGCGGATCTCCAATTATGTTCGACTCAGGGTGATCCTTGGAGATGCGTAACGTCTGAGGTAGAGGAGTAGGCGGAGGTACACGAGATGATTCCTGCACATCACATGAGCTTGAAGAACCGTTAGATGCATCAACATTATTATCGAAAGAATTGTTAGAAGAAGATGCATTAGCAGGTGAATCATCATCAAGAGAGATATCGAGGGTAGATTTTTCTGATTCAAAGTGAAAAGCTTCATCTACCTTAACATTTATCGATTCTACGATCGTCTTAGATTCTAAGTTAAAAACTCGATATGCTCTGCTGTTTGTAGAATAACCTAAGAAAATCCCTTCGTCACTTCGAGAGTCAAATTTTCCAAGATTTTCACGATCACGTAAAATAAAACACCGACTCCCGAAAATACGAAAATATTTGATGTTAGGTTTTCTACAAAACCATAGTTCATATGGTGTATTAAAGTCCCCGGGCGCAAATACACTCGATTGATAACATAGACAGCCGTGTTCACCGCTTCAGCCCAAAAATATAAAGGAAGGTTCCGGCTATGAAGCATAACACGTGCCATCTCCTGTACGACCCTGTTTTTGCGCTCGACTACACCATTTTGTTGAGGTGTGTAAGGTGCGGAGAATTCATGTTTAATGCCATTAGAAACACAGAACTCAATGAATTTAGAATTAATGAATTCACCACCTCTATCACTCCTCACTCGAGTAATCCTTTCATTCTTTTCTATCATAATACGATTGCAGATTTCGAGAAAAGAGTCAAAGGTATCAGCTTTTTCTTTTAGAAAGGCTACCCAAGTATATCTAGAAAAATCATCAACCAATAAGAAAATATACCATTTACCTCCCAGAGATGGTTGACGAGTTGGCCCCATTAAGTCCATATGCAAAAGTTCCAAAGGCCGTTTTGTACCTATGTGGTTCAAATTCTTGTGTGCAGTCCTAGACTGTTTTCCCTTTTGGCAACCGCCACACACAAGGTTTTGTTCAAAAGAAAGTTTCGGAACCCCCTTGACCACATCTTTATTTGAAATTCTAGAAGTTCCTTAAAGTTTATGTGACCTAGCCTTTCATGCCAAAGTGTTTCGTTTTTCAAAGATGCTAGGTTACATTTTTCAGAAATTTTAGAAGGAACTACATAACAGTTGTTTTCTGATCTAACCCCCTTTAAAAAGAAAGCATGGTTCAAGTCAGTTACAGTGCATTTATCAGATGAAAAATTAACTGAATAACCACTATCACACAGTTGACTTATGCTTATGAGGTTAGTCTTTAGGCCATGAACAAATAATACATTATCTAGAACCGGGCCATCTGGAATAGCTACCGTTCCCTTTCCAACAATTTTGGAAGACCGGCCATCTCCGAAAACAACAAGTCCTCCGGAGTTTTTCTCAAAGGTTTGAAAACAATTTTTATCACCGGTCATATGTCGGGAACACCCGCTATCCAAATACCAAGACGAACTATCATATGCATGCAAGGAAACAGTGGTAGCAAGACAGGGAAAGATTTCACCTTTGCGCACCCAAACCTTTTTGGTATGCGTCGGTAATGGTCGTGAAGTTGATTTCCTAGGTGAGAGCGTCTTGCTTGAAGAATTGCTGCTCCTTGATGATGTCGTCTTGAGCGGATGTACTACCAAGGCTCTTTTCCGTCAATTGGTTGGAGTTGTTTTCCGAGGAATAGCCCTTTTGGTAGTTGTTGCAAGATGTTCTTGAGGTGTGCGTTTGGCTCCAGTCTTGCAGTTTCTTCTGATGTGCCCTGAAATGCCACAACGAAAACATACCTTGGTTCTTGTCGATTCCGAAGAGGATGTAGTAGGTTCGTTGTCGTTGCTTGGCGTGAACACCGGTGTCGGAGGAGGAGATACCGACGAGGCACAAATACCGTACCACTCGAACTTGGAATGTCTCCAGTTTGAGTGTATCCGAGGCCGAACTTGTTTCTTTGACCGAGACCAAGAAGTCTGTCCAACTTACTCCTTCCAGAAGAAAATCTCTGTAAGTCATCCTTTAGTTGGCGTATGGTCTCTGTCATTTCCAATTTTTCCTGTCGGGCCTCGCCGTAGAGCTTCAAGAAGTAATTCGCTTTGTTCACCATATCCATATACTTTCTTCTCGAAATGCTCATTGGACTCTTGAAGGGAAACATTTTTGTCTTAATCAGATTGTCCCTTTCCACTTCAAGATCGGTTGAGATAGAGGTTACTCTTTTTACTTCATCTTCAAGATCCTGTAATCTCTCTTTCAACCCCTTGTTTTGTTTAGCCAGTTTCTTTGAATCCCTCAAAAGTTGATGGTAGGCTAAAACAAAATCTTCACCTTCCGAATTATCTGACTCATCGTCCGTTGCAATCTTTTCCACAGTGGAGTTGGACAGTGAGTCGGATGTACTTGCCATTAAGCACATGAAGGATGAAGGTTTGGTGGACGCGTGGAAAGCTGTCGCGTTGTCTTCTTCATCACTTGACGATGACTCATTTGACGTGGAGTTGTCATCCCAAGTGACTGCTTGCATCGCTTTCTTCTTAGCCGGATTCTTGTTGGGACATTCCGTTGCATGTGGCCGTAGCCTCGACATTTGAAACACTGAACTTGTCCCTCAGAACTTTTCTTATCCTTTGAGAAGTTCTCTTGCTTTCTTGACTTGTAGCTTGAGAACCCTTGCCTTTCTTCGACTTTCCGAAGGATGGAGTTTTGCTTGAATTTCCCCTTCGAAAGTTGCGGCGAAACTTCCTTGTCAAGAGAGCGAGCTGCTTCTCAAAGTCCTCCATAGAAATGTTCTCGTCGTCGTCCGAGGAGGATGAATCCGCGTCTTCTTCTTTAGTTGATTTCAATGCGTAACCTGAAGACTTAGAAGAGGATGCCTTTCCAGAAGAATAGTTAGTAGGAAAAGTCATTTCATAAGTTTGTAAAGCACCTACTAATTCTTCTACACGCATTTCGTCCGGGTGTTTAATTGTTTCAATGGCTGCAACCTTCGGGCGAAATCGTTCAGGAAGAGTTCTTAGAATTTTCTTACAACTTTAAATTCTGGAATCTTCTCTCCCAAGTTAGCACATGAGTTCACGATGTCTTGCAATCGTGTGTAATAGTCAGTGAAGGATTCATTCTCTGCCATAGAGATAGAGTCAAACTTGCTCGTAAGCATTTGCAGTTTCTGAATCTTCACTAAGTTAGTTCCCTCATGCGTAACTTGAAGAACATCCCAGATTTCTTTCGCAGTCTCACATGCCGAGACGCGAGAGAACTCAGTTTGTGACAAAGCATTAAATAGAGCATTAATCCTTTGCCATTGTAAGAAGATAAGTCTATCTCTTCCTTGGTCCATTTCGACCTAGGTTTTAAGGTGCGAACATCATCTAAAATTTCAGTTGGATTAGACCATCCTAATTCAATTGATTGCCACACCCTTTCGTCGATGGAAATTAAGAAAGCTTTCATCCGTACTTTCCAGTACGCATAATTGTTCCATCAAAGAAAGGGGGTCGATTGATGTTTCCACCTTCAACCATTGTTTACAACCCTATTCCCGCTCTGATACCACTTGTTGGGTTTAGGTTAATAAGGATCTAATAGGGAAAAAAACACCTAGAGGGGGGTGAATAGGTGTAAACAATAAACACTCAAAAAATCATTGTGCGATAAAACCCAATGCGGAAAAATAAAAGAACACACAAGATTTTTACGTGGAAAACTCCAAACCGGAGTAAAAAACCACGGGACCGATAACACGGCGAAATCCACTAGAGTTAACACACGTACAAGGTGATATAACGTACTCACAGACGACTCAACCTTTTACCATACGCCCCTAGTCGATCTTCTCCGCTCGCTCCACGACGCTTCTCGAATCCACGATTTGCGCCGCCAACGCTGAATCCACAGCGTCCAACGTCGAATCCACGACGTCCGAACCGAATCCACGGTCTTCACCCAATGGCACGCTTCGAATCCACGAACGCACCTCGCTCCGAATCCACGAGAGCGATGACACCTTGAATCCACAAGGCCACGCGAGTCCACGCGCCGATTTGGGATAAATCGTTGTTTGTTTGGGTGGTGATGATCCGCCGAATACTTAGATCAAGAGTAGATCGGAAATACCATCTAAGTATTCATTAGTTTGATTCAACTCAAGATGTGAGTATGAAAACCTAGAATCAAACTAATCAATATAGATGAAGAACCATTAAATAGATCTAATGATTTCCGTTCTTCTCTATATGTGGATCTAAGGCCGTATAAAATGATATTTGAAAATGACGGCTCTTTTTCGATGCCCTAGAAATGAATAGGAGGGCTATTTATAGGTTAGAAACCCTAGGAAGAATATTCGGATCAAAAACAAACTTTTCTGGAAAGTTTTACCGACGGCGATCCGGATTGCATAAGCCACGATCCGGATCGCAGACGCACAGAATGCAGTTTCCAGAAAATCGCCTGTTCGGGATCCGGATCATAATCCACGATCCGGATCGTTCATACATTTCACAAAAACACCCATTCGGGATCCGGACTGCCCAAGCTGTGATCCGGATTGCAGCAATGTATGAACGAACACCTTTCGGGATCCGGATTGAAAGTCCACGATCCGGATCCTGAACCTGAACATGTCCAGTCCAGTTTTTGATGAATATGCATTAAAACCTCTTCCAGTGTTTCTACACTATAAGAAGTATTCGGATCATCAAAATTATTTAGTTAAACGTACCTGATCCTTTTGAATTCTTCTTTCTTGAGATTGAGGTATGATCCAAAGTTTCTTCATCTTCAATCTTCAAGACTTAAACTTTCACGAAATACGCCAACTCAAATTCCGTAACACATAAGGGATGGAAGTGAATCACAAAGTGAGAATGTGACGAGAAAACTGTAACCGCAGTATGATTGGAAGTCTACTATATCTCACGGCTAGTCGCCCGGATATATCCTCAGTGTTGGGATTTGTGCGAGATATCAATCAGCACAGAAGGAGGTTCACTGAAAGCGTGTGTGAAACGGATCATCCGGTATATCAAAGGTACAATCAATTTGAATTTGGTATCCTATGGGAACGACTTTGGATATTGTTGGATACTCAGATGCCGATTGGGCTGGATCGGTGGATGACGGAAAGCAAAGCCGAGTGGTGCATGCTTCTATCTCGGCCACTGCCTTGTTGCATGGCACAGTAAAAACAGAACTGCATAGCACTCTCGACTGCCGAAGCGGAGTACATTTCTGCAGGAAGTTGCTCAACCCATTGATTGGATGAAGAGCGTGTTGAGCGATTTCCGAATTTCAACATCTTCGGTAACCATTTTATGTGACAACACTAGTGCTATTAACATTTCTAAAAACCCTGTGTTGCACTCTAGAACAAAACATATTGAACTTAGATATCATTTCTTAGAGAGCTAGTTGAATCAAACATTCTTCAACTGTCATATATTTCAACTGAGGATCAATTAGCCGACATCTTAACAAAACCTTTGGATCAAAAACGTTTCATTCACTTGCGTAAAGCAATTGGCATGCTTTCCTTGAAATAAACTCTTTTGAAACCTTTGCTTAGATTAGGTTTTGTTTTTGTTTTTTTTTGTTTTGTTCTTTATCTATGTTCTGTACATAGGACACTAATTGAGCATAAATCATAATTGACTTTAATTGCATCCTTTTATGCATTTAGAAATTTATTATGTTTTTGATGTCATAATGTTTCAATGTTGCAATGATCATTTACGTTAATTAAACCATCTTTCTGTGATCAAAGTCAATTTCTCTCTCAATGATCTCTTGGTATAGTCATTATCATATTTGATTGCTTAGTCGAGTATGAATTCGAGATCAATGGTTTGGTTGAATACTTTATATATTAAATAATTGATAGCCAATTGAGGGGGAGTCAATGAAATGTGAAATGCTCAAAAGATGTGGAAAGAGTTACATCCCAATGAGGAGTGTGAAAACTACCACCACATGGAGAAAAAGAAAAAAAAAAGATACTCCATGAATGAAAAGCAAATTTTTTTTGAAAATTGTTGATGAAAATCATATTGAAATACTTGACTCAGTCGTATTTCATGGTTGGTATAAGGTGGGATTTTTGATAAAAGATGCTCAAAGAGCCACTCCTTCAACAGATTGTCTAGATATATTATCTAACTTATCTGGGATTTCAAACATCTATTGATCTTGGTACTTCATTTTCTTTACTGAAATTGATGATTTGATAAAGACATTACACATAGGATCAGGATAGATGTAATTGAAGTTGTTCAACTTTAAGTGTTTTAACTTTCGTAAATCTTCGTTTCATTTTTGGATATTATTGATAGATTTTGCATAATCTATTTCTTGTTGTATGAAACGATGTCATTTGTTTAAAGTTGACATGGTAAAGTGCTTACATACTTTTTCTGGATTTATTTTATTGTATTTTTTTAATTTTTCTGAGAAAAAGGTGTAGCCGATCCGGATCGGGCAAGTGATCCGGATCCCGAACGCAGGATTTTTCCTGCGGGTAGCCGATCCGGATCACATTCTCGGCCGATCCGGATCACGGCTAGGGTTTTATATAGAAACTTTCAGAATTCGAGATTTCTTTACCCTAATTTCTGGTTTTCAAGCTTCTAGAGTTTCTCTCTCTAGATTTCTTGCTTCTTGGTGCTTCAAAACTCAAAGTTCTTCGGATTCAAGTAAGTTTACATGATCAAAACTCGGTTTTTCACAGTTTTTTTTTTTGTTTTTTCACCAACGTGAGTTGAAAAGTTGGAATTTTTTCGTTTGTGAATGGTTTTTGATCAAATTTCTTTTGAAATAAGAACTCTGGGTCCATTAGTTTTTGCTTTTATGCTGGGATTTCCTTGATTAACGTATTTTTAGGCTTCGATTTCTAAATTCGGTTTTAGGGCATAAAAGAGGAATTTCTGTAAATCATGGATTGATGACTTTTTAAAATTCTTTTTGGAAAATAATTTGATTCTTGGCTTCTCTACATGATTATGATTGTCTAGGTACAATGTTTTCAAAATTTTCAAAATTGACAATTTTTCGTATGTTCTTGAGTTGATTTTCACAGGACACTTTCTTAAACTCAAAGCACTAGAATCAATGGCATTCTCCTGGTTGATCATCTTGCTGGTCGCAATGCTGCCTGGGGGTTCATCTGTTAAAGAAGAACCAGGCGTCTCAACTGGAGACAAACCGAAGAAGCCAATGAAGACGCTCGGATTACAATAGTGAAGAATGGGACGGAATTCTTCAAGGATGTTCAAAGAAAATTGATGAAGAGAGAAGGAAGTTCACCAAAGGGAAGAGACTTATGAAATCTGCTCCACGACATACAATATACAAGAAGAAAAGTGTCAAAGAAGTACAAGCAGCAGAGTGGGCCTCTACCGAGCACGCTCACTTTCTGGAATTTTGCAAACTGGATCACCATGGACTGCAGGACCTATGCACCATCTGCATCTAGACAGCGTTCCTTTATTCACACACGGACAACTGAGACAGAGATATTGCATAGGAATCGATTCGTCAGAACAACAAAGACTCTCTGCTCACACAGGAAGAATATCGAGAGAGCTTCAGCAAATCCTCTGAACCAAGAAGATCAAGAAGAAATATTCAAACCTTAAGAACTTGCTTAAAGGGATTTTAAGCAAGCTGAGCTGTACTAGTTCTGATCTTCAGATGCCAACAAATTGGTCACCTTCTTTGGGTTCTTAGTTCTAGAACATGGTTTTCTTTACTCCTTAGTTTAGTTCTCAGGTTTGTGCATATTTTTAGAACTCTATTTTTTGTTACTCTCCTTACATATTGTAGCTCATGCTTTTTGTTTGGCTTTTTTTGTGACAAAAAGGGGGGAGAGAGAGTTAGCGAAAGAATGACAATGATGAATGAACTTTGAACAGTGATTGTGAATCGATGATATCAAGGTAAGTATGAATCTCAACTCAACTTTGGTTTTCTTTTGTGATTTGTGACTGCTTCTATACTAACTATTCGACTAACTATTTGGGCATGTAATATGACTAACAAGTTGATGTTGGACTAACATACTTTGACATTTGGTTTTCAACTGCTTAGAAGATATGTTGGTTTTTAACTATGTTTCTTTCACATATCTGAATTCTTTCAAATGTCATGATGAGATAAACTCTATCTCTGTATTTGGTTTTGTATGTTCCAATTCTTGAGGTATCTAACGATTTGTTTGTCAAGAATGATTTCTGTGTGCAGAGATTACAGATGTCTAAGTCTAGAGTCTGTCTTAGGAGTTTATCTCATGTTTTTAATTTCTGGAACTCTCTTGTAAATTTTTGTTGTATGGTGATAGCAACAAAAATATCTTTTTGAATTTTCTTTGTGGATTTGTGTTTTGTCACGAACCGCCAAAGGGGAGATTGTTACGGAATTTGAGTTGGCGTATTTCGTGATTGTATTAAGTCTTGAAGATTGAAGATGAAGAAACTTCGGATCGTATACCTCAATCTCAAGAAAGAAGAATTCAAAAGGATCAGGTACGTTTAACTAAATAATTTTTGATGATCCGAATACTTCTTATAGTGTAGAAACACCTGGAAGAGGTTTTAAGCTTATTCATCAAAAACTGGACATGGGACATGTTCAGGATCCGGATCGTGGCTTTCAATCCGGATCCCGAAGGTGTTGTTCATACACTGGTTCAATCCGGATCGCAGCACTCTCTGATCCGGATCCCGAACACTAGTTTTTACCTGTTGCACGATCCGGATCAGGATTGCAATCCGGATCCCGAACATGATTTTCTGGTAAAACTGTATGAACGATCTGGATGGATCGTGGCTGATTACATCCGGATCGCCGTCGGTAAAACTTTCCAAAAAGTTTGTTTTTGATC
>JAQOTM010000529.1:124249-152580 GCA_029168755.2 Tillandsia fasciculata | reverse complement strand
GGCTGATAGTGGGGGAGTTGTGGGATATCATGATCGATGGAGCCAGTTTTGGCAGATGAACCACCTGATTTATGGATTTGAGTTGGAGCCTTTGGAGGCAGAATCGTGGTTGGTGGTGATGGAGTGATCAATTGAGGGTCCCCCTGTGCTGGGAAGTTTTTGCAGTTGTTGAACTGTACGCTCCAGGTTTCGAGGGACGAAGCGCGTAGGATGCGTGCGACTGGCAGTGGATTGCGCCAGATACCCTTTCAGTTTATCTGATCCCTCTGCTTGGATTTTGGATTTTAGATGCCTCGATGGAGTAGGCATTGTGTATGGAGCGTACTGTTGCAGTTCCTTTGGATAGGGATCTGCCGCCAGAGGCGAGTTCTGGATAGAGGCGCCTGGCGCTAAGTGTTGGGGGCAGATCGGCTGGCAGAGGCACTTTCGTTTCCTTCCTGGATGGTGGACATCCTTGTGGACGGATTATGTAAAGCTTACCCAAAGGAAGGTTACCCTTTGTGATTATTAACATGCATGTTTGGGGTACAATAGATGTGCTTGAGGGTGAGCTGAGTAAGGATAATGAATGAGGAATTGCAGGAATTAATTGTGTTTTGTTATATGACGATTGCGATAATGGATTTCTGAGATGTCAGAGGTCAGGTGGACCCCGGTGGCAGCATCAGCATCGTCATCAGAGTGGCGCAGCGGTAGCGTGGATTTGTTGTCTGCGAACGGCCGTATTCCTTGCCTCAGTGTGAGCAAAGGCGGAGAATTGTGCTCCTTTTTATGGATAGCCTTGATTTTTAGGCAGATTAAGTGACGACCACCTACATTGAGCGGTTGAGACTGTGCTGCCTGGGTGGAGGGCACCAAGGCAGTGGATGGGTCGTCGCAGGTGTGATTTCATCACAGCAGTCGAGTTAGAGCATGTTGCATTCCTGCATGGACTAGAGGTAGATTTGTTACCACATGCACTTGAGGTACAGGTTCCTGTTGGGATGGTGCATGTGGGGGAGGCTTGTGGATCATGTCCATTGCAGTTGAGACCCGAGTGGTATCGGCAGGTTATTGGTAGTTGTACCTGGTCAGTGTTTGACCCAGTGCGTGGGATTGGTTGGCACAGTGCCACATGGTGTATGACTGCGGAGAGAGAAGGTTATGATCTTCTGCAAGGCAGACATTAGAGACTTGTTCATTGAGACAGTCAGAGCACACAGGTTGCAGTGACAATGCGCGAGGTGCTTACGGCGGCACCGGGACGCAAGGATATCCCTGTTATCGTGAGATCCCGGTGTGTGTTCCACCGGAGCTGATAATGATGCCGTCGATTAGGGAGATTGAGATTGCGGTTGACGTGGTTCGGGGAACCACGCCAACCCCGATAGCACCTCATTGGATACCACCTGTAGAGCTGACAGAGCTGATGGCGCAGTCGCAGGATCTGATGGATCGAGGGTCTGTTCGATCTAGTGCCACGTCGTTGGCACAGGACAGTGAGGGTCCTTGTGTGGGGTGACCGCAGGCAGGTCGGATGTTATTTAGGACCTTTTGATGGAGTTATACCCGATAGTGGTCTGCTTGGGATGCAGGTATTTTTTGGGATCATACAGTTGAGTATCCCGCCAAGATGGTGTTCTGGACCCGGTAGGGGCATTGTGAGCACAGTAAGGCCTAACGGGATGACTAAGGCCCTGTCGTTTTAGGATCTGAGGAATTGTGTGTTTCTGATGCACTTGGAAGGATTATTTGAGATATTCTTCCGGGATATTTTGATTTTACCCCATCTCTGTGTTTAGAGCTGGTGGAGTACTGGTAGATGGTGTAACAAGGTCTGTGAGGAAGAAGCTGTATGCCAAGTTGTTGTGGTACAAGTTTTAGCTTCGAGAGCATACCTTCTTGGATCACTTAGTCTAGCCATAAGAGGCGGTGGTGGAAACCGGCCAAAATGGATGCTATGCGAGAATGGCTGAGACCGGCAGTTATTTGTTGAGGTGAGGAGCTTGTGAGCCGGATAGTGCCAGCAGAGCTTGACGAATTGGTGATGAGATTGATACCAGCCCTGATTTCAGCATCGCCAGTGTTGGGAGATGGATTTGTGAGATATGTGATGCCTCCCATAGTAGCTATGAAGTTACAGTTGGATTTGTGGCAAGCATCCAATATCACCCGATAGGGCCACTGTGGTGGCGGATACCTGGAGCAGGAGAGCTGTTTGGGGTGAGTGTGTTGACTCCGCAGCTGGCGCTGTGTGGACTGTCGAGGCAAAGTGGCGTAGGGTGGTGCCACTGAGGACTCTTTGGATGATAGACCTCGGCTGAATGGTTCCTCGGATGGTCAAGATTTGGGAGCGACCAGGCGAGGACCCCCCCCCCCCCCCCCTGGTTAGGGCTCCTTTCCTTTCGGAGTTGCCTGGCATGTCACGGTTTGGGAGTTGAGGACACAACTCCCGGAATTGATGAAGTGATCGCCTGGAGCAGGTACCCTTTCTCGAGCCTGGAGGATTGGATTTACCATCTGCAAGGGTACTGGGCCTTCTCGAAGATTGATTTGCGATCTGGTTCTTTCAACTGCTTATTGTGTGTGCTGATGCCCGAGAGTTGGGGAGGTGTTGCTACACCCTGTTAGTTTTTGGATTAGAGATCAGAGTTTACGTGATCAGTTGGAGGACCTATATCGGATGCCCCGGGAGTACAGAGGTACTTGGATCGAGCTTGTTGTGCCGATGGACTTGTGGTTGGATCATCTGAGGCTCTGGGAAGAGCGGAGGCTTGTACCGATGCAGATTACTTGATAGCTCGAGCAGTTAGCCCAGTTGCACTTGGTTGAGTTGGTGCCGTTTTTCTAAGTGCCCGCCTTTATGTTGTTCAATGGAGACCCGAGGACCGCATCGCGCCTCTGGAGGAGGTATTTGTCAGCCTTGGGAGCTTGAGTAGTAGATTATTGATATTTACCCCCTTTATGTGGTTAAGATTCTGTATTGAGGAACGACTTTAGTTTCGAGGATGAAACTTTCTTTTAGTGGGGGAGGATGTGATGACCCGGATCTCCGCAGAGCTGCTACAGTGCGTTGGGGTGGCCATTGGAGGCCTACATGGTGTGTTGGAGGTGTTTGGGGCATAATTGGACATAAGTTGGGACTTCGGACTTATATGGACCCTGTGAGTGATCAGAGGACCCCGTGGAGGGTTTAGAAGTGGTTTCGCGCGAAGCGGATATTTAAATTGGGCTCCGCACGAAGTTTGGACTAAGAACGCATTTCCGGGTGCCTTCGGCAATTTTTAGAGTTGGAATTTGGCGAAACGGACGTCAAATTCGGATTCAGCGCGCGAAAACGGTCAAAATGGACTACCCACTTGATGTTTTTGGGCACGGGTTACTGTTCACCGCCGGAACAGTAACTCCGGCGATCGCCGGCGGCGGCGGGCAGCGGCGGAGAGGCGGCGGCGCGGCCTCGGGCAGGCGACAGCGCGGCGGCGGGCAGGCGCGGGCAGCGCGCAGCGCGCGGGCAGGGGGCGCGGGCAGGCGCGCGGTCCACACGCGGCGTGCACCGAGCGGGGTGCCACGTGGCGGCTTCCCATTGGAGGGTTCACAAGTCGCGGTCTACGGAGAAGCGTGGTGTGCACGGTGGATTGGGCGGGAAGACACGTGGCAGGATGTCATTGGTTCGGTTCATGAAGTCGGGTGCACCGGGTGCAGCGAGTGAGAGGGTTGACACGTGGCGCGCGGGGATTGGGCGCGCCACTGTGCGTGGCAGGCGCGGACGGTGCGCGGTGCACGGTGGACCGGGGTGCGCCACGTGGCGGCCCGGATTGGTTCGGTGTTTGAGGTTGTTGTGCACCGGGTTCAGCGAGATTATGCTTGGACACGTGGCGAGCGAGGATTGGGCGAGCTACTGTGCGCGTACGGGCGGCAGGCGGCGGGCAGCGTGCGCGGAGGCGGCAGGCGGCGGGCAGCGGGCGGGCGTGGCGGCCACGGCGCCGACGTGGCGCACGCGTGCGCCACGTGGCGTCCAGCCATTGGCTGCGCCAGCGGCTGCGTTGACCGAGGTACGGCACGTGGCGCGAGGAGGTTGGCCGGATCCGCTGTGTGGTGTTCGGGACACGTGTCGGCGCGAGGAGCGGGTCGGACGGTCGTGCGGTCCGACCGGATCGCGTGCGCGGAGTGGGCCGGGCCGGGCCGGGTTACTGTGCGCGCCCGAAAGTGCGGCCGGGCCGCACTGTTTGCGCCCGAATCTTTCGGGCGCCCGAAACCGGGACCCATTGGTCATTTTGGAATTGTTTGGTGGGCCTATATAAGGCAGCCCACTTCCCTCATTTCCTTTTTCTTTTTCCGAGCTGTAGAGAGGGAATGAGAGGGAGAGTTGTATATGAAAGTTGTTCCCCTTGGTGCCCTTGATCTCGTGGTGGATTCTCAGAATGTCTGGAAGCTCGGCAGCGGCGATATCATTTTTACAGTTCGCCTCGGTTTTCGCCCCATTTCGGCCCATTACCGTCGCAGTTCAGTCAGAAATTCGCTGTGAGCAAACCAGGAGGAGTTTTTGGACGATTTCTTCGACAGCGTGTTCCTAAGAGGTAAGGCTTCGATTTTCGTGTTGATCGCTTCGCTCTGTTTCGCACTTTTGGCACGTTTCCCGAGACATCTTTGACCCCCTCTTTTGCTGTGTTTGGAGTTTGGACAGCGGTACCTTCGACGAATTGTTTCTCGGCGTAGGAATATCGGATCGAGGCGATTCAAGAGTCGATTTTGGGCTACTTTTCGCAAGGAACGCGCTAGATTTTTCTGGGATTTTATGAGATTATTTCGAGGAGAAAATTACTGTTTTCTCAGTGTACAGTGTGCAGTTTTTCTTCACAGTTTGATGTTTGGATTACCACCTTGCCGAATTTATAACTTGACTTACCGAACTCGGATTTGGGCGTGCAAGGTACCGTTTCGAAGCTATCGATGCGAGGATCGCTGTGATATTTTTCTGGGAATTTTCTGGGCACTTCCTGCAGGTGATAATTTAACAGTTCTGGGACTGTTGTTGTATGTTTTTGTATGAGCACTATTTGGGAGCCTAAGTGTATTTAGTGGACTTTGTGTTGTGCCAGGAGTGTTTCGGGTGTACTGTTCTTGTTGGAGCGCAGGATTGGAGTTTTTGGTATTTTCTGCTGTACGGACCCGGACAGTTAGCGCTTCAGGTGGGTGGTTGTTGCATGCCTCTACACCTGGCTTACTTACTAAGTTTATTAGAAAACCCCCAATGTTGAGCATATTGATTAAGTATCCTGCATGTTTGCCTGATATAAATGTGAGCCTATCATCTGAGGTTAATTTTGTGAATATAGCATGTTGGGGATATTACTGGGGTAATACTGCTGTGGAACATGATCATTGGAATAATTTATTATTGATAATTAACATGCTATTGTAGCACCTAGATTTTATGAAAATGGATTAAATAGATTAATGGGTGGGACATAATGACTTATATATGTGCGGGTTTACTCTGGGGATTTATTATGGATCAGGGATCATATACATGTGTAGTTGACTGATGATTTTAGCATGATGTCTTATTTATGTGGATATTATTAAATATTACACATGCAGAACTGTTATTTGACATTCTCCATTTCATATTGCCTGAGGACTTTTGCATGCTTATTTGGACATCTAGATAGGCCACTATTTTATTGCTACACTATCATATTGGGATTTGACTTAGGAGAAACCATGATTGCTTTCTTTCTCCTTTTCATTTGGACTTTTGAGTCATGTTGCTCGAGTTCGAGCAGAGGTTTTGGGATAGTGTAGCCGGGACCTGCGGGTCAGTGACAGGGTGTACTTGATGTTGGATTATGGGTTATTGCGGCAACCGCGGACAGTAGGCGGTTGACCGGATCTTGATTATTTCACCCAATTGTGGGTTGGGGGTTATTGCGGTGACCGCGGACTTTGGGCGGTTGACCGGATGTTTACTATTGCATCAGATTGGGTATCAGATTTCTCTAGTGGATGGTATTTCCCACTTTTGAGTATTATTGTATCGGATCGGGGTTTCATTAGTGGACGGAGTTTCCCACTTTGATCATAGTCATGATCCAGTCCTGCTATTGTGAGATATTGGTTACAGAGATGCTTGATACAGTGATACTTTACTCGTGTGGGTCGCTCCCCTCGAGTGCCACTCCGGAGTAGGCTTTAGACCGTGTTGGGTTCCGGTCAGTTGGTGAGTTGTGAGTGATGGCAGAGCAGGCAGTACCAGTTTACTGGTGGTACCAGATTGGGTCTATTTGGTCAGTTACTGTTCCCTGATGCATTCATACCGTCATTTCCTTCGGTATTGCATTTAGAGGCATACTTGTGGTGGTTTCCCCTTTTATTCAGTAGTTCTGTTTACAGCTTTACCCCCTTGCCCTTTTCTTGCCTCTAGTAGACTTAGTGGGTACGCCGGAGCTTGAGGCTTTACCCACAGGGGGAGGCTACTGGTTTACTAGTGGTTCTCACCCCCATTGTTGTTTTCCCTTTCTTTTCTTCCCCCTGTTTTGCAGAGTCCTCTTCGGGAGTTGCTGATCTTCGATCGTTGTCCGGGGCGAGGGAGTCACGAGCTAGATCTGTACCACCCGAGGAGTGTAGCTGTATCCCCTGGTTGGAGATTCCTGTAGCTGTTGGCTGGTTTTACTGTTATCCTGGAGGGAGATCTTTTGTATTTGGAGAGACTGAGACGGATGTACTATAGTTTTAGTTTATTTCCTTTTATAGTTGAGAGATGCTGTACTGAGGACATTGTATGATGATTATCTGTATTTGAGGAAATGGATATTGTACTTTATCTCATGTTGTACAGTGATTGGATTTTATTTTACAGCATTTCATTTCAGCTCTGATATTTGTGTAGCTATAATACTATCTTTTGCAGGTTAGACGCTTCGCCTATGCGGGTTTTGGCATAGGTGGCGGATCTGTTGGCGAGCCCGGGTTGCAGTTTCGACCCCGGGGCGTGACAATTTCTGATAGACCCTGATCTACATGAGACACATCATATATATCTGTTCATCAGCTCCTATATTTCAGTACATAGATCTGCATGATTAGATGATACTTGTTGATACTTGTCACTTGAGATACTGCTTTACATCCCGATATGCATGATTGATTGATCCTGATCAATAGATGTTGACTAATGATTCCCTATTGGGATCTCGGCATGTTGCCGACTACCCGGTCACTAGACCGTGAGCTTGAGCATTTGCATGATTGATCGCCTGCACTGCTGTACTTCACGAACATGGCCGGGGTCGCTCCCCGTGGAGCTTGTTCTTTACCGGTAAAGTGGTCTGTGTACGACCCGTGACTCCCAGGTTAGTGCCCAAGGGTGCCGGAGTGTTGACTCCCAGGTTAGTGCCCGAGGGTGCCGGAGTATGTCAGCCAGGTTGGTGCCAGGTTTGGCGAGATGTCCCTGAGGTCTTGTTGACCAATATGGTGGCTTGTGATTGGATGTTTGGTAGTCTCTTTATTGACGCATTACTTTTACCTTGTACTGCTGCTCAGTTTATTTCTAGTATGAGTTGGTAGATATGCTTTGATCACCTGCAGTTCCTTATGCATGATTATTATGGATACCTTTGACTTCCAGCATATATGACCTACCGCTTTTATGATTGATTATCACTGACATATCCTGATTTACAGTATTTCTCATCTGTAGTCTTTACGATTGAGTACCTGCCTAGTTAGCATATCTGTGGATCTTAATTATTAGTGGACATTTATGTTTTCCAGCTTTTCCTATTGACTCTTACTATCCGCAGATTTTAGTACCCAGTAGGTACGATTAGCTGATCCTCGGCTCGTCGAGCCCACTGGGATACATGTATAGTGTATCTCACACCCCCTGGGTGACCATTTTCCAGGTCCGTCGGGTGGAGGGATGTCGGGACGATCCAGTGAGGCTGTCACGATAGAGCTGTCCCCCTGATGATATATTGATGTCTGAGATCTTCGATGATTGTAGCTGACTTTTATTTATAGCATTCAGCTTCCAGTTTATTTAGATATTTCAGTTTGATGATAGTATGCTATTTCAGATGATTAGTATTGATTTAGTGAGATATGTATTACTCTCTGATTGATGATTGGATTAGTCTAGCCGTGCATGTATAGGAGAGACCCTATTCCTTGGGATAGGGGATTTCCTATATGTGTGGCGGTCTGTTACGCCTGTTTTGCAAACTCTGATTTATTCAAAAAAAAAAAAAAATTCAGACCTGATTTTTAAACTCGGGGCGTGACAGATTAGACGGTATCAGAGCAATAGGTACACGGTACCTAGGAAAATTGATTAGGATCTGGTTAGGATGAACCCTAGGATGACTTATAACGTGAGAGCGCGGGGTATTTGTCTAGCGGTTAGGAGCTCAGGTGTATTTTCACACTTATGAGACGCTTTCCTAACTTGTGGTTGTGACTACGAGCGGTGTTCGCACGCGCTTTGGGCTTAGGGGTCATAGTGGGTGCAGCGTTAGCTGCGGTTGTGGTACGAGCCATGGGTTTGATATATCAATGGAGCCTGAGGGCTCGGATTTTTGACAGCGGCAGAGGATCAGTTCACCGCATTTCGCTGGGTTAGTCCAGCAGACGGCTCAGCATCAGATTGTTGCTCTTGTTGCACTGGCCCCACCACTAGTCCAGGTATTTGGAGAAGTAGTAATCCTCCAGTCGTCCTCGCGTCATTGGATATAGTACTTTGGTCGCAGTCGTGATTATCAAAACTATGTTGTGGCCGCTATTACTGGAGATTCCCCGATTATAGCTATGGGGATGCCTTGAGGCTAGCAATTGTGTTGCTTTGGATGGAAGGATTCTGACGACACTCAGCAAATATGAGACCTTATTGAATCGTGTCCCAACCCTGATCAGTGTAAAATAATTTGGGATTCACGATTACTTTGATAGAGATGATGATAGCTTGAGGAATTTGACTTTCATCGTAAAAGAATTCGATTTGTAGTTGATTCGCAAATTGGTTTGGAGTCATGATCGTTCCTGACGATATTTGAGCTACGATTGGCGTCGCTAGTGCTGTGTTAGCAAATGGTGATGCGTTCGAGGTAATGGAGAACAATGGAATATGGTTCTAGATTCCTGTGAGTAGCCAGAGTTGCACTCATGACCACGAGATGGTAGGGATAGTTGATATAGGTTTATAGTATCGGTATAGAGATTTGTGTCGTGAGGTATGAGTTATACCTTTTGTTGACTCCGGTGGGAGTCGTGTCCCCAACTTGATGTTGGCGACAGATCTGTGGTATTTCACTTTTCTTTTGATAAGCACGTTGGCTGCAGACAACGTACTGTCGAAAGAGCTGAGGAAATACCCCACCCTGAAAAGGGAAACATCATGATTGGGTCTATTTATCTGCTTACTTAAATTTTAGTTTTCAAGGTTGTCTTTGGACAATGATGTTATAGTTTCAGTGATGATATCCCAGACCGTATCAGACCTTAGGTAGGTCTCAGACAGATCGCGTGCATAGTGGATTATCTTTGTCATTATTGTGGACACTGGTCCTAACTTGTGGTCACTAGCCACGTTGATCTCGCCAAATTTTGCTACTGAGTTGATAATAGAAATATATGGTTTAAGCCCAAAAAGTTGGACAACATGTCCAGATCGGATATTTTAAGCTTTACGAATGGTGACTTTGGGTTGCCATGTTTTATGATGTTAAGAGACTGATCGTGTGATGTTTAACCGGCAGTTGTGTGTCCTTAGTAGTCTGAGGTATAGTTCTAGCAACTGGCGGTGAAAATTTTGCCACAAACGATTATAAAGTGTAAGAAGAGATTCTCTACCTTATACGATTTCACTTAAGAAAGTGAATCTAGTGAACCTATGAACTTGAATAAACGACCGGTTATGTTGAAAGATTAGCTTGTATGCACAGATGGAAATTGCAATAGATTTGAAAGTATGATGATCTTGGAAGTACATCAGGAATCAAGCGTTTTGGGATCCGCAACAGGCTCAGTCCTCGATTTGTCGGTCCCTTTGAGATATTGGAGCATTTTCCTCATTATGGGACTCCTAGTTGTATTAAGTTTCAGGGACGAAACCTTTTTTTGGTGGGAGTGATGTAATAAACCGAAATATTTTATTTTTAATAAATAGATTAACAGTAAAATTTGAGCCGGAGTTTGGATGCAAAAGTCCTATATTGACCTACTTGGTCAATCGCCAGTGTGCAATTTGCACAATTTACGAAGCAAAAAGGCTATTTTTCAATCCGGACATGATCTTGGAAATCCGAGTTGACCGTTACGATCGTCTCGTCAAACTGAGCGAGATTCATATTCAGTACCTTTTGATCTGACGGTCGGATCTTCCAGAAATCAGCAAAAAAGCGGGCGAACAGTGGCCTGCGCACAGTGTCACTTAAGTTAAATACTGTAGATGAACTGTAACCCCAGATTTCGGAACTTCATCGAATGCAACGGGGACTAATTCACTGTTCGAATTCCGAACACAGCGATCCAAATAGTCGATTTGATCCGTTTTGACGATCTGAACGCAATGGCGCTGACGGAATTCCCGTTTGACGACTCTAGAGCCTCGAAAAGTGCGATAAACTGTATTTTGATACAGTATTTTTGGACCCAAAATTCATCTGGGCGTTTTTTCGAAAAACGAAAAGCGCTACCTGATAGGATTCGTCGAGCCAGACATCGTGGCGAAGTCCGTTTTTTAGTTTGACGACTTGATCATCTCGAAAAGCGTGAAATACTCAGAAATTTGCGTTATTTTGCGATAAATTCTTATATTTTATGTACCAAACAACAAGGGAATGATTGGTGAGGGTTCTCTGTGCAAGATGGGTTGTATAGGGATGGACCTAAGTCTAAAAATTAGAGAGATGAAGGGCTAGATCGCTTTTTGTTGCAAAACCACCCTATTCTATACTAATTGAAACCCTAACCGAACCCTAGCTCTATTATGGAAACCGCAGCCTCCACGACACCTCTCTCTCTTCCTTCTCTGCGATCCCCAAGCCGCACGCCGCCGGCCGCCACCTCCTCTCGCCGGAAAAGCAAGAAAACCCACCTTGTTTTCTTGGGATTTGTGAAGGAAGCAACTTGGAGGGTTGGGATCTTTCCAATCCACATCTGGGATCATCCTCAACCATCTGTGAGTAAAACCCTAGAGCCTCGAAGCCCAGAACCACCGCGCGCCGCCGGGCCATCTCCTTCTTCTTCTTCGGGTCCGATAAGGTAAGCCTCGATTTCTATTGGGTTTTCAACAACTTCGACCTTGGAAGTCGGCTTCTGGAATCTCAAGGATGTCCCAGGTCGAGCCCCAAGGTCTGGGGACCTCCGGTTGCCGGCGGGCTAAAGATAGGTCGCCGGAAACCTAGTTTTGGCCGCGATTTTTGTGCGGCGTTTCTGAGGCTTCTGCGGGGGAAGAAACTTGATCAAATTCTTCTGTAGGAACCCAAGAAGACCTCCAAAAAGTTTGAAGCACTTTGGTGCATTGTGGGGCGCGGGGGAGCAAAACCTAGAATTCGGGTTCTTGGTGTTGGCCGCCCATCGCCGGCCGTCGCTTCCTCCGGCGCCGGCCAACCTTGGTAAGTGTTCTTACACCTCAAGCTTGCTTCTAGACCGGTTGCATGCAAGCCATGCGGTCTCTTTTCCAAGTTGCCATTAATGGGTTCCTAAAGCTTCATCTTCTTCTTCCTCGGGTTGGGGGTACACAGGGGCTATCAAGCTTGCTTGGCTGAGGTTTATTCCACCTCTGGAAGTCCCAGGAAGGTTATGCTCACCTTTGTTTGAAGAGTGACCGAGTGGGAGGTGAGTTCGGCCGTCTCGTGCTCCAAGAAGACAAAGGCAAGGAGTGGTGGCTCTAGCAACTGAACCAGTGAGCTTACAACCTGCCACAGGTGAGCCCTTGAGTTTTTATGATGTTCTCTAAATGGTGCTCACCTTTGTTGCTGCCCAGAATTCGTGAGTGTAAAATTAATCAAAGTCGAGCTCTTGCTTGGAGTGTGTTGACCCTACGCCTGGTTTGGTGTATTTGTTGAGGGCCAGAGGTGAGCCTCTGTGTTATTTAGTACCCCTGAGCATGATGCTCACACTAGTAATGGAAAAGAACCAATGCATTGATAGTTATCACAACTTTGAGTCTCAATGCACAGTATTTATGGGCCAATTTGTGTTTGTGTTGCCCAATCTGAGTTCAGACTATGAGCACGAGGTCCAGCACGTTGAAATATAGTTACTGGTAAAATATTGTGATTTAAGATGCTCTGGATTGAAAGTTATAAATTAATTAGTGAGAAATTACCTGTTTATTACGCAATTTTGAAAAGTCTAGGGGGCTTACTGCAATTGTAACGAAGTATAAAGTTGTAATTAATATTTACATGATTTATGGATCTTTCGTTGGATTCCAAAAGTGTTCGGTTGAGCGGGAAACGGATTAAGTTTCGTAAATCGGCAAAATCGTCGATTTTACGGTTTTCGGCGCGAGTACGCGTTCCGATTTAGATTTTGGATTATTGTTGATGCCTCAGAATACCTATGACACTGTCCTGGTTGGTCTAGTGTCTTGGTATTATCGTCGAAAAACTCCGAAATCCAAATTGGGCTCTAAAAGGATTGCTAAGGGCATTCTGGTAAATAAATCACTTAAATTGTTAAGTTGACGACTCAGTCTACCTAAATATCTAAAATATGATGATTAGGGATCAGTAAAGGTAGTTGACAGTTTTCAGTTTGTTTTAGTGTTAGTCGGGTTGGGTTTGAGCGAGTCAGTCACTGATCACAGTTTTCTGTTCAGGGCCTAGCAGTTCAGCACCAGCCTCCCAGTAGACCAGCGGGAGTTCGGGATCGGCCTACATTGAGGTGGGTTATCTTCGAACCGGGCCTCAGCTTTTTGGCCCTCTGGTTGCTTTAGTCCAGTCGGACACCTGTTTTTGGATTAGCCTATTGATTTGATCCATATGACCCATGATGACTTCATCTATATATCACATGATCTCCCCGATAGATATTGATTCCTCTGGATTTGTCATATACACCTGTGCTTGACATTATCTGTTTACGATTAGTTCCGCTGACTGGATCTATATGCTAGATGATTATTTCTGATAGACCCTGATCTACATGAGACACATCATATATATCTGTTCATCAGCTCCTATATTTCAGTACATAGATCTGCATGATTAGATGATACTTGTTGATACTTGTCACTTGAGATACTGCTTTACATCCCGATATGCATGATTGATTGATCCTGATCGATAGATGTTGACTAATGATTCCCTATTGGGATCTCGGCATGTTGTCGACTACCCGGTCACTAGACCGTGAGCTTGAGCATTTGCATGATTGATCGCCTGCACTGCTGTACTTCACGAACATGGCCGGGGTCGCTCCCCGTGGAGCTTGTTCTTTACCGGTAAAGTGGTCTGTGTACGACCCGTGACTCCCAGGTTAGTGCCCAAGGGTGCCGGAGTGTTGACTCCCAGGTTAGTGCCTGAGGGTGCCGGAGTATGTCAGCCAGGTTGGTGCCAGGTTTGGCGAGATGTCCCTGAGGTCTTGTTGACCAATATGGTGGCTTGTGATTGGATGTTTGGTAGTCTCTTTATTGACGCATTACTTTTACCTTGTACTGCTGCTCAGTTTATTTCTAGTATGAGTTGGTAGATATGCTTTGATCACCTGCAGTTCCTTATGCATGATTATTATGGATACCTTTGACTTCCAGCATATATGACCTACCGCTTTTATGATTGATTATCACTGACATATCCTGATTTACAGTATTTCTCATATGTAGTCTTTACGATTGAGTACCTGCCTAGTTAGCATATCTATGGATCTTAATTATTAGTGGACATTTATGTTTTCCAGCTTTTCCTATTGACTCTTACTATCCGCAGATTTTAGTACTTAGTAGGTACGATTAGCTGATCCTCGGCTCGTCGTGCCCACTGGGATACATGTACAGTGTATCTCACACCCCCTGGGTGACCATTTTCCAGGTCCGTCGGGTGGAGGGATGTCGGGACGATCCAGTGAGGCTGTCACGATAGAGCTATCCCCCTGATGATATATTGATGTCTGAGATCTTCGATGATTGTAGCTGACTTTTATTTATAGCATTCAGCTTCCAGTTTATTTAGATATTTCAGTTTGATGATAGTATGCTATTTCAGATGATTAGTATTGATTTAGTGAGATATGTATTACTCTCTGATTGATGATTGGATTAGTCTAGCCGTGCATGTATAGGAGAGACCCTATTCCTTGGGATAGGGGATTTCCTATATGTGTGGCGGTCTGTTACGCCTGTTTTGCAAACTCTGATTTATTCAAAAAAAAAAAAATTTCAGACCTGATTTTTAAACTCGGGGCGTGACAATTATCAAAAGAATTTATTTTACCATCCTGGTGGATAATAAATTTTTTAGATAAAAATAAAGATAAAATTATAAAATAGTTAAGTATAACTTTTTAAACCGCAGAATTGTACAGTAAACATTAGCTTAACCACATTGGGGACAAATTGAACTTTATGCTATCATTTGAGCATCCCGCTTTTTTAGGTTGTTTTTATTTTGGGCTTTGCTATCTATACATCCCGAATGGGTGTATATCATACACCCCACCCCATCCAAGGGGTGGGGACTTATTCACCGATCACTTCAAGTGAAGTGATCGGTGAATAAGTCCCCACCCCTTGGATGGGGTGGGGTGTATGATATACACCCCATCGGGATGTATACACATTTTTCTTTTATTTTAGGTTTTTACGTCTTATTCTTCTGTCTTCTAAAAATATTTATTTATTTTCTAAAAATTTAAAGTTATAATTTTTATTTCAGCACTCGTACTATTTTGTATATAAATTATATAATTCAGTCGAATAATTTACTTGTCACGCCCCGAGTTCAAAAACTAGTGTATAAATTTTTTTTTTTTTTTTTTTTTTTTTTTTTTTTTTTTTAAATCAGAGTTGCAAAAACAACTAGGGCAATGACAGACCGCCACATATATAGAAGAGTCCCAATCCCCTATGGAATTGAGCCTTTTCTATATATGCACGGCTAGCTTGGCAACAATTATCAGAGTACTAACTACGTACTACAAATAACAATAACAACAACAACAACAATGTTACAGATTTCTTTACAAATATATTACATCTGAATACCACTTGAATTAACTATTTCTAAATACACGGCTGTCCAAGGTCAATCTCTATCTCGGAATCTCACCAACACATCCCGACATCCCAGCACCCACTCGGCCTGAAAAACAGTCACCCGAGGGTGTGAGATACACCGGAGTGTATCCCAGTGGGCACGACGAGCCGAGAAATAGCAGATCGTACCTACTGGTATACAATACTAGAGGAAAGTAATAATCAGGGGTTAGAATAATCAGATAGGCAATCATAAAGATCAACAGATATATAATCACAGTTAGGATATGCAGATATATAATCATGGAGATCACAGTTAGGATATGCAGATATATAATCATGGAGATCACAGTTAGGATATGCAGATATATAATCATGGAACTGTATTTAATTAGAGGATAGCAAAAATCATGAGTTATGATAAAAGCAGGCTGAACAGGCAACATATGCATCAACAACTGAAAACACAAAGACCCAATCACAAGCTACCATATTGGCCTTCACAAGACCTCAGGCAAGGCTGCCCACCTGGCACCACCTGGTTGACATTCCCTCCACTGAGGGGTCACGGGTTGCCACAGCTAACCACTTTACCGGTAAAGTACACCGCTACGGGGGATCAGCCCGCTAGTGTACGTGAAGAACAACGGTGCGGGCGATCATAATGCAAATGCTCAAGCTCTCGGTCCACTGACCGGGTAATCGGCAACAAGCCGGGAAATCCCCACTGGGATGCAATGACAAGATCAACTGAATCTCAACACTCATGCAGGAACACTCAGCAACTAAACAATAAATCTCAACTCATATGCAAGATCAAGGCAAATCTCTCTCAACAGAAGCTCACAGATAAACTCATCTCAACCACACAAACCAACCAAATGATACAAAACTTAAACACATATTTTTAAGAAAACTGTTTTGAAAAGTTCAAACCTCGAAGAGCGTTGCCCTCGTCCTATCAAACAAGAACAGACTCAGGCGACACTACGAAGCTTGGGTTTTCGATCCAAACCTCGCAGAGCAGTGCCTTTATCCTATCAAACAAGAACAGACTCCGGTGACCCTACGAAACTTGGTAAAAACATTTATTTAATAAAATCATGTATTTAGTAGCATAACGGGTGAACAACAAGCCGAAACAATCCAATCAACGATGCAATATCAGAATCAACTGAATCTCAACTCATATGCAGGAATACTCATCCACTACTATAGTTTGGATCAGAAATAATCAGGGAGTACTGATAAACAGGTATGCAACTAGAAATGACCAAATCCCAACAAGGGTGCAGAGTATAATCAACAACTTCTAGAACATGGATCAGGATATAATCAAGTATAATGTGCAAGCTAGCTAATGACCATTCAGGCATGGCAAATGTCCAGAAATAGAGTCATAATATTTGGAAGCAACTGAGAATCAATCATGCACAACTAAAATCCTTTTTAGAAAAACTATTTTGAAAACATGTTTTATATCCAAACCTCGAAGAGAGATGCCTTCGTCCTATCAAACAAGAACAGACTCCGGCGACCCTACGATGCTTGGAGACAAAACATTGGTTGAATAAAAACACGTTTATAGCAAAATAAAACTGATCAAAAGGAAGGCAGGCTCAAACATCAACTAGGCTACAAGAACAGGGGTCCAACCAATACTATACCCCAGAGGGCCGAAATGATAAAGCCCGGACCGAAGATAAACCCACCTGACAAATTGCAGGCGACTAAACCGTATCCACAGTATGCTTAGAACCAGAGGCACTGAATAAACCTGAATCAATCATATGGATCAAGGATCAACTCTGACTCTAACTTATTCCAATTCAACTTAAAACCCATATCAATTTTAAAAACCTCTACATAGCCATTTTGCATTTTTGTTTCTCCGGGACTTCAAATCAGTTTTTAACGCGAGCATCGCGTCCAGTGACCCCAAATTAGCCAAGAGTACACTGTCGCGGCTTCGCAAACAACCTTAAACAAGGTTTGGGCCAAAATTACTCTTAAGGTAGTTAATACTATAACTTTTAACCTACACATCTTTTATTAAAACTTTGTATATGAAAGTGTCTCTGGACAGTGTCAAGATACCAGGGCTCACCCTAACTGTAGCCCAGATTTGTTGGTTCAACCAGAACCATAGCCTTGCACACTTACAATTTCACAATGCTCCAAACTTTATTCCACACAGATCCTGTTTGATCTGAAGTGAACATTAAGCTCAGGGGACCATTTGAAGCATCTTTTATTTTACAGTGAGGCCTAATTCCAACATTTTCTTCATTGAGGCATTAATACAAACATCTAACATGCACACTATACCATGTGTAACATAACCAAAATTTGAGCTTGGTTCTCTGCAACAAAGGAACCTGGAGCAGAATTTCTTGGATCAAATGATCTACTAAGTTCCAGGAATCTTTTCCTTCAACTTGGAGCAAGTTGCAAACCCTCGGTTGGCCGGGCTCAAGGAAGAAGATGATGCCCATAAATCTTGAAATTCGTGACCAACCAAACAAAGGTTCTGGGGCTCAACAACTTGACCAACGAGCTTCTATACATCACAACAAGCCTACCTGAACCCGTGCCCGGCGACGAGGTGCGGCGGCGACGGCGGGGAGCCAAGCTCGGATTTGAGCTCAACACCTCTAATGGCGGATTTTTACATAGCAGCTTTGAAGCCCTACAACATGGATGGAAAGCTTCCATGGGGTCATATGAAGCTTCCCAACCACCTCTCCCCGGCCGGAGATGACCGGAGCGCCGGCGGCGGCTATAAGGCTTCATTTCGGGTCACCCATGGCCGCACCAATTTGGTGCTGCATGGGTGCCATGTAAATGCATGGGGGCATTCCTCTCACTCCCAGGAAGACTTCTGGGGCGCATGGCCGGCGCCGGAGAAGCTTGCCGGCACCGGAGCACAAGGCTCGGCCAACTTGCAAAAACCCGAAAAGCTAGGGCATCAATTTTCTTCAAAAATACTCCACCTCCCTCAACCAAATTTTGTAGATTTCTTCCATATATCCTACAGTCCCTACCCTCCAATTTTGAGTCCGTCTAGTCCACAGGTTAAGAGTTCTCTCGAGGCGGAGTAACACTAGGTTTCCGGCGACCCATTGTGGCCGCCGGCCAACCGTGCTGCATGGGGCTCGGGGCTAGGGCTGTAGCATCCTAGGGACCTATAGAAGTCCACTGCTAGGGGTCTCGGGTGCAGGAAACCCATGGTTAAAGTGCCTCACCTTGGCCGAGCTCGGGGAAGAAAGGAAGTAGCCGGTTCTCACTCTCCCTCCTTCGCGCGGCCACGGCTTGCTCCAGCAAGGATCACAGGTACCAGAGGAATCCTCAGGAACCTCCCAAAACCAACCCTGATAAAGTTGGGTCCAACCTTTTCTTTCTCTTCCTTTCTCTCTCGTTTCTCTCTCTATGGTGGCTAGTGTTCTTGGGTGTCCAGGACTCCGGGCTTGATCAGGAGGAAGCCCAGGCACCAGGAACTCCTCCCAAAACCCAGAGAAAGCTTGGTGAAGCTTTGGTTCAAGTTCCCTTCTCCTCTCTCTCTCCCTCGGGTTATCCTTTAATGGTGTTGGGTTCTTTGGCTTCTCACTACACGCATGGCTTAGGCAGAGTACCTAGGTAATGTTTGAGTTCCCACAAGACTCTTCGTGCATGGAGCCAAGGCATACCAAGGGTCACTTGCTTCTTTAATGGTAGATCCCTTTGCAAAATAACCCCAAACCCAATTCACACTTAACCTCAACCCTCCGAGGCCTTCTCAGTGGGTGCAAAATGCACCAAACCCCTTATGGTTACAAGCCCTTAGAGTTAAACACATAAAATATTAGGTTCCTATTACAAATTAGTCCATTTTTAGGGATTTTCATACTTTTCGAGGCAATCCGGTCGTCGTTTCGCGAAACGGACTTTGCCACGACGTCCGGCTCGTCGCGACATGTCAAGTAGGGTATTTGTTTGTTTTTGGTTTGACGCTCGGATAAAATCTGGGCCAACAAGTTCTTGTATGACGCATATCGACGCACGCACTTCGATGCACCCGGGTCGCCAAACGCGAAATCCGTCAGTGCCATCATGCTCAGAATGTCGAAATTAGTTAGGTTTGACTACCCATACCCCTATGTCAGGGTTCCAGACAACGAAACGGCCGTTAGTGATCAAAGGGCCATTTAAAATAGGGGTTACTATTCACAACTTAAGTTGTGAGACCCGCTTTTCATCACTGATTTCTGGAAGATCCGACCGTCAGATCGTCGACATGTGAATATGAAATTTTCATGTTTCGACGAGACGATCGCAATGGTGCTCTCGGATTTTCGAGATCAGGTCCCGATCAAAAGTCGATATTTCTGGGCCATTATTGATCCACTAAGTCCCTATTTTGCCAAAAATTATTAATTAAATAATTCCCAAAGTAAATTTAAAGTCTTTAAATTTTCTAGATTACTACATTACCCACAACTTCTAAGAATGTGACGCCCCACTTCCTGTTACGGCTTTTTGGTGTTGGCATATTTCGTGAGTCAAGTCAGTGAGTTGAGTCGGAGTCTTAAAGGGATCAAATTGTCAATCAGCAATCAAAGACTTAGAGAAGATTCAACAAGAGCTCAAGTTGACACTCAATATCTTGAGTCTTGAAGATTGAAGATGAAGAATTGTGGATCAGTTACATCAATCTCAAGAAGAAAGTATTCAAAAGGATCAGGTATGTTTAACTAAATAATTTTGGTGATCCGAATACTTTCTTATAGTGTAGAAACACTTGGATGAATTTTTAATTGCATAAAAATCAAAAACTGGACATGGGACATGTTCAGGATCCGGATCAGATGATCCAATCCGGATCCCGAAGGGTATTGTTCATTGGCAATTCCAATCCGGATCCAAGGCCATTCCGATCCGGATCCCGAACATTGGATGTTGCTGAAATTCATGAACGATCCGGATCGGGCCTTGCGATCCGGATCCCGAACCCTTGGATTTCTGGAATCGTCAATCTCGTTACGACGATCCGGATCGCAGTAATCCCGATCCGGATCGCCGTCCTGAAAATTTCCAGATAAGGTATGTTTTTGATTCTTATCTCTTTCCAAAGGTTTCTAAACTATAAATAGACATTTAGGGTTTCTCAAAAACGTGGGAGCATACCGATCATTTTATAAAACACTTGAGAGCAACCCTAGAGGCTAGGTTTTTATCGTTCTTCTTTTAGCCTCTTTTAGGTCAATTCGATGGTTCTTCAAGAACATCTCTTTTGTCGAATTGATCTAATCTTTGCTTAGAGATTCTTTCCACGGATCTTCATTGATAATCTAAGCAAAGGATCACCATCGAAGCCTATATTCTTATCGGCTAGTTTGCGTCGTGGATTCGACGTGGCATCGTGGATTCGGTGTGTTAAAGGCGTTTCGTGGATTCGAAACGTGTGCTCGTGGATTCGAGTGGCGTTCGTGGATTCGAACGTGTGCAGTGGACGTGCAATCGGTGGAGCGCAAGGTCCGAAGAAGTTGAAGGAGGGGTTGAATCCGTGGAGACGGTAATCACCTTGTTATTCTTCTTTTCTTAGTGGATTGTTATTGCGTGGACATCCAATCGGTCAGCGCAAGGTCCGAAGAAGTTGAAGGAGGGGTTGAGTCCGTGGAGTCGGTAATCACCTTGTTATTCTTCTTTTCTTAGTGGATTGTTATTGCGTGTTGGTCCCGTGGTTTTTCTCCTGGATTGGAGTTTCCACGTAAATCTCGGTGTGTTATTTTTATTTTCCGCATTGGTTTTTATTTTGCACTGAGATTGGTTTTTAAATATTACACCTATTCACCCCCCTCTAGGTGTTTGATAGTACCTATTTAGATCCTTGTGGATCCTAAAAACCTACAATTGGTATCAGAGCGGGTTTTAGGTTTATCTATCATATTGGGTGAAAGTGGTAATATTTTTAGACCTCCTCTTTTTGATGGGACCAATTATGCATATTGGAAAGTGCGGATGAGAGCTTTTCTCATCTCAATTGATGAGCGGGTATGGCAAACCGTGGAATACGGTTGGGTGCATCCGGTTGAGGAAGTAGGAAATTCTACTACCCCAAAACCTCGCTCTAGATGGTCCAAAGAGGAAATCGAAAGATCTTCTTACAATGGGAAAGGTATGAACGCTTTATTTAATTCTCTTTCCACGACTGAGTTTACAAGAATTTCCGCGTGTGAAACCGCGAAGGAAATTTGGGATATTCTCAAAATTACACATGAGGGTACTAATCTTGTAAAAATTCAAAAGCTCCAGATGCTTACAAGTCAATTTGACTCTATTCATATGGAAGAGCATGAATTGTTTACAGATTATTACACTAGACTTCAAGATGTAATTAATACATGTGCTAATTTAGGAGAAAAGATCCCGGAGTCGAAAATTGTAAGAAAGATACTTCGGACTCTTCCGGAACGGTTTAGGGCAAAGGTTACCGCCATTGAAACCGTTAGTCATCCGGATGAGATGAGTGTAGAGGAATTAGTAGGTGCTTTGCAAACTTATGAGATGACTTTTCCTACTAATCAAATTTCTTCCAAGTCTTCTTCTAAGCTTACAGGTATTGCATTCAAATCAACAAAGGAAGAAGATGCGAATCAAGTTCCGACGATGAAATCTCTTTTGCCGATTTTGAAGAACAATTGGCGCGGATCACAAAGAAATTTCGTCGGAAATTTTGGAAGAATCGAACCGATGGATCTTCATCCACGAAACCATCTAAAGGATCATCGGGTTCTAAATCCTCTAAACTCAAAGGCGTTGCAAAACCTTCTAAAGAAAAAGAAAAAGATGATTTCGAAGGGGAAATCCGATGCTATCGATGCAAAGGCTACGGCCATATTTCAACGGATTGTCCTTCTAAGAAATCATACAAAAAGAAGGCTTTGCAAGCAAAAACTTGGGACGATTCTAGTTTCGATGAATCGACCTCAAGTGAAGAGGAAAAAGTTGTTGCTTTTCATGCCTCTCAAATTCCCTCTTCTAATTTGTGCTTATCATCTTTAGTCACTGACTCTATTCCTTTGATTTTGCATGAAACATCAACATCCGCGGAGAGTCATCAAGTGAGGGGGAGTCGGACGAAGAAGAACTCGTTGAGGCATACCAACAACTTCTTGCGGAATCAAAGAAGATGGCCAAGCATATCAAGAAGTTGAGGAAGCAACGACTTGAGGTTCAAGACGAGAATCAAGCTTTAAAGATCAAACTTCATGATCTCGAGGAGGAACGAGGCGTTTATTGGATAACAATAAAATCCTCCAAGAAAAGCTAAACCAATCGGAGACGAACGCAAAATCATATATGGACAAGATTGGTTTTCTTGAAAAGCAGTTTGAAGAAATTCATGTCACCAACCAAGCTTTGACCAAGCAAGTTCATCAACTCAAATCCGACATACAAAGGCTTTCAACCGGTTCCAAGAAACTAGAAAGTATGTCCGGATTAGGTCAAACAAGCAAGGTTGGTTTGGGATTTAAAAAGAACCAAACTGTGAATGCTTCAAGTTCCACAATAAATTGAAAGGAAGAACTTGTCACCTATGTGGACTTGAAGGACATTTGGTGAAGAATTGCCCGAAAAAGAGAAAGAAAAATTCTTCGGCAACTTCATCTACGGAGCGGACTCAACGGAATCAAAAGACACATCAAGTCAAAGGAGTTCACTCAACCCACCAAAGGTCCGAGCCACAACATCAATCATACAAGTGGATCATTGCGAGGCAAAGACCTAAGGTGGATCAACAGTCAAAGCGGACAACCCCCGGCCACAACGAATCAAGACAACCCAAAATCCAGCGATTTTGGATTCGGAAAGGTGATATCTTTCCTTGTCTTAAGTTCTAAATAGCTTATGACTGTATGTAATGCTTTGATTGGTTTTCCCTTCATATTTTTCTTAATCTTTGCATTACATGTTTTTCAATGCTCTTTGTTTTTATACTTTGTTTTTGAACAAAAGGGTTTTTAAACGAACAAGTGCATTGAATAAAAAGGGCTTCACGTTCATTCACTCCAAATTAATTTTATATGGATTATCAACTTTACTCCATAATCATAATCTTGAAGATACTTCATTATAGGAGTTTTTGATAGTTATAAGCATCAAATTTTAGAAATCATGTGTGATCTTTAGATGCTTAATCTATCTCGGTTGTGTGAATTCTTTGTGATGTGCTATAAACAATCCTTTCTGTGTTGCACGCATTTTGAGCATTGGTCATTTGACTTTAATTGCATCTTTTCACGCATTTAGAAATCTATTATGCTTTTGACATCATAATATTTCGATGTTGCAATGATCATTTATGTTAATTAATTCATCTTTTAAGTGATCAAAGTCAATTTCTCTCTCAATGATCTCTTGGTATAGTCATTATCTTATTTGACTATTTAGTCGAGTATGAATGCGAGATCAATTTTTGGTTGAATACCTTATATATTAAATAATTGATAGCCAATTGAGGGGGAGTCAAAGAAAAGTAAAATGCTCAAAAGATGTGGAAAGAGTTACATCCCAATGAGGAGTGTGAAAACTACCACCACATGGAGGAAAAGCTACCACCTCGGTCGTCCGAGTACTGTGTGCAGCTACCACATGTATACCAAGCATGGTTTTTTCAATTTTTGTTAAATAAATGCATATTGAAATACTTGACTCTGTCAAATTTCAAGGTTGGTATAAGGTGGGATTTTTAACGAAAGATGCTCAAAGAGCCACTCTCTTCAACAGATTGTCTAGATATATTATCTAACTTATCTGGGATTTCAAACATCTATTGATCTTGGTATTTCATTTTCTTTACCAAATTGATGATTTGATAAAGGCATTACGCATAAGATCATGTTAGATGTGATTGAAGTTGTTCAACTTTAAGGTTTTAATTTTCATAAATTTTCGTTTCATTTTTGAGTATTTTTGATAGATTTGGTATAATCTATTTCTTGTTGCATGAAACGATGACTTTTGTTTAAAGTTGATGCGCTAAAGTGCTTACATACTTTTTCTGGTTTTATGGAATTTTTCTAAATTATCTGATGAAAGGGTAGAATTCAAGATTGATGTCATTTGGAAATCTCCGTAAGTCATCTTTGTAAATTCGTTACATCTTGATAGAGTTTGGATCTCAAGATTATTTTTGATGACTTGTGTTTGATGAATATAACATGAAAAACTGTTTATAATGTTTTATCTTTGTTTTTCATGATTTAGGAGTAAATCTTTTTAATTTTGTGAAATTAATTGGATTGAATGACATCTTGTGAATTCATTGGTTAAAGCACTTAAATTGATTTCTTGATGGAATACAAATCGGTATTTGAAAAGATTCTAAAATCTGGATTTGTTTCAAGAAATTATTTGATTTTTGCTTTCTGGTACCGGTACGCAATCTGCATTTTTGTTATATACCGGAACTGAGCTTTTATCTCTCTTTCTCTATGAACTAATGTTGTTAGTGATTTCCTTTTGTCTAGTATGTTCACTGTTTGACAATTTGTGACAAAAAGGGGAGAAGAGAAATGACGGAGATGAGATCATCAAGAGAGGACAAACAAAATGGAAAAATGGGGAGAACGAAAATGATGATCGTATCACAAAGGGGAGAACATAGATGCTCAAGAACATGGAGAACATGGAGAACATGTTAGAGATGCTCAAGATAGGGGGAGATAAAGAAAAATTGAAAGAGCCGAAAAACAAAAGAACCAAAAGGACGAATCAAATGTAGGATTTTAATTTCTAACGACTAACGTTTGATTTTGTTTGGAGTTTTGTTTTGCAGGAATTACATCACTTTAAGACTCCAAGTCCTAAGTCATAGAGTATGTTCTAGGACTGTTTGGTTCAAATGTAATTTTGTATTTATTGGATCTTTCACGCAAAGAAAATCAATGTTTTGGTGATGACATTGAATTTCGATTTTTTGGTTTAAGATGAGTGACTTGAGCGTTTTTATGTATTTTTGGGTTTTGTCACGAAATTGCCAAAGGGGGAGATTGTTACGGCATTTTGGTGTTGGCATATTTCGTGAGTCAAGTCAGTGAGTTGAGTCGGAGTCTTAAAGGGATCAAATTGTCAATCAGCAATCAAGACTTAGAGAAGATTCAACAAGAGCTCAAGTTGACACTCAGTGTCTTGAGTCTTGAAGATTGAAGATGAAGAATTGTGGATCAGTTACATCAATCTCAAGAAGAAAGTATTCAAAAGGATCAGGTATGTTTAACTAAATAATTTTGGTGATCCGAATACTTTCTTATAGTGTAGAAACACTTGGATGAATTTTTAATTGCATAAAAATCAAAAACTGGACATGGGACATGTTCAGGATCCGGATCAGACTTCCAATCCGGATCCCGAAGGGTATTGTTCATTGGCAAATCAATCCGGATCCAAGGCCTTCCGATCCGGATCCCGAACATTGGATTTTGCTGAAATTCATGAACGATCCGGATCGGGCCTTGCGATCCGGATCCCGAACCCTTGGATTTCTGGAATCGTCAATCTCGTTACGACGATCCGGATCGCAGTAATCCCGATCCGGATCGCCGTCCTGAAAATTTCCAGATAAGGTATGTTTTTGATTCTTATCTCTTTCCAAAGGTTTCTAAACTATAAATAGACATTTAGGGTTTCTCAAAACGTGGAGCAATACCGATCATTTTATAAAACACTTGAGAGCAACCCTAGAGGCTAGGTTTTTATCGTTCTTCTTTATAGCCTCTTTTAGGTCAATTCGATGGTTCTTTCAAGAACATATCTTTTGTCGAATTGATCTAATCTTTGCTTAGAGATTTCTTCCATGGTTCTTCATTGATAATCTAAGCAAAGGATCACCATCGAAGCCAATATTTTTATCGGCTGAGTTTGCGTCGTGGATTCGACGTGGCATCGTGGATTCGGTGTGCTAAGGCGTTTCGTGGATTCGAAACGTGTGCTCGTGGATTCGAGTGGCGTTCGTGGATTCGAACGTGTGCAGTGGACGTGCAATCGGTGGAGCGCAAGGTCCGAAGAAGTTGAAGGAGGGGTTGAGTCCGTGGAGTCGGTAATCACCTTGTTATTCTTCTTTTCTTAGTGGATTGTTATTGCGTGGACATCCAACCGGTCAGCGCAAGGTCCGAAGAAGTTGAAGGAGGGGTTGAGTCCGTGGAGTCGGTAATCACCTTGTTATTCTTCTTTTCTTAGTGGATTGTTATTGCGTGTTGGTCCCGTGGTTTTTCTCCTGGATTGGAGTTTCCACGTAAATCTCGGTGTGTTGATTTTTATTTTCCGCATTGGTTTTTTTTTTGCACTGAGATTGTTTTTTAAGTATTACACCTATTCACCCCCCCTCTAGGTGTTTGATAGTACCTATTTAGATCCTTGTGGATCCTAAAAACCAACACTTCCAGGGGTCACCCATCTAAACTACTCTAGCTCTACTCTACGTAACTCTCATGGTCTCTTGGATCTTGCTACCATCCAAAATGCTTAGCCCCTTATTGGAATTTTAATCCTATTATATCATTTAATATAGAGGACTAATCCAAATTCCGGGGTGTCACATTCTTCCCCCCTTAATCCCTGACGTCCACGTCAGGCTCAAGCACACGCACAAGCACCAGGCGATGTGAGGGACTTGTCTGCTAGCCTTAGCCACCTTGTGAGGAGCCGCACTTCCACTCACACGGTCATTCACCGGGGAGCCTGTCGCTCTACCCGCTATATAACCCTCACGAACCGAGACTATTCATCTCACATTTCGGCTGGTGAATGGCTTCTATATCCAACGGGACGCTCCCACTGCCCAGGGGGTCACCCATCCTAGAACTACTCTAGCTCTAAGCACGCTTAACTCTCGTGTTTCCTCTTGGATCTTGCTACCATCCAAAATGCTATAGCCGAATTAGAATTTATCCTATTTATCTTTATATAGAGGACTAATCCAACTTCCGGGGTTCACATTAAGTTTCGTCCCCCGAAACTTTAACTTAACTAAGCCACTATTAGCGCTAACAGGGTCGCAGTAGTGACAATCAGTCACAAAATGCCGACAACTCTCATGCTAATATTTAGACCCGAATCTGATACTCTCATTACAGGGCAGAGTATTTCCCCTTACAACAGAGTAGTTCCTCATTGTCTTTCGAAAGTACGTTGTCTGCCGCCAACGGCTGACCAAAAGAAAGGCGAAATACCATAGATCTATCGCAACAACATTGGAGACACAACTCTCATCTGAAGGTACTCACATACCTTTCCTTCACGAGTCTCTATAGCCATGATATCTCTACCACCACCACGCGAGTGCTAGCCATAACTGCAATACCATGGATGGATTTCAGTTTAACCGACCCACAACTTTCTGTTTTTAGCTTCAAGACTTAGAACACTACCCATCGCTCCTCGCTCGTATACCACCAGTCATCCTGTTCGTATCCTAACCAAAATCTAGACATGTATTCTATTGCTCTGATACCATTCTAATCTTTCACGCCCCGAGTTCAAAAACTAGTGTAAATTTTTTTTTTCTTTTTTTTTTTTTTTGTGTTTTTTTTTGTGTTTTTTTTTTTGATCAGAGTTGCAAAAACAACCAGGGCAATGACGACCGCCACATATATAGAAGAGTCCCACTCCCTATGGAAGTGAGCCTTTTTTATATATGCAAATCGGCTAGCTTGCAACATTTATCAAGTACTACTACGTACTACAATTAACAATACAACAACAACAACTGTCACGCCCCGAGGTCGAAACTGCGACTCGGGCGCGCCAACAGATCCGCCACCTATGCAACCTGCATAGGCGAAGCGTCCTACCTGCAAGAAAAGTACTACATCTAAGACAAATATCAAGCTATAAAATAAAAACCTTCTGTGTAACTAAAATCATCACTGTACCACTGAAAATAAATACACCAATTTCGTCTCCCAAAATAAATAATACAATATCCTCAGTACAACTCTGCACTCACCCGGGAGGTTTTCATCCAAATATACATCAGTGTACAGTTCTCTCGATACATTATATATCCTCACTACATCATCTCTCAGAGGAAAAATAAAACAAGCTAATCTACTGACAGATCACCTCGAAGGGGTACCACTACTCTCCAATGACGGGTAGGGATCTACTCGCGACTCTC
>JAQOTM010000529.1:76488-124149 GCA_029168755.2 Tillandsia fasciculata | reverse complement strand
CAGTGGCTGCTGTACCTGTTCAATTTTTCTCAACAGGGTAATGTAAGAAGTACAATTTTAGGGCGTGCATTTATGGTTCTTGCTACAGAAATCATTTGTCAATCTATTGTCTGTAGGCTTTTATTTCTTCATACCCTTATATTCAGAAAATAGTAACATTTGAAAGTTTCAATAGCATGCAAATAACAGAAGGGTTTACATCCAATCTTGGAGCAATCTTTGAGGATTACCTTGCTAAGTGGAAATGTACAAACGGTGGCGTTTATATTTTAAGAGAAGAACGAGAAGAAGACTGTCGGTGCATACGGCAGTGCATACTGCCTGCTGAAGATTATTTGGAGGTGGCAGAGCTTTACAGCATAACACTCCTTGGGATGGTCTTACATGAGACTGAACTTGCTATATTTTGGACACAGAGAGCGGAATTGCGTGAAGAAGATCGTCAGGTTTAACTTTGTTTTCTTTATCGTGTGTTCTATTTGCTATTGTCCTCACATATCTCTTGGAAGGTTGCATGACCTCTGGCCCTTTATATTGTTGTTCTTTCCATATTCAACTAGGCATACATTTCGATCAGAAAGGAAAAAGAGAAGAGGAGTACATTTGTGTTGTTTTTTAGTTAAGGATCAACCATCGTAAATCCTAACTGTATACTCCTAATATCTCTATATGTTCAATTATCAGAAACACTGTCAACTACGAAAGGACCTCCAAAAGTTGATACTCCTAATATGACAATACATATTTAATATCTTTCCCAATTTGCAATTCAGCAATTATTCAACACTCAACCTATATGGTTTTTATCTGTGGACGTATACACATTTCATGAGAATGGTGAGTAATACCACTATTTACTGTCAAATTGTTTAATCCATAATACCTCTCTGCTGTCTTTAGCAAATTGTTGTTCAATTAATGAGAATACCTTGGGGCCATTTTTGTCAATTTTTTCAACTTTTTCATCCAGAAAAAGGGGTTCAAGAATACCTCAAGGCCAAAAATTGGAATTACAATGGGTATCTTTATTATGTTAGCTACTTGGTGCTGATGAATTAGCTGTCTCAGCTCAGCTAATGCATGTATGGGGACTGATGATTATGATAGAATGAAATTCAAAATCTCCAATAATAATATATGCTTTAATTAATTTATTTATTTATTCTTATTTATTATTATTTAATAAGTTTTAATTCTCATTAATTCTGTTTTAAATGCTTTTAAAGCAAAAGTGTAACTCTCTCTGGATTGAACATTGCAATAGCAACGTTGCAATAGTAACGTTGGACATTTATTGCCACCTCTCTATATATATTGCTTACTGTTTTACAGTAGTATATATGAAAGAAAACAAAGAATACAAGAGAGAAGGATTGAGAAAAATATTTACTTCATCTAATATTCTCTTTTGCTTCGTTTTTATTTTCTATTATTGGGTGTTGAAAAAAACTTCGTCAACTTCTTCCGCGGTCGTGCTCGTAGGAAGGAGAGTTCCGGTCGTACCTTGGGGTGGTATCTTCGATTAATCCGCACAAAGGACGGAAATACACCTTAGGGCAGTGCCGCGCACGCTTCCGGATTAATTTATTTCGACTTCTTTATACTACAATTTCTAGAATTTTCATAACGATTAAAGGTAAGTTCTTTTATTCAAATTTAATCATAAAAATAGTTAGATAATTTAATCACAATCAGATTTAGTGCGATTTATTTTCCTAACAGTCTAAGGTGTAATTCAGATTTGATTGTGATTAAGATCTAACGTGTGATGACCCGGGTCTCCGCAGAGCTGCTACAGTGCGTTGGGTTGGCTATTGGAGGCCGACATGGTGTGTTGGAAGTTTCTGGGGTATGATTGGGCACAAGAGTTGGACTTCGGGCTCAAATGGATCATGTGAGTGATCAGAGGACCCCGTGGAGGGTTTAGAAGTGGTTTCGCGCGAATCGGATATTAAATTTGGGCTCCGCGCGAAATTCGGGCTAAGAATACACTTCCGGGAGCCTTCGGCAATTTTTAGAGTTGGAATTTGGCGAAACGGACGTCAAATTCGGATTCAGCGCGCGAAAACGGTCAAAATGGACTACCCACTTGATGTTTTTGAGCTCGGGTTACTGTTCACGCGCCGAACAGTAACTCCGGCGATCGCCGGCGGAATCCGGCGGCGGCGGGCAGCGGCGGAGGGCGGCGGCACGGCCTCGGGCAGGCGGAGAGCAACGGCGGGCAGGGCGCGTGGGCGCGGGCAGGGTGCGCGGTCCACGCGGCCGGCGTGCACCGGAGCGGGGGGCTACGTGGCAGATGTTCATTGGTTCGGTTCATGAAGTCGGGTGCACCGGGTGCAGTGAGCGAGAGGGTTGACACGTGGCGCGCGGGGATTGGGCGCGCCACTGTGCGCGGCAGGCGCGGCAGTGCGCGGTGTACGGTGGACTGGATAGGGCCACGTGGCAGATGTTCATTGGTTCGGTGTTTGGGGTTGTTGTGCACCGGTTTCAGCGAAGTTATTCCTTGGACACGTGGCGAGCGAGGATTGGGCGAGCTACTGTGCGCGTACGGGCGGCAGGCGGCAGAGCAGGCGCGCAGGCGGCAGGCGGCGGTGCCGGCGGGCGTGGCGGCCGGCCATTGGCCAGCGCCAACTGCCCGTTGACCAGAGGGCGCCACGTGGCGTGTGGGGAGCGGCCGGATCCGCTGTTTCGTGTTCTGGGACACGTGTCAGTGCGGGGAGCGGGTTGGACGACCGTTCGGTCCGACCGGATCGCGTGCGCGGAGTGGGCCGGGCCAGGCCGGGTTACTATGCGCGCCCGAAAGTGCGGGCCGGGCCGCACTGTTTGCGCCCGAAACATTTCGGGCGCCCGAAAGTGAGGACACAGTGGGCATTTTGGATTTGTTTGGAATGGCCTATAAATACCAACCCGAGCCCCTTCTTTTCGAGTTTTTCTCCCCTTTTCGAGCCTCTTCTGCCCGAGCCACCTTAAGGAGATTTGTTCACCTCTTGATGCTTGATCTTCCTGCCAAGTTCTAGGATTTTAGGAGGCTCGAATCCCGAGGTTCCCATTTTACGGCGCGGCGCGACGATGCATTTCCTGTTTCCTTCTTCGGCGCAGCAGTGATGTTTTGGCTCCCCTGGGCAACCCCGAGGTCACTTTTCTGTGATTCTTGCGCCGGCTGACCCCTTACAGATAAGGCTTCAACTTTCATTTTGATCGCGCTTTTTCTGTTTCGAGGTTTTGGCATGGATCCCGAGGCAAACAGTGACCCCTTTTTGCTGTGTGGATTTCCTTGACAGCAGCTGGTATTTTGGCCATATCTTCGCGCACGAGCGTCAGACGGAGACGAGCTTGTACAACTTTTTCATCTACTCGTCGCGAGGAACGCGCTCGTATTTTTCTTGGATTTTCCTGAAATTTATTTCGAGGTGATAATCACTGTTTTCTCAGTGTACTGTGTACAGTTTTTCTTCACAGTTTGTTGATTGGATTACCGCCTTGCCGAATTTATAACTTGGCTTACCGAACTCAGATTTGGGCGTGCAAGGTACCGTTGCGAAGCTATCGACGCGAGGATCGCTGTGATATTTTTCTAGGATTTTTTTCTGGGCACTTTCTGCAGGTGATAATTTAACAGTTTGGGACTGTTGTTGTATGTATCTATAAGAGCGTTATTTGGGAATTTAAGTGATTTAGTGGACTTTGTGTTGTGCCAGGAGTGTTTCGGGTGTACTGTACTTGTTGGAGCGCAGGATTGGAGTTTTTGGTATTTTCAGCTGTACGGACCCGGACAGTTAGCGCTTCAGGTGGGTGGTTGTTGCATGCCTCTACTTCTGACCTGCTCACTAAGTTTATTAGAGAACCCCACTTTTGAGCATATTGATTGATTATTATGCATGATTGCCTGATATAAATGTGAGCCTATCATCTGAGATTAATTTTGTGAATATAGCATGTTGGGGACATTATGGGAATAATATTTCTGTTGGAACATGATCATTGGAATAATTTATTAGTGATGATTAATATGCTACACTAGCACCTAGATTTATGAAAGTGGATTAAATGATTAATTGTCAGGACATAATGACACATCAATGTGCGGGTGCCACTGTGAGATTTATTATGGATCAGGGATTATTTACATGTGTAGTTGACCGATGATGTTAGTATGATGGACATATTTATGTGGATTTATTATTTGTTACACCTGCAAAACTGTTATTTGCTATTCTCCATTTCATATTGCCTGAGGACTTTTGCATGCTTATTTGGACATCTAGATAGGCCACTATTTTATTGCTACACTATCATATTGGGATTTGACTTAGGAGAAACCATGATTGCTTTCTTTCTCCTTTTCATTTGGACTTTTGAGTCATGTTGCTCGAGTTCGAGCAGAGGTTTTGGGATAGTGTAGCCGGGACCTGCGGGTCAGTGACAGGGTGTACTTGATGTTGGATTATGGGTTATTGCGGCAACCGCGGACAGTAGGCGGTTGACCGGATCTTGATTATTGTACCCAATTGTGGGTTGGGGTTATTGCGGTGACCGCGGACTGTGGGCGGTTGACCGGATGTTTACTATTGCATCAGATTGGGTATCAGAGTTCTCTAGTGGATGGTATTTCCCACTTTTTGAGTACTATTGCATCAGGTCGGGGTTTCATTAGTGGACGGAGTTTCCCACTTTGATCATAGTCATGATCCAGTCCTGCTATTATGAGACAGTGGTTACAGAGATGCTTGATACAGCGATACTTTACTCGTGTGGGTCGCTCCCCTCGAGTGCCACTCCGGAGTAGGCTTTTGACCGTGACGGTGCCGGTCAGTTGGTGAGTTGTGAGTGATGACACAGTTGGTGAGTTGTGAGTGATGACAGAGCAGGCAGTACCAGTTTTACTGGTGGCACTAGATTGGGTCTATTTAGCCAGATATTGTTCCCTGATGCATTCATACCGTCATTTCCTTCGGTATTGCATTTAGAGGCATACTTGTTGTGGTTTCCCCTTTTATTCAGTAGTTCTGTTTACAGTTTTACTACTTGTTCCTTTTCTTGCCTCTAGTAGACTTAGTGGGTACGCCGGAGCTTGAGGCTTTACCCACAGGGGGAGGCTACTGGTTTACTAGTGGTTCTCACCCCCACTGTTGTTTTCTCTTCTTTTCCCCCCTGTTTTGCAGAGTCCTCATTGGAGTTGCTGATCTTCGGTCGTTGTTCGGGGCGAGGGAGTCACGAGCTAGATCGTTACCACCCGAGGAGTGTAGCTGTATCCCCTGGTTGGAGATTCCTCGTAGCTGTTGGCTGGTTTTTACTGTTTATCTGGAGGAGAGAGATCTTTTGTATTTGGAGAGACTGATGTACTATAGTTTTAGTTTATCTCCTTTTATAGTCGAGAGATGCTGTACTGAGGACATTGTATGATGATTATCTGTATTTGAGGGAATGGATATTGTACTTTATTTCATGATGTACAGTGATTGGATTTTATTTTACAGCATTTTATTTCAGCTCTGATATTTGTGTAGCTATAGTACTATCTTTTGCAGGTTAGACGCTTCGCCTATGCGGGTTTTGGCATAGGTGGCGGATCTGTTGGCGAGCCCGGGTCGCAGTTTCGACCCCGGGGCGTGACAGATTAGGTTGGTATCAGAGCTTAGGGATAGGTCAATTGGGACTGTAGAAACCCTAGGCTTATGGTTGGACCCTAGGATGACTTCGAGAGAGTCGTGAGTTTTGCGAGAGTCCTGATTGAGTTTTATACCTCTCCCGAGGGATGGGATGGGTGATTGGCATGTTTATTCTCCTAAGCAATTATGTTGGCTGCAGACAACATAATGCGGCGGAACGGTTGACATGCTCTAGACTCTCGCCGGATTGGGTCGAGTTTTGTTTTGTGCTGTGGTGCAGTTGGTCGTGGTGAGCGGTGTCTCCCCGACGCGTTGTGCGGATTGGTGTGCACTCGTCGCAGCGTTGGAGCTCGAGCAGATTGTTTTGGGGCCGAATATTCGGATTGAGGTTAGAGAGCTCCGGACCCAGATGACAGGATTGTCTGAGGTATATCAGCGGCAGAGTGAGCCGCTGGTCTGGGTGACGCAGTTGTCGGAGCGGTGGGCAGCCCGACAGTGTTTTTCTCCTGAGACCACCTGGTTACAGTATCCTCAGCAGCAGTGATTTCTGTGGCGCCGAAAGGGTGGGTAGCCCCCTCCGTGCCAATGTTTAGTGTCGAGGCACCGAGGTGGGGTGGATAGCTGACAGTCGATGAGTTGTGGGACATCAGTGATCGATGGAGCCAGTTTTGGCAGATGAACCACCCCGATTCATAGATTTGAGTTGGAGCCCTTGGAGGCAGAATCGTGGTTGGTGGTGATGGAGTGATCAATTGAGAATCTCCCTGTGTTAGAGAGTTGATGCAGTTGTCGAACTATGCGCTCCAGATTTCGAGGGACGAGGCGCATAGGACGCGTGCGACTGGGAGTGGATTGCGCCAGAATACCCTTTTAGTTTATCTGATCCCTCTGTTTTGGATTTTAGATTCTGGATGCCTCGATGGAGTAGGCATTGTGTATGGAGCGTACTGTTGCAGTTCCTTTGGATAGGAATCTGCCGCCAGAGGCGAGTTCTGGATGGAGGCACCTGGCGTTGAGTGTTGGGGGACAGATTGGCTGGCAGAGGCACTTTCGTGTTCCTTTTCTGGATGGTGGACATCCTTGTGGACGGATTATGTAAAGCTTACCCAAAGAAAGTTACCCTTTGTGATTGATAACATTTGTGTTTGGGGTACAATGGATGTGTTTGAGGGGTGAGCTGGGTAAGGATGATTGAATGAGGAATTGCAGGAATCAATTGTGTTTTGTCATATGATGGTTGCATTAATGGATTTTCTGAGATGTCAGAGGTCAGGTGGACCCGGTGGCAGCATCAGCATCGTTATCAGAGTGGCGCAGCGGTAGCGTGGATTTATTGTCTGCGGCGGACCGCATTCATCGTCTCAGTGTGAGCAAAAGCGGAGGATCGTGCTCCTTTTGTGGATAGCCTTGATTTTCAGGCCGACTAAGCGACGACCACCTACATCGAGCGGATGAGACTGTGCTGCCTGGGTGGAGGGCACCAAGGCAGTGGATTGGGTCGTCGCAGGTGTGATTTCATCACAGCAGTCGAAGTTAGGGCAGGTTGCATTCCTGCATGGACTAGAGGTAGATTTGTTACCACATGCACTTGAGGTACAGGTTCCTGTTGGGGTGGTGCATGTGGGGGAGGCTTGTGGATCATGTTCAGTGCAGTTGAGACCTCTAGTGGTATCGGCAGACTTATTGGTATTTGTACCTGGTCAGTGTTTGACCCTGTGCGTGGGATTGGTTGGCGTAGTGCCACATGGTGTATGACCGCGGAGAGAGAAGGTTATGATCTTCTACAATCAGACTTTAGGGACTTGTTCATTGAGACAGTCAGAGCACACAGGTGGCAGTGACAATGCGCGAGGTGCTTACGGCGGCACCGGGACGCAAGGTTATCCCTGTTATCGTGAGATCCCGGGTGTGATTCCACTGGAGCTGATAATGATGCCGCTGGTTAGGGAGATTGAGATTGCGATTGACGTGGTTCAGGGAACCACGCCAACCCCGATAGCGCCTCATTGGATATCACCTGTAGAGCTGACAGAGCTGATGGCGCAGTTGCAGGATCTGATGGATCGAGGGTCTGTTCGATCTAGTGTCATGTCGTTGGCACAGGATAGTGAGGGTCCTTGTGTGGGGTGACCGCAGGCAAGTCTGAATATTATTTAGGACCTTTTAATGGAGTTATACCCCGACAGTGGTCTGCTTAGGATATATGTATCTTTTTGGGATCATACAGTTGAGTATCTCGCCAAGATGGTGTTCAGGATCCGGTAGGGGCATTATGAGTACAGTGAGGACAAATGGGATGACTAAGGCCCTGTCGTCTTAGGATTTGAGGAATTGTGTGTTCCAGCTGCACTTGGAAGAATTATTGGAGATATTCTTCTGGGATATTTTGATTTTACCCCATCTCTGTATGGTTTAGAGCTGGTGGAGCACTGGTAGACGGTGTGGCAAGGTCTGCAGGAAGAAGCTATGCCAAGTTGTTGTGGTACAAGTTTTAGCTTCGAGAGCATATCTTCTTGGATTACTTAGTTCTAGCCGTAAGAGGCGGTGGTGGTAAACCGGCCAAAAGGGATGCTTGCGAGAATGGCTGAGACCGGCAGTTATTTGTTGAGGTGAGGAGCTTGTGAGCCGGATAGTGCCAGCAGAGCTTGACGAATTGGTGATGAGATTGATACCAGCCCTGATTTCAGCATCGCCAGTGTTGGGAGATGGATTTGTGATATACAGTGATGCCCCCCATAGTAGCTATGAAGTTACAGTTGGATTTGTGGCAAGCATCCAACATCACCCGGATAGGGCCACTGTGGTGGCGGATACCCGGAGCAGGAGAGCTATTTGGGGTTGAGTTTGTTGACTCCGCAGCTGGCGCTGTGTGGACTGTCGAGGTAGACGTGGCGTGTGATGGTGTCACTAAGGGCTCTTTTCCTTTCGGAGTGCCTAGCACGTCACTGGTTTGGGAGTTGAGGGCACAACTCCCGGAATTTGATAAAGTGATCGCCTGGAGCAGGTACTTTTTCGAGCCTGGAGGATTGGATTTACCAGCTGCAAGGGTACTGGATCTTCTCTAAGATTGATTTGCGATCTTGTTATCTCGACTGCTTATAGTGTGTGCTGATGCCTGAGAGTTGGGGAGGTGTTTCTACACCTTGATGGTTTTTGGATTAGAGATCAGAGTTTACGTGATCAGTTGGAGGACTTTTATCAGATGCCTCGGAAGTACAGAGGTACTTGGATCGAGCTTGTCGTGCCGATGGACTTGTGGTTGGATCATTGAGGCCCTGAGAAGAGCGGAGGCTTGTACCAATGCAGATTACTTGGTGGCTCTAGTGGTTAGCCCTGCTGTACTTGGTTGAGTTGGTACGGTTTTTTCTGGAGTGCTCGCCTTTAGTTTATTCTAATTAGAGACCCGAGGACCGCATCGCGTCTTTGGAAGAGGTATTTGTCAGCCTTGGGAGCTTGAGTGGTGGATGATTGGATATTTACCCCCTTTATTTGGTTGAGATTCCGTGTTGAGGAACAACTTTAGTTTCGAGGACGAAACTTTCTTTTAGTGGGGGAGGATGTGATGACCCGGGTCTCCGCAGAGCTGCTACAGTGCGTTGGGTTGGCTATTGGAGGCCTACATGGTGTGTTGGAAGTGTTCTGGGGCATAATTGGGCACAAGAGTTGGACTTCGGGTTCAAATGGATCATGTGAGTGATCAGAGGACCCCGTGGAGGGTTTAGAAGTGGTTTCGCGCGAATCGGATATTAAATTTGGGCTCCGCGCGAAATTCGGGCTAAGAATACACTTCCGGGAGCCTTCGGCAATTTTTAGAGTTGGAATTTGGGAAACGGACGTCAAATTCGGATTCAGCGCGCGAAAACGGTCAAAATGGACTACCCACTTGATGTTTTTGAGCTCGGGTTACTGTTCACGCCGGAACAGTAACTCCGGCGATCGCCGGCGGAATCCGGCGGCGGCGGGCAGCGGCGGAGGGCGGCGGCACGGCCTCGGGCAGGCGGAGAGCAGCGGCGGGCAGGGCGCGTGGGCGCGGGCAGGGTGCGCGGTCCACGCGGCCGGCGTGCACCGGAGCGGGGGGCCACGTGGCAGATGTTCATTGGTTCGGTTCATGAAGTCGGGTGCACCGGGTGCAGTGAGCGAGAGGGTTGACACGTGGCGCGCGGGGATTGGGCGCGCCACTGTGCGCGGCAGGCGCGGCAGTGCGCGGTGTACGGTGGACTGGATAGGGCCACGTGGCAGATGTTCATTGGTTCGGTGTTTGGGTTGTTGTGCACCGGTTTCAGCGAAGTTATTCCTTGGACACGTGGCGAGCGAGGATTGGGCGAGCTACTGTGCGCGTACGGGCGGCAGGCGGCAGAGCAGGCGCGCAGGCGGCAGAGCAGGCGCGCAGGCGGCAGGCGGCGGTGCCGGCGGGCGTGGCGGCCACGGCGCCGACGTGGCGCATGCGTGCGCCACGTGGCGGCCGGCCATTGGCCAGCGCCAACTGCCCGTTGACTAGAGGAGCGCCACGTGGCGTGTGGGGAGCGGCCGGATCCGCTGTTTCGTGTTCGGGGACACGTGTCAGTGCGGGGAGCGGGTTGGACTAAACTTAAAAGTACAAAATGGATTCAGAATCTTAAGAATCGAGAGAGCAGTACCTCAATTTGGCATTATCATAACATCTTCTGTCTCGGTCAGATAAAATGCCATAGGAATAAGAAACGAAACCTCTTTAAACTGCTCTGAAGTTTCAATATCATCTGCACTTCTGTCAGGATGGTGCCTTCATTAATAAGGAAATAAGTTAAGAATTGGATTAAAGAGTTTGTGCATGTTTTACTGAATTGGAACAAGAAAAACAAACAGTAACGAAGAATTTGTTTAGTATTCTTTAACCAAAAAAAATGTCTACTAACTACTATATTTCATCCACCGCGATGTCTCAATTTATCAAAATGGACTTCAAAACTCTCAGTTTTAGACCCTCTTATTCAAAAAAAAAAAAAAAAAAAAAAAAAAAAAAAAAAAAAAAAAAAGAGATCCCGAGCTTCTTCTCCATGTTTTCCATCTCTGCATCAATCTTATGTTAAACTAATCAACCAAAACAAGTTTTTGAGCAAATAACCTGCACTAGTGAAAATCTACACCTATTAATTTGTCAAGAACACAGAGAGTGAAGTGAAGATGTTGTGCTCTTTTCTCTACTCTCCTAACAAACAAAAAAAAAAAGAAAAAGGATCTAACACTTCCTCCTCTCAATCAAGGAAGCTGAAATGCCTAAACCCAAGTTAATAATCCTCATTAAGTTCTCTATTTCCTTTCTATTTTCTTCTTTTCTTTCACCCTGCTGGGGGAAGCACTTGCGTTCCATGGCCTCGAGCCTCCACTAATGGTTACTAACTATATTAATTAGTAGCAGAAATTTTGATAATATTCACACCACACCAGCACATTTCCAATAAAATAGCATGTCCTGATTAACAGGCAATAGTAGATTAGTTCATTTAGATTAATTTCACAATGTTGTCACAGGATTGAACAAATGAGAACCTTTCTCCTCTGTTAAACATTGATTATTAGATAGTTGCATCACACGAGTTCTCAATATCACTAGTGAAGTAAACAGCAGTAACGAACTTCAATTGCACTATTACAAGAACATTAGACTTATGAAAAGATGAGAACTATTGTAATCAAAGCAAGCAAGCATAAGGATCGCATAATTATACACAGAATCACAAGTAATGATAATTAACACATAATCTAATAATAATAAAAAAAAAAAAACCCCACTAAATGAGGAACAAAATTAGAGTAACATAGTGTTCTTCGATGATCTCACCTTGCAGCTAACTTCTTAAAAGCGAGGCTTGAAGAGAACAGAAAAATCCCCAATGCTCAATAGCGATCTCCGTGGATCGTGAGTCTCAATGGGTTCCCCATCGTCTCCTCCGCCACCTCCTCAATCTTCGATCGATCGTGCTCCATTTTCGACACTAAAATCTCGATCGGAATCGAAACCCTGACCCTAATTTACGCGAAATTGTTTAGAGAGAAAGGGATCGCAAGCGCCATAGGAGACGAGCCCATCCATGGCGAATGCGGGGTTTGATGAGAGAGAGAGAGAGAGAGAGAGAGAGAGAGAGAGAGAGAGAGAGAGAGATCGAACATAACAACACTGGGAATCGGGAGTGCTAACGTGCGCCGCGGAGGCACTTGAGTGCGACACGGCGCCGACGAAGAGGCGAGGTGCGCGCGTTGGGGGCGATGCGCGTTGGGGGCGACGGCGGTGGGGGTGACGGGTGGCGGCGGCGACGAATAGGCCTTTGTGCGCGCGGGTGACGGGCGGCGGCGGCGGGTGCGCGCGTTGGGGGCGACGGGTGGCAGGTGGCTGTGGCGGGTGTGCGTTGGGGGCGATGGGTGGCGGCGGCGACGAAGATCCTTGCGCGCGCGTTGGGGGCGACGAGGTGCGCTCGTTGGCGGCGGCGACGAGGGCGCAGGTGGCTGTGGCGGGTGCGCGTTGGGGGCGATGGGTGGCGGCGGCGACGAAGTCTGCTGCGCGCGCGTTGGGGAGGAGGGAGATCGAGCTACTCTGTGGAGATAAGAAAACTAGACAGGTGGGGAAAAAGGTAAAGTGTGGGGTGGTGGGGGGGGGCTGTGGCGTGTGGTGGGGGGAAAATTAGAGTAGGGAAAGTAAAAAGCTAATTTTTGGTGTTTCCCGCCACATTTAATTGCCGACGCATTACCAAAGCGTCGGTAAATTTTTAACAGTAGAAGAAATTACCGACGCTTCTTAAATGCGTCGTCCTAAAAGCGTCGATATAGACCCCTTTTTTTTGTAGTGTAATATATATTTTTTATAATCTAGATGGGGCAACACTGGAGGGCTACGTTTTGGAACCAATGTCAGGACGTGTGACATTGAGTTTTACAGAGACGAACTAGATCAGCAGCGAGAGGCGCAGGTATGTAGATGTTTTATTAAATACTTTAAGTATATTTTGCTTCAACACTTCTATATTAACTAATCATTTTGTCCATTAACATGTTATATGGATGCCGTACACAGATCATATTATAGATACATTACCGGATTTCTGTGTGCATGGCTCAGCGTCTGGCGTGCAAGGACAGTCCTGATTTGCTTTCATATTGTCGAGATGCACGTGCCGGACCGTGTTCTGCGGCAGTTCGGTCTTCTCCAGCATATACCTCTCAATGTGGAGTCCATCCAACGCATCACATCACGTGGGCATCCGGATGAGGATTGGATCGCATTTCATGCTATCCACATTGAGAGGTGGTCCGCGAGGCTAGATCAGATTTTTGATCAACTCCCGGCTGCTGGTGAGGACCCACTGCAAGCAGCATCCATATATATGCAGTGATACTGGACGATTACGAGACGATGGATATCTCGTCCAGTACAGCGTCCTCCGCTGACTTTTCATCCTCGTGGGCATGTCGAGAGAAGACTGGTATAATAATTTATATATATAAATTTAATTGTCACGCCCCGAGTTTAAAAACCAGCGTCTAAAATTTTTTTTTTTTTTTTTTTTTTTTTTTGAAATCAGAGTTTAAAACCAGCCAGGGCGCAACAGACCGCCACATATATAGAAGAGTCCCAATCCCACTGGGGATTGAGCCTTTTCTATATATGCACGGCTCACTTGGCATACAATCAGAGTACTAACTACGTACATCTACTAAGCAAGATTAAATTACAATATCAATAACTTCTCAATTACATTGCATTACACTTGATACAACAAATAACTAAATACTTGATCTTATCGGCTGTCCAGGGTCAAGCTCTATCTCGTGATCTCACCAACTCGTCCCGACATCTCAACACCCGCTCGACCTGAAAAACAGTCACCCGAGGGTGTGAGACACACCGGAGTGTATCCCAGTGGGCACGACGAGCCGAGAATAGCAGATCGTACCTACTGGTATACAATGCTAGAGGATAGTAATAGATCAGGGGTTAGGGTAAAGCAGATATATAACTGGTGCTGTAAAGAAAGCAAAACTCATAATCTGGGTACAAGCATAGGAGATAATTTTAGCAGAATTTAAAACATGTATCAGGATAATCAACACATCAAGGAGTTAGGACAATCAGCAAGATAACAATGAAACTATAATCAAAGGCATCACATAGAATCATATAAAGGTAGATAACTAGAAGCCAGATCAAAGAATCAAAGAATCATGTTAAAGCAACTTAACAACACATGCATCAAATAGATGAAAACGCAAAGACCCAATCACAAGCTACCATATTGGCCTTCACAAGACCTCAGGCAAGGCTGCCCACTTGGCACCACCTGGTTGACATTCCCTTCACAAGGGTCACGGGTTGCCACAGCTAACCACTTTACCGGTAAAGAACATCGCTACGGGTAGAAAATCCGCTGATGTTCGTGAAGTACAACGGTGCGGGCGAATCATATGCAAATGCTCAAGCTCACGGTCCACTGACCGGGTAATCGGCAACAAGCCGGGAAATCCCCACTGGGATGCAATGACAAGATCAACTGAATCTCAACACTTATGCAAGAACACTCGGCAATAAATCTCAACTCATATGCACGATCAAGGCAAATCTCAACTCAGCAGAAGCTCACATATAAACTCAACTCAACCACGCAAACCAACCAAATGATACAAAACTTAAACACATATTTTTAAGAAAACTGTTTTGAAAAGCCCAAACCCCGAAAAGCATTGCCCTCGTCCTATCAAACAAAAACAGACTCAGCGACACTACGAAGCTTGGGTTTCCAAACCTCGTAGAGCAATTGCCTTTGTCCTATCAAACAAGAACAGACTCCGGCGACCCTACGAAGCTCGGTAAAAACATCAGTTAAACAAATCTATGTGCTCAGCAGTGTATCATTTGATCGACAGGACAAACAGGCTTACTCATCAACCATGGAAATGTTCCAAGATAAGATATAAATACCAGAGGCACTAAGAATAATCATGTAAGGCATAATAGAACTGATAACAGGCATGGCTCAACATCTCACCCAATCAGACAGACTAACCCCTTATGCAACTAAACACATGTTTTTAAGAAAACCTTTGAAAACAATAGGTTTTTGGGTCCCAACCCTCGTAGAGCGTTACCCTCGTCCTATCAAACAAGAACAGACTCAGGCTACCCTACAAGGCTTGGTAAAAAAACATTTATTTTAAAAGATCATGTATTTAGCAACATAACGGGCGAACAACAAGGAAGCAGGTATAAAGCAGGCATAAGGTAGCAAATCACTGAATCAATGGATAGGCAGGCTCAAGCATTAATAGACTGATATAATAATCAAACATAGGAGTGCAACTACGAAATGGCCAATTAGTCAGAGCAACTAACCGTAATATATATTGCAACCAAAGGCAGACAGGCTCAAAATAAACTAAGTTACCAAGAACAGGAGTCCAACCAGTATCGCACCCCAGAGGGCCGAACTGATAAAATCCAGACCGAAGATAACCCACCTGATATAACGCAGGCGGCTAATCGTATCTGCAACTTACTCGAAGATCAGAGCTACTGGAACACCTGAATCAAATATATATATTGTTTTATGTTGATTCTACTATATCTTTTAATTTAAACTTCAAACAAGAACATTTTGTATATCAAAGTTGGTCTGGGCACTGCCAGGACCTCAGTGCTCACCCTGGTTGAGGCCCAGGGGTGCTGGTTCAAGCAGAACCAAGGTCAAGCTTACACCCTAATTCACAATGCACCAAACTTTAATCCACTCAGTTTCTGTTTGAACTGAAGTGAGCACAGAGCTCAGGGGACTATTTGGAGCAAGTTTCATATACAAAGTTTTGTCAAATTCCAACTCTTTCTTCTCAGTGGCATTTAATCAAACATCTTAGGGGCATATTATATACACATACACATAAGCAACTTTGAAGTTGGAATCTCTGCAAATACTAAACTAGAGGCAGTCTAACTTGGATTGATTTGATCCATGAAGAATCTGGAGCTTTCCCCCCTACTTGGAGCAACTCGAAACCCCTCGGATGGCCGAGCTCGAGGAAGAAGAAAATGGGGATAATATTGAAAATCGTGATGCTCCATATCACGCCCCGGGGTCGAAACTGCGACCGAGGCTCGCCAACAGATCCGCCGACTGTACGGAAACTGCCGTACAGACGAAGCGTCTACCCTGCAAGTCAGATCTATAGCTAAACATGTATCAGAGCTGAAATAAAACTAGAAGCTATAGAGATCAACTGAACATCTGATATAATTAAAACCTCGATACAAAGTCTCTCAGCTATAAAACAATATACAAAAATCCTCACTGATCTCTCAGAATGTCCAGTACAAAAGTGGAAATATAAAATATAAAGTATAAAACCGGGTACATCTACCTCAGACTCTCAATGCTGGTAAGGAACTACACGGTCACGTCCTCACCTCGATCAGCTGTCTCCGCGCGAGCTCAGCCGGAACAGCAGCCTCAGGAAACCTGTCACCGCAGCGGGTGTGAGATCTACTGCAGAAGGTAGATCCCAGTAGGTACCGTCACCAATATCCACGGTATGCCCACTAAGTCTACTGGAGGCACAACAGATAGGTATGCAGATAGATAGATAGAAGGGGTAAGCAGGAAAGAAACTACAGCTAACATGTATCATCATGCTCAAGGAACTCTACTCAGACCCTGCTATGCATACACTCTCACTGCTAATAATATGCCTCAAGTACTATGCTCAAAGGAACACTCAACTATGAACATGCAATGAAACTCACTCACACAAATCACCCAATCGCAATGACTGTCCCACTTTTTGGACCAGTCAAGCCTGCGCTCATCTACTGCCACTACGCCCAAACAGGACTTGGTCTTACGTAGGGTGTCCCTCAAGGACTATCTCAGTAATCACATCGCAGCCTCGTCAGGCTCGGTATCATCATCGCATCCGGAGCGTAGCTCGCGGGGAGCGACCCCGCGAACTCAAGTATCTCAAGTATCTCATAACTGGCATAAAATGCCAGGCTCAGCAGGCTATAATCCTCGATCAAACAGATCGGTATCACGAGCTCAAAAGCACAACTCGGTCGGTGAAAGACCCCTCGACTCGATTAGAAAATGCCCACACGATCTCAAAGCTATGTCGGAGAAACCTTGACGACTTAATCTGATAATGCATAACCCATGGCTAAGTCGGGACACCTCCACGACTCGATCTGCCAGAACCCCAAATATCCTCAAAACTAAGTAGGAGAACTACCTCCACCACTAAATCATGAATACAACCCATGATCCCAACAAGGAAGAAGAACTCTCATGACACTAGAACTCGACAGACGATGCTCTAAAAATACCCTCGGCCCTCTGGCACGAGTACACAGTCAATTCGAACAATCTGGACCATTCATAATGTTCTCAATAGTTAAAAACCCTTTTAAAAATGAGGTTTTACTTAAAACGGGGCACTAAAAATATATGAAGGTCCAGATGCAGCCTGAATCTCAAAGGAATATGCAGTCTAGTGTCAAATAACCTCTAGATCATACTAAAAATGTCTGGGGCTTAAGACTGTCATTCTACAATTTTCTAGGCAACTATCATATTTATCAATATATAATAAATCAGCTAATCATGATCAATATATGATAAATAGGCTAAACATGATCAATATGCTTACAGAAGCATTAGAGGGCATTTCATAAATTTTGGAGAAATTTCAACCCACCTGGAACGCTTTCCGCAGGCAATCGCTGAAGTCGGTGAAGTGTCGAACCTTCGAATTGACGAAACCTCGAAAAACGTGCCGCGCGCGCGCACACTGCCGCGAGTCCGGAAAAATCCTCGGAAGTTCGAGTAAAACCACCAGAGTCTTCACAAAAATCCTGTGCGCCACGGCTCGCTCCTCGGCCACCATACAAAACACACCGAAGCTCCCGCACCAACTACATAGATAAATCCAAGTCTAGAATCAATAGGTAACTCATTGCACACTTAAAAGCTCCAAACAGCACATTAATAAATTAATGCTCACCCAACAAACTGCTCACATACCCAAATTACATAAGTCCAACTATAACACCACAACACCCTCAACATAGCACCTCCAACAGCTCCAAGGCACATAACTAGTTAATATTTACTTAACCAAAATTCCATAATTTCCACTTGTATCTTGCAGGTTCACATACATATCAACACTCACCCACAGCACACAGTCCACACCCAAGCTCCAGCATCGAGCATCTGACCACAATAAGTCCACCACAACATCAAAGTTTACTCTCAAAATACAAGCTTCAATGGACACATCCATAATCCACAGTGCATTTAAAAGCTCTGTTTCACCTACTCACCAATCACACACCAAAACACTTACACAAAGCTTCAGCCCAAATAAAAATTTGCTCCCATTGCACAACAAATAAAATGTTCAGTTAACCACCAACTTACTACCTTGCTCTGCTGCACTTCCAAAAACCAACCACACCTGCATGCTCAAATGCACTTCCAAAAATAAAATACAGGCACACTCTCAACCACAATCACAAAAACATCCAACTTGAAAGGACCGCGAGCCATGCAAATGATCCGGCTCCGCACAGCACCAAGCCGATCTCCGTCACAAAGGCGCCGTCCTGAGAGAGCAAAGAAACAAAAGCCGCGTCAAAACGGTCAACAAAAAGGTCCACGCGACACCCGGGCACCCCACGGCCACGGCGTGCGCGCTTGCGGCCCAACGGCAGACGAAAACGCCGCTCTCCCACGTGAGAAATGCCCACGCTTGCGTCGCGGCGCGCGGCGCTGTCGCCGCAGCATCAGCGCGGCTGCTACTGCCGCTGCGCTGCCCGGGCCCGCCGCGCAGCTTGCTGCGCGCTGTGCGCGGTGCGCAGCGCGCACCCGCCGCGCGCGGTGCACAGCGCGCGGGGCGCAGCACGCACCCGCCGCGCGCGGCGTGCGCTCCCCTCAGCCAGCGGCCCCTGTTGCACCTATGGACAGCAAGTCCAAGCAACAATTCGAGAACACACCAAAAAAAAAATCAAACTGAAACCCAACTAAACCTCCAAGCCAAAAAAACAACCAAACTCCAAAGAAAACTGCCCTTACCTCATCTACAAACCATCGCGCGCTCCGCTCGCCGCGCTCACCGCTCGGCCCTCTCGGCTCAAGGAGGGAGTTCCCACAACAAGGCTCAATCCCCATTTCTCTTTTCCTTATTTTCTTCTTCTTCTTTCTTCTTCTTTTCTCTTCTTTTTCTCCTCTCTTTCTTTCCTCTGCTTTCTTCCAAATCCTCTGTTTCACAGGTGGAGGAGATGAAGATGACGTGGAAGCAAATTAATTAAGGGAGGCATAGCAACAGTGGGGTAGTTGGCTATAATAAATGCACCTCAAAAAAATCTCAACCAATTAATTCACTTTCCATTAATCCAATCTCTTCTAATTAAATCACTTTCCAATTAATCTAAACCAATTAATTCACTTTCCATTAATCCAATCTCTTCTAATTAATTCACTTTCCAATTAATCTAAACCAATTAATTCACTTTCCATTAATCCAATCTCTTCTAATTAAGTCACTTTCCAATTAATCTAAACCAATTAATTCACTTTCCATTAATCCAATCTCTTCTAATTAAATTTCTTTTTCACTAATGGCTTCACAGGCACAATTCCATAATTAACTAATTAAAATAATTAATTAATTAACCCCCTTTTAGCCAACTCCAAGACACTTTTTACCCTCGGGGCCTCCGCTCCAGTCCGTAACCTCCCGAACCCCGCTGTAATCTCCAAGTATACCTATTCCATGCATTTCCAAATTTTCTGCACTCCACTGTGGAGTCGAGGCTTCCCCGAAGCCAGTCCTCTAACGGCGCACAATGCCCGAAAAACCCCGAATCAAGTTGGGGCTTCCGCGTAGATCCGAATCGACCCGAACTCATCTGTAAACATGATTTGGAATCGTCCAAAGTAAATCCTCCACATCACGCCATCTTGCGAGGTCGGTGCACTATCCGAAAACCCGGTACTCTACACTCCAACTAGAGGGTCTGGGGCTCAACTAAATGCACCATTAGGTGCAACTCACCCCACTGAAGCTTTCCATGCATGCGGCTGGCCCCGGGGTGCGGCGGCGGCGCGGCGGAGCAAGCTCCGGTTTAGAGCTCAATGGGCTCTAATGGCGAATTTGCACAGAGACCACCTGGAGCTCTATAACTTAGAGGGAAGGCTCCTTGGGTCACCACGAAGCTTCCCAACCATCTCCCCCCCGGCCGGAAGTGGCCGGAGCTCCGGCGGCCGCAAAGTTATCAATTTCGAGTTCATCCATGGCCGCATCATTTTGATGCTGCATGGGTGCCATGCAAATGAATGGGAGCACTCCTCTCATTCCCAGTAAGGCTTCTGGGTAGGTGGCCGGCGTCGGAGAAGCTCGCCGGCGCCGGAGTTGCATTCTCGGCCGCATGCATAAAAAGCTCAAAATTAGGGCATCAACTTTCTCCTAAGTTACTCTACCCTCCTCCCCCATACTTTGCAGATTTCTTCCATATGTCCTACAGTCCCTACACACCAATTTGGTGTGATAAAGTCCAGTGGTTGCCGAGTTCTTCAAAGGTGGAGCTAAACTAGGTTTCCGGCGACCCCATGCCCCCGTCGGCCATGCGCTGTGCATGGGGGCTCGGGTCTCGGCCAGTAGCATCCTAAGGACCTAATAGGTCCACTGTTAAAGGCCCCGGGCTCAAACATTCAAAGGTTAGTGAGCCTTACCTTTGCCGGACTCGAGGAAGATAGGAAGTAGCCGGATCTCACCCTCCCTCCTTCGCGCGGCTTCGGCAAGCTCCAGCAAGTCCTTCAACCACCGAGGACACCACAGGAACACCCCAGCCCTTCCTGGAAGATCTTTGATCCAAGGTTTTCCTTCCCTCACTCTCTCTCGGGTTTGCATATAATGGTGGTGCTCCTTCGTCTCCCCCAACGCTCGAGGCTGAGTCTGGGAGTTATAGTAGAGGATGGACGCTTCCAATCCCCAGTAACCCCCCCCCCCCCCCCCCCGTGCAAGAGCCTCAAGAATTCCAACAGCCACCCTCCAACTTAATGCATTGATTCCTTCGTAAAATGCCTTTGGGTTCGGTTCACACTTAACCCTAGCATCCGAGGCTTTATCTGGAGTTGCAAAATGCACCCAGCACCTTGTGGTATGAAACCCTAGCACTTAGGCACATAAAATATGAAGTTTTTATTACAATTTAATCCATTTTGAGCACTCTTCAGGCATTTCGAGACCATCCGGTCACCGTTTCGCGGAACGGACTTTGCCACGACGTCCGGCTCGTCGAGACCTGTCAGGTAGCGTATTTGTTTGGTTCGTTCGACGCTCGGAATAAAAGTCGCTCCATAAAGTTCGTCGAATTATCGCGTGTTGCACGCACTTCGATGCACCCGGGTCGCCAAACGCGAAATCCGTCAGTGCCATTGCGCTCAGAACGTCGAAATTAGCTAGGTTCCATTACTCATACCTCTAGGTTAAAACTCTAGATAGTGGTTCGGCCATTAGTGAAAGCGAGGGATTAAAAACTCGAGGGTTACTATTCACTTAAGTCGCGGGGCCCACTTTTGATTTCTGATTTCTGGAAGATCCGACCGTCGGATCGAAAACATATGAATATGAAACTTCTATGTTTCGACGAGACGATCGCAATGGTGATCTCGGATTTTCCAGATCAGACCCCGATCAAAAGTCGATATTTCTGGGCCCACTATTGACCCACTATCTCTCCACTTTTGCCAAAAATTAATAATTTAACATCTTTAAAAGCAAATAGAGGTTTTATAATTCTGGATTACTACATCACCCACAACTTCTAAGAAGTTTCGTCCCCGAAACTTAACAAAACATACTTTCAGTAGGTCTCTAATGGATTCACGATAGTGACAACTAGTCACAAGACATCAATAATCTTCAAGGCTACTAGGTTAGACCCAATCTGAATATTCCCCATCACAGGGCAGAGTATTTCTCAATTCTTTCGAAAATACGTTGTCGGTCGCCAACGTGCTTACCAAAAAGAAAGGCGAAATACCATAGATCTGTCTCCAACAACTGGTTGGGGACACAACTTACACCTGAAGGTACATCACATACCTTCCCATACAGTCTCTATGCCGTTAATATCACCTCTACTAAAGGTCACTATACTTCCGAGGTCATGAATGGTAACTCACAAGAAACTGGAACCATACTTCAGTGTTTACTAATTACAACACGGTGGTCTATCTTTTAGTCTCTGATACCTGTAACCGATCTGAGCCTTTTGGCCCTACTGAAACTTCAAGCCCACGGTCGAAACCATGACCGCGGCAAATCCTGAAATGTGAACACGAAACACTTCTAAGTTCCCAACTTACTGTACCAAAACCCAGCGCTCTCACGTGACACGAGTCATCCTAGGGTTCGTTCCTAGCCAAACCTAGACATTACGTTTCCTATTGCTCTGTTACCATCTAATTTGTCACGCCCCGAGTTTAAAAACCAGCGTCTAAATTTTTTTTTTTTTTTTTTTTTTTTTTTTTTTTTTTTTTTTTTGAAATCAGAGTTTAAAACCAGCCAGGGCGCAACAGACCGCCACATATATAGAAGAGTCCCAATCCCACTGGGGATTGAGCCTTTTCTATATATGCACGGCTCACTTGGCATACAATCAGAGTACTAACTACGTACATCTACTAAGCAAGATTAAATTACAATATCAATAACTTCTCAATTACATTGCATTACACTTGATACAACAAATAACTAAATACTTGATCTTATCGGCTGTCCAGGGTCAAGCTCTATCTCGTGATCTCACCAACTCGTCCCGACATCTCAACACCCGCTCGACCTGAAAAACAGTCACCCGAGGGTGTGAGACACACCGGAGTGTATCCCAGTGGGCACGACGAGCCGAGAATAGCAGATCGTACCTACTGGTATACAATGCTAGAGGATAGTAATAGATCAGGGGTTAGGGTAAAGCAGATATATAACTGGTGCTGTAAAGAAAGCAAAACTCATAATCTGGGTACAAGCATAGGAGATAATTTTAGCAGAATTTAGAACATGTATCAGGATAATAAACACATCAAGGAGTTAGGACAATCAGCAAGATAACAATGAAACTATAATCAAAGGCATCACATAGAATCATATAAAGGTAGATAACTAGAAGCCAGATCAAAGAATCAAAGAATCATGTTAAAGCAACTTAACAACACATGCATCAAATAGATGAAAACGCAAAGACCCAATCACAAGCTACCATATTGGCCTTCACAAGACCTCAGGCAAGGCTGCCCACTTGGCACCACCTGGTTGACATTCCCTTCACAAGGGTCACGGGTTGCCACAGCTAACCACTTTACCGGTAAAGAACATCGCTACGGGTAGCAAATCCGCTGATGTTCGTGAAGTACAACGGTGCGGGCGAATCATATGCAAATGCTCAAGCTCACGGTCCACTGACCGGGTAATCGGCAACAAGCCGGGAAATCCCCACTGGGATGCAATGACAAGATCAACTGAATCTCAACACTTATGCAGGAACACTCAGCAATAAATCTCAACTCATATGCACGATCAAGGCAAATCTCAACTCAGCAGAAGCTCACATATAAACTCAACTCAACCACACAAACCAACCAAATGATACAAAACTTAAACACATATTTTTAAGAAAACTGTTTTGAAAAGTCCAAACCCCGAAAAGCATTGCCCTCGTCCTATCAAACAAGAACAGACTCAGGCGACACTACGAAGCTTGGGTTTCCAAACCTCGTAGAGCAATTGCCTTTGTCCTATCAAACAAGAACAGACTCCGGCGACCCTACGAAGCTCGGTAAAAACATCAGTTAAACAAATCTATGTGCTCAGCAGTGTATCATTTGATCGACAGGACAAACAGGCTTACTCATCAACCATGGAAATGTTCCAAGATAAGATATAAATACCAGAGGCACTAAGAATAATCATGTAAGGCAGAATAGAACTGATAACAGGCATGGCTCAACATCTCACCCAATCAGACAGACTAACCCCTTATGCAACTAAACACATATTTTTAAGAAAACCTTTGAAAACAATAGGTTTTTGGGTCCCAACCCTCGTAGAGCGTTACCCTCGTCCTATCAAACAAGAACAGACTCAGGCTACCCTACAAGGCTTGGTAAAAAAATATTTATTTTAAAAGATCATGTATTTAGCAACATAACGGGCGAACAACAAGGAAGCAGGTATAAAGCAGGCATAAGGTAGCAAATCACTGATTCAATGGATAGGCAGGCTCAAGCATTAATAGACTGATATAATAATCAAGCATAGGAGTGCAACTACGAAATGGTCAATTAGTCAGAGCAACTAACCGTAATATATATTGCAACCAAAGGCAGACAGGCTCAAAATAAACTAAGTTACCAAGAACAGGAGTCCAACCAGTATCGCACCCCAGAGGGCCGAACTGATAAAACCCAGACCGAAGATAACCCACCTGATATAACGCAGGCGGCTAATCGTATCTGCAACTTACTCGAAGATCAGAGCTACTGGAACACCTGAATCAAATATATATATATTGTTTTATGTTGATTCTACTATATCTTTTAATTTAAACTTCAAACAAGAACATTTTGTATATCAAAGTTGGTCTGGGCACTGCCAGGACCTCAGTGCTCACCCTGGTTGAGGCCCAGGGGTGCTGGTTCAAGCAGAACCAAGGTCAAGCTTACACCCTAATTCACAATGCACCAATCTTTAATCCACTCAGTTTCTGTTTGAACTGAAGTGAGCACAGAGCTCAGGGGACTATTTGGAGCAAGTTTCATATACAAAGTTTTGTCAAATTCCAACTCTTTCTTCTAAGTGGCATTTAATCAAACATCTTAGGGGCATATTATATACACATACACATAAGCAACTTTGAAGTTGGAATCTCTGCAAATACTAAACTAGAGGCAGTCTAACTTGGATTGATTTGATCCATGAAGAATCTGGAGCTTTCCCCCCCTACTTGGAGCAACTCGAAACCCCTCGGATGGCCGAGCTCGAGGAAGAAGAAAATGGGGATAACATTGAAAATCGTGATGCTCCAACTAGAGGGTCTAGGGCTCAACGAAATGCACCATTAGGTGCAACTCACCCCACTGAAGCTTTCCATGCATGCGGCTGGCCCCGGGGTGCGGCGGCGGCGCGGCGGAGCAAGCTCCGGTTTGGAGCTCAATGGGCTCTAATGGCGAATTTGCACAGAGACCACCTGGAGCTCTATAACTTAGAGGGAAGGCTCCTTGGGTCACCACTAAGCTTCCCAACCATCTCCCCCCCGGCCGGAAGTGGCCGGAGCTCCGGCGGCCGCAAAGTTATCAATTTCGGGTTCATCCATGGCCGCATCATTTTGATGCTGCATGGGTGCCATGCAAATGAATGGGAGCACTCCTCTCATTCCCAGTAAGGCTTCTGGGTAGGTGGCCGGCGTCGGAGAAGCTCGCCGGCGCCGGAGTTGCATTCTCGGCCGCATGCATAAAAAGCTCAAAATTAGGGCATCAACTTTCTCCTAAGTTACTCTACCCTCCTCCCCCATACTTTGAAGATTTCTTCCATATGTCCTACAGTCCCTACACACCAATTTTGGTGTGATAAAGTCCAGTGGTTGCCGAGTTCTTCAAAGGTGGAGCTAAACTAGGTTTCCGGCGACCCCATGCCCCCGTCGGCCATGCGCTGTGCATGGGGGCCCGGGTCTCGGCCAGTAGCATCCTAAGGACCTAATAGGTCCACTGTTAAAGGCCCCGGGCTCAAACATTCAAAGGTTAGTGAGCCTTACCTTTGCCGGACTCGAGGAAGATAGGAAGTAGCCGGATCTCACCCTCCCTCCTTCGCGCGGCTTCGGCAAGCTCCAGCAAGTCCTTCAACCACCGAGGACACCACAGGAACACCCCAGCCCTTCCTGGAAGATCTTTGATCCAAGGTTTTCCTTCCCTCACTCTCTCTCGGGTTTGCATATAATGGTGGTGCTCCTTCGTCTCCCCCAACACTCGAGGCTGAGTCTGGGAGTTATAATAGAGGATGGACGCTTCCAATCCCCAGTAACCCACCCCCGTGCAAGAGCCTCAAGAATTCCAACAGCCACCCTCCAACTTAATGCATTGATTCCTTCGTAAAATGCCTTTGGGTTCGGTTCACACTTAACCCTAGCATCCGAGGCTTTATCTGGAGTTGCAAAATGCACCCAGCACCTTGTGGTATGAAACCCTAGCACTTAGGCACATAAAATATGAAGTTTTTATTACAATTTAATCCATTTTGAGCACTCTTCACGCATTTCGAGACCATCCGGTCGCCGTTTCGCGAAACGGACTTTGCCACGACGTCCGGCTCGTCGAGACCTGTCAGATAGCGTATTTGTTTGGTTCGTTCGACGCTCGGAATAAAAGTCGCTCCATAAAGTTCGTCGAATTATCGCGCGTGGCACGCACTTCGATGCACCCGGGTCGCCAAACGCGAAATCCGTCAGTGCCATTGCGCTCAGAACGTCGAAATTAGCTAAGTTCCATTACTCATACCTCTAGGTTAAAACTCTAGATAGTGGTTCGGCCATTAGTGAAAGCGAGGGATTAAAGACTCGAGGGTTACTATTCACTTAAGTCGCGGGGGCCACTTTTGATTTCTGATTTCTGGAAGATCCGACCGTCGGATCAAAAACATATGAATATGAAACTTCTATGTTTCGACGAGACGATCGCAATGGTGATCTCGGATTTTCCAGATCAGACCCCGATCAAAAGTCGATATTTCTGGGCCCACTATTGACCCACTATCTCTCCACTTTTGCCAAAAATTAATAATTTAACATCTTTAAAAGCAAATAGAGGTTTTATAATTTTGGATTACTACATTAATATATTCAACTTTTCTCATATATATTTAATTTTAATTTCTAAACTAAAATGCAGGCCGACACACTACGACATGTTCATACTATTGTCGGCCAGATATTGCAGGACCCACCGCCGACTCATACTATTGTTCATACTTTGAGAGAAATGAACGACAATATTCAGATGGTACTACAGCATGTACCATCTGAACCTACGGTCAGAGTGTCAGGCGGACCTTCATACGAGGGAGCGACCTCGAGTCATCAGGTACCATTTAGCATAGAATTCAAATTAAGTTTTCAAATTCAAATTAACAAGCATTTAAATATTAGTAATTATGATTGAGAACGGAAATAATTTATATAAATAATAAGCATTTAAATATTAGTAAAATATTATTTTAACAAGTTAATAAACTAATTAATAAGAAATAAGATAATGAAGACAATATATTAATTAACAATGTAAATATTAGTTAATTATTAAATAAGCATATCAAATAATTAATTATTTAATTAGATAATTAATTATAAATAATAAATTAATTATTATTCAAATATTTATTAATTTAATAAATCAAATGAATAGTTAGTTAATTATTAAAAAAATTATTTGCATTAATTAATTATATATTTTAATTATTTATAATTCAATTAGCAGAAAAATAAGATAGAGATAACTTATTCCATCAAATGGGTGAAATTACTATTCTTCTCTCTTAACGGATTATTTCAGTAAATTATTCGACTGAATTATATAATTTATATACAAAATAGTACGAGTGCTGAAATAAAAATTATAACTTTAAATTTTTAGAAAATAAATAAATATTTTTAGAAGACAGAAGAATAAGACGTAAAAACCTAAAATAAAAGAAAAATGTGTATACATCCCGAATGGGGTGTATATCATACACCCCACCCCATCCAAGGGGTGGGACTTATTCACCGATCACTCACTTGAAGTGATCGGTGAATAAGTCCCCACCCCTTGGATGGGGTGGGGTGTATGATATACACCCCATTCGGGATGTATAGATAGCAAAGCCCAAAATAAAACAACCTAAAAAAGCGGGATGCTCAAATGATAGCATAAAGTTCAATTTGTCCCCAATGTGGTTAAGCTAATGTTTACTGTACAATTCTGCGGTTTAAAAAGTTATACTTAACTATTTAATAATTTTATCTTTATTTTTATCTAAAAAATTTATTATCCACCAGGATGGTAAAATAAATTCTTTTGATAATCATATAATAGTTTAAGATAATTTTTTAACTATAAATGGCATAATAAAAAAAATAATAATAATAAATTATTGAATAGTTAAATATAATTTTTTAAACTACGGAATGGCTAAATGGAAAAGAGACAAATCGAAGTTTACCAAACTTAAGTATCATAGATAATCAACTGCAACTTAAAAATCAATTTGAAGTTATATCTTTTATTAATCAAAACAAATATGGATTACATATGATTAGAGATTGAAAAGCAACAAGATTAGTAAATGTAATGAGATAGGATATATATATATATATATATATATATATATATATATAGAGAGAGAGAGAGAGAGAGAGAGAGAGAGAGAGAGAGAGAGAGAAAGTTAGGCGGGAATAGTATTAATAATACTAAGTCATTGGTGCTATTAAGTTTTTAATCTTTAGATTAAAAAATATGTGGTTGAGATGATAGTGGGCCTCTTAGGTTTAATAAGTTGTTGGGAAAATAATAAAATTTAAAGAATAGAAATAATTAAAGGGGTTGATTTAAGGGTAGAAAATTTGATAGCACCAAATACTTGTGTGACGCCCCCAATAGTCCCACATCGGATGTGGATGGATTTGTGATTGGGTTTATATGAGACTTGGACACTAGTAATAATAACTAGGCTTAAGCATTTTGGGCTGTGGTTTGGGCCCAACGAGTTATTATTGCTAGTGGACCGGGTCGTTACATTTGGTATCAGAGCCAATAACTAGCCGAAAGTATGTGATGAATCTCGACTGAGCCTGGGTCTAGATGACAGGGCTAGCGAGACGAGTCTCACATCGCCTGGTGATCTTGGGCTTGTGTGTGTGTTTGGGCTGACGAGGACGTCAGGCCTAAACGGGGGGAGTCTGTGACGCCCCCAATAGTCCCACATCGGATGTGGATGGATTTGTGATTGGGTTTATATGAGACTTGGACACTAGTAATAATAACTGGGCTTAAGCATTTTGGGCTGTGGTTTGGGCCCAACGAGTTATTATTGCTAGTGGACCGGGTCGTTACAACTTGGTGCTACTGGTAGTATATATATATAGAGTCCGGCTGAAATACTATCGATAGCACGAAGCAATTGGTGCTACCAAGTTTCCAGCCCTTGGTTGAAAGGATATGCGGTTGGGATTATAGTAATCCCCTAAAAATTTTACTATTCAACCAATCATTCACTAAATCCTAGGAGACCATTATCATTCTAACCACACATCTCTTAATTCAATAACTAAAAAATTGCCGTTCGCAGTGGTCTAGGTTCTGTACTTAGGTCTGGGGTCTACTTGTGCCTTTTTTTTCGTTTTGTGTTTTTTTCAACTTCTTTTGTTTTTTCGCCTTTTTATCCCCCCTTTTTTACTCCTTCTTCTCCTGGGTTCGAGGCCTGATGGCCTCAGTCCTGTAGCTGAGTTCATTTACCTATTGAATGAAGCGGCAGCATACTGCCTTTTCTCAAAAAAATAACTAAAAAATTGGTATCACCAATGACTTAATACTATTGATAGTATTCCATCCTAGTTCTATATATATATATATATATATATATATATGCATGCGCAGGGCTACTATACTCTTAACTCTTATGAGTATAAACCCCTTTGTACTCATAACTTTTTCACCCTTGGATGAAGAAATGTGCGGTTAGGATGATAGTGGTCTTTCTATGGTTACTAGGTTGTTAGGAAAATAGTAAAAATCTTAGGAACTATTATAATCCTAACCGCAAATTCCTTCATCCAAAGGATGAAAATTTATGAGTATAAAAATTTTTTACTCATAAGAGTATAGTAGCCGGACCTATATATATATATATATATATATATATATATATATATATATATGGGAAACTCTAAGTGTACACCCGTAAGGGGTGTACATCTCACACCCCCACCCATCTAAGGGTGGGGGTGTGATGAGGGGTCACTTGATGTGAACCCTAAAAAACATCGCCACCATTAAAAAGGTGGAGATGTAAGATGTACACCCCTTCGGGGTGTACATATAGCAATCCTCTCTCTCTCTCTCTCTCTCTCTCTCTCTCTCTCTCTCTCTCTCTCTATATATATATATATATATATATATATATATATATATATATATATATATATATATATATATCACAAAACTAACTTGGCTGACATGCTAAGCAAGAGTACAAAGTCATTTTCCCAATTTGATTGCTGTTGTGCTTTAAAATATGAACTTTTTATGCGTTCTAGGGTCTTAAAAAAGGAAAATGTACAAAAAAAAAAAAAAAAAAAATCCTTTGAAATTTTTTTATCATATTTGTAAATAAACAATTTAAATTTTAACTTTTGATAATAATATCATTGAAACTTTATAAAATAATTTTGTAGGGCTTTAAAACACAAAAAATTATTTGATGTAGTTTTGAGATATACCTATATTAGGGATGGCAATTTTTTGGTGTGGAGGAAAGATGTTTAGAGGGAGAAGTTCTCCACGCTAGCAGGAACAGAAATGCTACCTCCTACCCCACGATATTCCTGATCCCACAAAATTAAATTATATATTTTTGTTAATTTATTTATAAATATAGAAGGTTAATTTTGATGTCTTTAATATATTTTAAGTTAATTAAATATTTCAAATATATTTAAATATTTATACAATATATTAATTAAATAATATTGATTACTATATATTTTTAGTAATTTGATATGTTACACTTAAAATTTTTGACAACTAATAAAAAAATAAAGTTAATAATTGGATAAAATTTAAACTAAATTAAATTAAAATTTTAAATAAAATATTAATTTAGTAGAGTTGATCTCTTATTCTTTTAAAAGTATAAGTCATTGGTATTTATAAATTTTTAGTCTTTAGATGAAAAGATGTGTGGTTAGAATGATAGCGAGTTTCTTGGATTAAGTGAGTGGTTTGTGAAATAGAATGATTTAAGAGATGAAATTAGTCAAAGAGGTAGATCTAACGGTGGAAAACTTATAAGATAGTCAAACTCAATTTAGTATTTTTTTAAAAAGGGTTAATTGCATACATATCCTTTAAAAATATCGAATAGTAAATATATATCTCTACAAAATTTAATTTTTCATATTTATCCTTTTAAAAATCTAATGTTACTCATATATATCCTTATCGTCTATATCTGTTAAAAAAATCTAGTTAATTATAGATTAAATCCTTAACTTTGGTTAGATAAAAAAAAATAAATTTTTTATATTATAGTCATAGTTTTATTTTTTTTTATCCTTTTTATATTATATTCATAGTTTTTAGAAAAATATATTTGTAAGAGCAAAATAGATATTTCATCTATATTCTGTTAAAATATAAACGATAATAAACTTGATTAATATATATGATTAACTTAAAATTTTTTAAAAAATAAATATGAAAAATTAAATTTTATAGAAATATATTTATTATTCGATATATTTTTAAAAACTCGTATGTAATTAATTTTTTAAAAATCTTGCACGGTGTCTGAAAATAGTGACTCCGGCCAAAACAGGGACGATTTTATTTATTTATTTTTTTTTTTAAGGCGGGGATGGAGATTATGAAAGCTCACAACAGGGACGGGGGCGAGGAATCCGATGCCATTGCCTCCGAGAAAGAAAAGAAAAAAAAAAGAGAGAGAAAAAAAAAAGAAAAAAAGAAGCCTAATTAAAGAGACAAACTTGTGATGCAAGAGTAACTTAAATGGAATGTTGTGCATTGGTTGACCCAAGAAACAATGATTCTCCTTTTATTGCATTAGTACCTGATTGGAGGTGAATCTATGACTCTATTGGTGCTTTGGGCATCTGATATTTGAAAATTAAAGTGATTGATGCATTGAAAACGTTACGTTCTCTTTTTATAGGATTATAAATTTTACATACATCTGAAAATCTAAATAGTGATGATTTTTATTTGAATTTTAGTTAAATATTATTAATAAGAAAAGTGAAACCAGTGTACCACGTGTACCCTATAAGATAACCTATAATATTATAGATAAGGTGGTAATATATTACTGTTAGACCCCAAAAGAGGCGTTTGATTCGAATTATCTTACCAAGATTACAGCTAATCCTGACAGAATTACTGTATTTGTAATCCTAATATGTTCGGTAATATAGCAATACAAATAGTGCAAGATTACACTGAAAATATTATTGAGGGATACATATATCTCACATAAGGATAATATTACATATCATGTAAAACTAGTGAAGTAACCCGCGCGATGCGGCGGATAGTAAATTTTTTAAAAATAATAATTTATTAATTAAAAAATTATAGAAAAAAAATATTTAATATGATATAGTATTACAAAGAGTAGAAACAAAAATTAACCAAAAAATACTGCTGGCATGCCCTGAATTTCAAAAAGTGGAGTAATTTTTTTTTTTTTAATCAGAGTTTATAACTTGAAACTCAGAACTTGAACAGACCGCCACATGTATATTTGGAATTATATACGTGCATGAATCAGATCAATTTTCTACTTGACCAGTGGAAATGCTATCACTATGACAATCACTATGCCTGGACCTGGTCTAGTAGAGAGGGTCTATAGAAATGCAAAATACACCTTTCAAGGTGGATGAGAAAGTTATATAAAAAATGATCTTGCAAGCAGGAGCAGAACTATCAAGGGCCATGTGGCCCCCTTTCAGTAGAAAGCTTGCATATAGCTAAAAAAAAGATCATTTTCTTTGATTTCCTTTAATTTTAACAAAGCAACAAAACCCTAGAATCTACTATGATTCATGAGATCTTACAGCTGATTCATGAGCCCTTAAAGCAATTCTTTGCTTTTAAAAGCTTTTGTTTAATAGTGCTAAGACCACCCAAGGCAAGTTGTTCTTTCTTCTTTTTTTTTTTTGAGAGAATAAGTTGTTCTTTCTCTACACATACTTAAAAGCTGTCTGCAACCAATTTAATTATGATATGTTTTCTGGAATATCTGGGCATATCTAACTCAATGATAAATATTCAATGTAAGTCATGTTAGGTTGTCTGAACATCTCAAACACTACTTTTTGAAATTTTTTGAAGAAACTTTTGTTTTATACTTAGGCAGTTCTAGCTCTTGAATTAATCAGTTCATTTTCTATAAAATTTCATGGCGAAGCATAAAAAGAAAAATATTTCTATTCACAAAAATTCTCTGAAAGATGAACATAAACAAAACTAATAGGAGGCAAACTCTGCAACAAACTACAAATCTAATACTCAAATAGTACCAATTCAGGTTTAAAATGCCCAAAATCCAATCTCTCATGTAGATCTAGGAATACTGAATAACAAAACCAAATGTGCTATGCAAAATTATCTTAAATATTATCTACAGAATAAGTTAATTGAAATAGAATAAGTTCTTTATATATATCCTTCAAATATTACAAAAATTAGATCTTGTGATAGCTTTGTGTAGAGTACTTTACTTCTTTTCTTCATCAGATTCCGAAGACTCGATTAAACTGCAAATCATAGTACACATGCAAGTTATTTTTATTTTTATTTTTATTTTTTCTTTTTTAATGAAATACAAAGTATTTTTTGGATTAATTCAATTAAAAATATTTTAAGATAGTTGTTACCTGCATGCTTTTCCCTTGTCTCGTGATTGCTTCAAAATTTCCTATGTCTTGGACTGTAAACTTCTTGTGAACATAATTTTCAAAAGTGTGCATACAAAATAATATAATAAATCAAAATTTTAAGATGAAACAAACTGATATACTATCTATCTATAGGGAGAAAAAAAAAATTGAATACAATTATTACTTGAGCATTCCTTTCTTGCCTCTTGGTTGCTTTCCTATTTCCTCTGACTTGTTTTGCGAACTTTATATATCCATAGTTTATAAAGTTATACATAAAAAATAATTTAAGTTAATCAATTATTAGCGACTGAAAATGTTCAAAAATATATAAATAGTAAATAGACATAAGATAAGTTTTCTCACATTGATTGAATCATAGTACTAGTAGATATTTTGTCCAAAGTATCATTCTGCAATTCTTTAGTATTTATTGCATCTTTTAAGAAGGCCGTCTGCGACGCGGAGATGATCTTAGGCATCACTTGTTTTAATCTGTTGGCAAGGACTTTCGAGATGATCTTCTGAACGCTATTAATAAGGCAGATAGGTCTGAAGTCGTTAGCGTTCTTAGCACCTTCTTTCTTGGGTATGAGGCAGATGTGCGAGTAATCTAAGGGACCGCTATTCACGGACCCATCAAAAAGATCATCAAATAATTTAACAAGATCGGCTTTAATCACCTCCCAGAATCTCTGAAAGAATACCTGTAAGATTCGTGAAATTTAAATTCGAAATAAATGAAAGAAAAGAATGGAGTCAAGATGACTCAGAATTAGAAAGAGCACAAATAGCGGAATTGACCTGTTGCTACTGTGTAAATTGCACAGTTTACGAGACAGAAATATTGTATTTCAAATCTCGAAAATCCGAGATGACCAGTGCGACCGTCTCGTCAAACTGATCGAAAATGATATAGATCAAATTCAGATCCGACGGTCGGATCTTCCAGAAATCAGCGAAGAAGCGGGCAGGACCCGCGACTTAAGTGAATAGTGCTCTGAACAGTAGATGAATAGTAACCCCTATTTTCAAATCCCCTTAGTGCCAACGTTAGCCAATTCGCTGTCTGGACTCCGATCATAGCCATCCAGGTAGTCGATTTGATTGGTTTCGTCGTTCTGAACACAATGGCACTAACGGAATTTTCGTTTGACCACCCTAGAGTCTCGAAAAGCGGGATAAACTGTATTTCTGTACAGTACTGATGGACCGAGATTTTATCCGGGCAGTTTCTCGAAAAACAAAAATCGCTACCTGATAGGTTTCGTCGAGCCGAACGTCATGGCGAAGTCCATTTTTCGTTTCGACCACCGGAACGCCTCGAAAAGCGTGAAATACGGTGAAAATGTGGCTTTTTGCACAATAGACCCTATACTTCTTGCCTCGTTTTGAGTGCCACTGGTTTAGTGAGGGACCTAGGTGTGAGATAACATTGCTGTGGTGGACTCAACTCCAAATACTATTTGTTGGAGGGCTAAAAGGCAATTGTGCCATTTAACCTATATATAGTTTCCTCCCGAGCTAGGGTTCCATAAACCCTAGGCCTCGTAGCCAATCCCCCAGCCGCAGCCTCAAACAGAATCCCTCCTCTCTGCCGCCTTCCTCGGTGGTAGCACACCGGCCGCCGCCACCCCGTCGCCGGAGAAGAAAAGGATCAAGACACCCTCTTGATCTCGGGTGTTGTTGGAGAAGGAAGCATCTGGGGAGGCCAAGGTTGTTCCAAAATTTCCTGTGAACCCCTCTGTGAGGTTGACACCCAGTCTGGGTGAAGCCGCCGCCGAGCGCCGCCGCGGCCACCGCCTTTCTCCTTCTTCGTTTTCCGGCGAGGTAAGGTTTTGGATTTTGTTGCTTTTAAAAGACCCTAGGAGTATATCAATGTGTTCTTGACCTTGAGTAGACCTTACCCGTGAAGCCTGAGCCGTCGCCGTCGTCCCGGCCGCCGGCGGGAGTGGATTATTGCCGGAATTTCTTGTTTCGGCCGAGGATGATCGCTAGCTTCATCCGATGGACTAAATCCAGATCAAAACCGTTGATCTTGGTCTTCTTGATGACTGCAAGCTTCTCCTAAAGTCTGGAGTCGATCGGTGGAGGATCCACGGAGTTTCGGCGTGCCCTAGAACCGGCCGTTTTTGAACCGCGGCTAATCTTCGCCTTCCGGGCGCCGCCGCTGCCCCGCGCCGCCGGCCAACCACTCAGCAAGCACCGGGGGACCGAGAGGAAGGTTTTGGTCCATGTTGCGCCGGTCCGGGGGTCGCCGGCCGGAATCCGCCATTAGAGGTGGCCATCTTCACCGAGCTTTGATGACTTCGATCTCCGGCGATCGCCGGAGCTCCGTCAAATGGGTGAGCGGCCCAGGTAAGTTCCCTTGGTCTCTGTGAAGCCCCCCATCCATTTGCATGCGGATTCTAACGTGTGGATTAGCGTAACCGATGTTGCACCACTTTTGCACCATGTGTTGGCCGAGCTTCCCCTTCCGGCCGCCGCCGCTGCCCCGCGCCGCCGGCCACCACCACGGGGGGCATCGGGGAGTCGAGGGGACTCTTTCGGTCCAAGTTGCTGGGTCTCAAAAGTCTCCGATTGAATTCCACCATTAATGGCCACCGAGCTCGGGTGAGGTTGGCCGCGGGACGCCGTTGTCGCCTCCCGTCGCCGTTCAAACACACAGGTAACCTCTAAACCCCATGTTCTAGTTTCCCTTCCATCTTAGAAGTCCCAAGACCACTTCTTTGCTGAGAATGGGCTCGGGCAAAGTAGAGGCTATGTGTTTAGAAAACATGCCCACCAGGTGTTCGATGAAATGTTTCAAAGAAAAAAAGTTGGGAACTAGACTTCGATTTAAATATGGAAGTTGTTTTAAATCATCTCCTGAGCTCAGTGCTCACTTCAGATCAAATTGGGTCTGAGTGGATGTGTGTGTGGTGCATTGTCGAAGTGTTAGAGAACGAGGGACTTGGATCTGGTTGATCCATCAGTTTTGGACTGAAAATAAGGTGAGCCCTGGTGTCTTGGCACTGTCCAGAGACACTTTGATATATAACATTTTGGTTTCTGATGAGTGGATTTAAAGTTGTATTAAAACCAAGCTTTATGTGAAAAGTTGCCCGTAGTAGGGTTTGGGTCTGTTTGCGAAGCCGCGACAGTGTGCCCCTGTCTAATTTGGGGTCACTGGACGCGATGCTCGCGTCGGATTTAGGTTTTGAGCAGCCGAAGAAATAAAAATGCATATAAGCTATGTTAGAAGAGTAAATTGTGGCCCGAAGTTTTCCTCGGGTCCCGTGCTGCTGCAAATGGGTGAGCACGGTGTTCAGAAAGTCGATTGTCACCTACTGGAGGTGACGGTTCATTAAAATGATGTTCCGATAAAAAGAACGAGCGAAAACGGCTCTCAAATATGCATAGAAGTACGATTTTTGGAAACCCTAGGGGTCAAAATGCAAATGTAGCATGCAGGCTGTCTTTAGACAGTATTTACACACTTGTTAGGCAATTTATTAGAAGTCTGTAGGTTTTCGTTGAGCGAAAATCGGATTCCGTTCCGTAAACCGGCGAAATTGTCGGTTTTACGGTTTTCGGTGCGACTTTCGTGATCCGGATTGGATTTGGGTATGTGTGAGTCATTCCTGATCAGTGTTCGTGATTCAGGTCTTTGCAGTCTGACTCCGGCCCCGAGCTTTCTGTTGGAGTCGTTGATCGGCCTACATTGAGGTGGGTTATCTTCGGTCCGGGCTTTATCTTTTCGGCCCTCTGGTTGCTTTAGTCCAGTCGGACACCTGTTCTTGATTAGCCCTGCTGATTTTATCTATATGTTATATGACCTATCTTGACAGACATTGATCTCTTTAGACAGTTATGTACACCTGTTTGTCAGCTTTTACATCTGAGTACATAGATGTCATGATTCTGATTATGCCTGATATTTCCTGTCACCTATGATGATTTTGCCATTCTTGATTTAGTACTGATGATTTTGCCTGCTCTTGATGTAGTCCTGATGATTTTGCCTATATGCCATATACTCCACATGATTGACATTGATCTCCTTGGACATATCCTGTATACATGCTTGTCAGTTTCATATCGGAGTACAGTAGATTTTCATGGTCTGATCATGCTTGTGGATTCCTGCCATTGGTTATATTCTGCATTTATACCCAGAGATATTTGCCCTTATATTCAGATATGCATGATAGATCCTGATCGATATATATACAGATGATTGATTCCCTGTTGGGATCTCGGCATGTTGCCGATTACCCGGTCAGTGGACCGAGAGCTTGAGCATTTGCATTATGATCGCCCGCACCGTTGTTCTTCACGAACATTAGCGGAGTAATTACCCGCAGCGATGTTCTTTACCGGTAAAGTGGTCTGTTGAAAGGCCCGTGACTCCCAAGGGGAGAATGTCAACCAGGTGGTGCCAGGTGGGCAGTTTTGCCTGAGGTCTTGTGGGACCAATATGGTGGCTTATGATTGGGTACTTGATATTCTTGTGATTGATGCATAGCTTTTATACTTCCATGTTCTAACATGTTTATGCAGTACCTACTAACTTGATATTCTTGTGATTGATGCATAGCCTTTATACTTCCATGTTCTAGCATGCTTATGCAGTACCTACTACTGTTTAGTATACTTGATTATCAGTGGACTCATTATTGATTAGCATCATTTATAGTACTCATTATGTACAGTCACTTGATTATGCTTCATGCCAGTTTTGTTTCACATACCAGCTTTTGTTTGATACCTGCCTATACAGTTACTCAGCATTCTTATTTCAGTACCTGTTATTACTTGATTATTCAGATTCAGCTTTACCCCTTGATCTATTACTATCCGCAGATTATTGTATCCAGTAGGTACGATTAGCTATTTCTCGGCTCGTCGTGCCCACTGGGATACACTCCGGTGTGTCTCACACCCTCGGGTGACTGTTTTTCAGGTAGAGCGGGTGTTGGGATGTCGGGACGTGTTGGTTGTTGGGTTATATGTAATAATGGATCTAAATAGGGGAAAAAAAACACCTAGAGGGGGGTGAATAGGTGTAAACAATAAACACTCAAAAATCATTGCGCAATAAAAACCCAATGCGGAAATATAAATGAACACGCAAGATTTTTACGTGGAAAACTCCAAACCGGAGTAAAAAACCATGGGACCGATAACACGGTGAAATCCACTAGAATTAACACACGTACAAGGTGATATAACGTACTCACAGACGACTCAACCTTTTACCATACGCTCCTAGTAGATCTTCTCCGCTCGCTCCGCAACGCGTCTCGAATCCACGATCTGCGCCCAACGCTGAATCCACAGCGTCCAACGTCGAGTCCACGACGTCTGACCGAATCCACGGTCTTCACCCAGTAGCACGCTTCGAATCCACGAACGTACCTCGCTCCGAATCCACGAGAGCGGTTGCACCTTGAATCCACAAGGCCACGCGAGTCCACGCGCCGATTTTGGGTAAATCGTTGTTTTTTGGGTGGTGATGATCCGCCGAATACTTAGATTAAAGATAGATCGGAAATACCATCTAAGTATTCATTAGTTTGATTCTACTCAAAATGTGAGTATGAAAACCTAGAATCAAATAATCAATATAGATGAAGAAACATAGAATAAATCTATTGATTTCCTTTCTTCTCTATATGTGGATCTTAGGCCGTATAAAATGATATTTGATTATGACGGCTATTTGGATACCCTAGAAAATGAAACATAGGGTCTATTTATAGGTTAGAAACCCTTGGAAGAAGATAAGGATCAAAAACTGCCGTTTCTGGAAATTTTCACGACGGCGATCCGGATCGGATTTACTGTGATCCGGATCGTCGTAACGAGTCAGACAATTCCAGAAAACAGGGTTCGGGATCCGGATCGAATTGTCCGATCCGGATCGTTCATACATTCCAGCAAAACCCATGTTCGGGATCCGGATCGAAATGACTTTGATCCGGATCGGATTTGCCAATGAACAACACCCTTCGGGATCCGGATTGGAAGGTCTGATCCGGATCCTGAACATGTCCCATGTCCAGTTTTTGATTTTTATGCAATAAAAATTCTTCCAAGTGTTTCTACACTACAAGAAGTATTCGGATCACCAAAAATCTTTAGTTAAACGTACCTGATCCTTTTGAATTCTTCTTTCTTGAGATTGAGTTAAATGATCCAACTTTCTTCACCTTCAATCTTCAAGACTTGAGACTTTCACGAAACTACGCCAACTCAAATTCCGTAACAATCTCCCCCTTTGGCGGTTTCGTGACAAAACACAGATCCACTAAAGAAAATTCAAAAAGATATTTTTGTTGCTATCACCATACAACAAAAATTTACAATGGAGATCCAATACATGAGTTAAACTCCTAAAACAGACTCTAGACTTAGACATCTGTACTCTCTGCAAAAAGAAATCATTCTTGACAAAAAGAGATCGTTAGATACCTCAAGAATATTTAGCATTCAAAACCTAGTACAGAGATAGAGTTTATTCTCATCATGACATTTAGTAATTCAGATATGTAATAAGATCACAATCAAACATTGACATATCTTCTAAGCAATAAGATTCCAAATGTCATAACTTTGCTTTGTTAGTAATCAAACAACTTGTTAGTAATAATACATGTCCAAATAATTAATTGAATAGTTAGTAGGGACATGCAACAAATCACAAGATAAAACCAGAAGTTGTGATACTTACCTTTCACCAAAGTCAAAGTTTGTTCAAAGTTCTCACCAAAAGTCAAGGTTTGTTCAAAGTTCTCACAAAGTTCACTCTAAACTCTCTCCCCCTTTTTGTCACAAACTAAGCCAAAAATACAAAATTTAAGGAGAGTTAAGAAGTTCAAAATCAAGAAAAACCTGAGAACTAAAAACTAAAAGCTAAAATCTTAAAAACCTGCACAAGAAAAAAGTTAAAAATCTGCACAAAAATATAAAAACGAAAGAAGAACGTGAGGCACAAATTAATCAATCATCCGAGTCGGTCTCATCCGAAACACTGTATCCCATCTTCGAGAACATTTTCTTCATGAATTCCTTCATCGAAGTGACTGACTTAGTCAACGTGATCTGGGAGGCCGTAATGATCTCGAGGTCTTCGGAGATTCGCCTCTGCTCTTTGGTGATTTGCTCCTGTTGAAAAGATAGGCGCTGTTGTTGCTTGAAAATCGAAGTCACCGATGCTTCATTATCCGCGCCAGGTGCTTGTTGAGACGGTGAGGCAGAGGTGCCGACACAAGGTTTCTTTCCAGTGGAAGGTGTCGGAGTAACATGTGGCAATTTGTGAAGTGACTTCACAATCGTTGACTCATCTATCATCCCCCAACAGTATTGATATGATGTCGAGCTTATATCAATTTCAAACTTTTGCAAGATCCTCATGATGATTAATGGAAATGGAAGTCGCTCAGAAGGATGAGGATGCACAACGTATCTTGACATTCTATTCCAAATTATGTAGGGGATGTTCATGTTCAATCCTACAGCCTCAGAAGGATGACCTATGAGATATAAGAACAGCATTCTATCCCATCTCACTACCTTGGTCTGCATATTAGGTAGAATGTTGTAACACGTGATGAAATTAAGAAATCGGTACTCCAGTCGAAGATGTTTGGATTTTACACTTTTGCCATCAGCTGATTCAGTTCCTTCCAAACAAATTTTTCTTATCACGGTTTGCCACAAGGCATTCGTCAGACTTCTTCCCGTCAAATAGTTGATCCCCGATGTGTTGGATTCCATTCCAAGGACTTCGCCGATTAACTGCGGAGTGATTCTAAGTTTCATCCCTTGGATATTTGTATAAAAATTCATTGAGTCACGTTCATCTTCTTGAAGATGTCTTGCATTCGTGTAAAAGGTTCTAACACGATACAAACAATACCCAAGTAATTCGGGGAATCGGCAGACTTGGATGAGATTAGCTTGCTCAATTAAAGTTCCAAACTCAGGTGAGTGATTTCGGAGAGCTTCAAAGTTGACATGTCGTTCACCGATGCATTCACGATGTTCAAAAGCTCGAAGGCGATCAACGCTGACGAACACTCCTTCCACGCGAGGCGGGGAGTCAGGAACCATTGGCTTGCTAGCATTAGCCTCTCGTGCTTGTCCAAAGCGACGAGCAAGTCGTTTCCTTTTTACCGAGACGGTTGGTGACGTCATAGGTGCTTTTCCTGTGTCAATGGGTGCCTTTCCTTTCGATTCATTGGAAGCCTTTTGTTCAGGTTTAACGGGCATTGATTCATCATCATCCGTTAACATGTCCCAATCCACCTCATCAGTATCTGCTTTAGTCTCTGAATCGCTGATAAGATGAACTTCACCTTTTCGTTGAAGTTTCTTGGCTCTTTTCAGTTTATTGGTTGCTCGAGTATGTACCATAGTAGCCAGAAGAAGAATGATCCATGTGATCACCATTGCTATTGGTTTCTTGGGAAAAGAAATCCTGTGAGCAACAACTCAAGAACACGAAAAATTGTTAAATTTTAAAAATTTGAAAAATTGTACCCAAACAATCATTATCGTGTAGAGAGACTAAGAATCAAATTAGTTTTGCAAAAAAAGAATTTTAAAAATAGATCAATTGCATGATTTTCGAAAATTCCCATTATATGCCCTGAAACCGAAATTTTTGAAATCGAAGCCCAAAAATCCGTTTAACTTGAGAATACCTAGCATATAATCAAAACTAATCTATCCAGAGTTCTTATTTCAAAAGAAATTTGACCAAAAACCATTCACAAATGAAAAAGTTCTATGAATTCTACTCACGTTTTGAGCAAACAAGAAAAAACAGTGAAAAACCGAGATTTTGATCAATAAAACTTACTTGGAATCGAAAAACTCGAGTTTGGAAGGCTCCAAGAAGGATGAATTCTAGAGAGAGAAGCTCTGGAGTCATAAGAACAAAAGATTGAAGTAAAAGAAATCAAAAGCCCTCTTGTTCTAATAAAACCCTAGCCGTGATCCGGATCGGATCGAGATTTCAATCCGGATCGGCTACCCGCAGGAAATACCTGCGTTCGGGATCCGGATCAACTTGTCCGATCCGGATCGGCTCCAACTTTTTCTTCAGAATAATTTAGAAAAATTCCATAAAATCCAGAAAAAGTATGTAAGCATTTTAGCACATCAACTTTAAACAAAAATCATCGTTTCATATCAAGAGAAATAGATAATGTTAAATCTATCAATAATATTCAAATAATGACATGAAAATTTACAGAAATTAAAACTTTTAAAGTTGATCAAGTTCAAACACATCTATCATGATCTTATGAGTAATGCGTTTATCAAATCATCAATTTGGTAAAGAAAATGAAGTACCAAGATCAATAGATGTTTGAAATCCCAAATAAATTATATAATGTATCTAGTCAATCTGTTGAAGAGAGTGGCTCTTTGAGCATCTTTCATTAAAAATCCCACCTTATACCAACCTTGAAATTTGACGGAGTCAAGTATTTCAATCAGCATTTTATTTAATCAAAAATTACAAAACCATGCTTGGTATACATGTGGTAGCTGCACACAATACTCGGACGACCGAGGTGGTAGCTCTTTCCTCCATGTGGTGGTAGTTTTCACACTCCTCATTGGGATGTAACTCTTTCCACATCTTTTGAGCATTTGACTTTTCTTTGACTCCCCCTCAATTGGCTATCAATTATTTAAGATATAAAGTATTCAACCAAGGATTGATCTCGAATTCATACTCGACTAAATAGTCAAATAAGATAAAAACAATACCAAGAGATCATTGAGAGAGAAATTGACTTTGATCAATTAAAAATAGTTTAATTTAAATAAATGATCAATGCATCAACTGAAATATTATGATATCCAAAGCATAATAAATTTCTAATTATATGAAAGGATGCAAGTAAAGTCAATAATACACATGCTCAATTAATGTACTATGTATAAACATAGATAAAGAACAAAAACACAAAAACAAAACCTAACCTAAGCAAAAGTTTCAAAAAGAAGTTTATTTCAAGGAAAGCATTCCAATTGCTTTACGCAAATGAATAAAACGTTTTTGATCCAAAGGTTTTGTTAAAATGTCAGCTAATTGATCTTCAGTTGAAATATATGAAAGTTGAAGAATATTTGATTCAACTAGCTCTCTAAGAAAATGATATCTAAGTTCAATGTGTTTTGTTCTAGAGTGCAACACAGGGTTTTTGGAAATGTTGATAGCACTAGTGTTGTCACATAAAACAGTTACCGAAGTTGCTGAAATCCGGAAGTCGCTCAATACGCTTTTCATCCAAATGAGTTGAGTTGAGCAACTACCCGCTGAGATGTATTCCGCTTCGGCAGTCGAGAGTGCAATGCAGTTTTGCTTTTTACTATGCCATGCAACAAGGCAATGGCCAAGATAAAAACATGCACCACTCGTGCTTTTCCGATCATCCACTGATCCTGCCCAATCGGCATCTGAGTATCCAATAATATCTAGACTTGTTCCCATAGGATACCAAATTCCGAAATTTATGGTTCCTTTGATGTACCGGATGATCCGTTTCACCGCTTTCAGGTGAACCTCCTTTGGTGCTGATTGATATCTCGCGCAGATCCCAACACCAAAGGATATGTCCGGGCGACTAGCTGTGAGGTAGAGTAGACTTCCAATCATACTTCGATAGAGTTTCTCGTCTACACTATCACTAAGAGATTCACTTCCTAATCCCTTATTGCTAGTTCCCATAGGAGTCGGAAAATCCTTAGAATTTTCTAAATCAAACTTTTTGACCAACTCCAAAGCATACTTGGATTGACACAGATGGATGCCTTCGTCACTTTGTTTCACTTGCAATCCAAGGAAATAAGTCAATTCGCCCATCATTGACATCTCGAATTCGCTTTCCATGGTTTCAGCGAATTTAGAAGCATCATAATCTCTTGTGGCACCAAATACAATGTCATCGACATAGATTTGTGCTACAATGAAGTTATTTTGATAATGCTTCACAAAGAGAGTCCTGTCAGCTCCCCCTCGAGTATAGCCCTTATCCAATAGGTGCTTTGTTAGCCTTTCGTACCATGCTCGCGGTGCTTGTTTCAGACCGTAAAGAGCCTTTTTCAAACGAAAAACATGGTTAGGTAGTTTACAGTCTACAAAACCTTTCGGTTGAGCCACATAAACTTCCTCGTTTAAAAACCCATTTAAAAACGCGCTCTTAACGTCCATTTGAAATAATTTTATTTTAAAATGACAAGCTATCGCGAATAAGATACGAATGGACTCGAGTCTAGCTACAGGGGCGAAAGTTTCATCAAAGTCTATACCTTCTATTTGAGAGTAGCCTTGAGCAACTAAACGTGCTTTGTTCCTGATGATGGTACCATCTTCATTTTTCTTATTCTTGAAAATCCATTTGGTACCTATCACATTGTGTTGCTTTGGAGGCTTTGTTAATTCCCAGACTTTGTTTCGCTCAAACTGATGGAGCTCTTCCTGCATTGCTTCAATCCAGTAGTCATCCTGAAGAGCTTCATCGATGTTCTTTGGTTCGATCAAGGAAACGTAGCAAGCGAATCCACAAACCAACTGTCTCCGAGTTTTAACTCCTTCTTGTGGGTCTCCAATGATGTTTGATTCAGGATGATCCTTGGAGATTCGTAACGTTTGTTGTAATGGAGTACTCGGAGGTACATGAGATGATTCCTGCACATTAGATGAACTAGAAGAACCATTAGATGCATCATTAATATTGGAAGTATTATCATGAGAAGATGCATTAGCAGGAGTATCATCATCAACAGAGATATCGAGGGTAGATTTTTCAGATGCAAAGTGAAAAGCTTCATCTACTTTAACATTTATAGATTCTACAATCGTTTTAGATTCCATGTTAAATACCCGATATGCTCTGCTATTTGTAGAATAACCCAAAAAGATCCCTTCGTCACTTCGAGAATCGAACTTACCAAGATTTTCGCGATCACGCAAAATAAAACATCGACTCCCAAAGATACGAAAATATTTGATATCCGGTTTTCTACTAAACCACAGCTCATATGGTGTATTTAAAGTTCCTGGGCGCAAATACACTCGATTAATTACATAGACAGCGGTGTTCACAGCTTCAGCCCAAAAATATAACGGTAAATTCCGGCTATGAAGCATCACACGCGCCATCTCTTGAACAACCCTGTTTTTGCGCTCAACAACACCATTCTGCTGAGGTGTATAGGGTGCTGAGAATTCATGTTTAATACCGTTGGAAGTGCAAAAATCAATGAATTTAGAATTAATGAATTCTCCACCTCTATCACTTCTAACACGAATGATCTTTTCATTCTTTTCAATCATAATACGATGGCAAATCTCATGAAAAGAATCAAACGTATCAGCTTTCTCTTTTAAAAATGCTACCCATGAATACCGAGAGAAATCATCAACCAATAAGAAAATATACCATTTACCTCCCAAGAATGGTTGACGTGTCGGTTCAAAAAAAGAAAGAAAAATAGTCTACATAAACTACACAACATTTAATCGTAGAACGATTAAAGACAAGGAAAGATTTCACCTTTGCATACCCAAACCTTTTGAGTTTTAGAGTATGTTGGCAATGGTTGAGAAATTTTCCTTGATGAAGACGTCTTGTATGATGATTCTTTTTCTTGTCATCGTCATTGTTTGAAGTACTACCAATGTTCTTTTCTTTTGAAAAGTCCTTCTTTGATTTCCGGGGAGTGAACTCATTGGTAGCAGTTGCAAGATGTGATTGATTTGATCTTTGAGCTCCAATCTTGCAATTTCTTTCAATGTGCCCTGCAAAATTACAACGAAAACATACCTTAGTGCTTGACGATTCCGAAGAGGGTGAAGTAGGCTTGTTGTCGTTGCTTGTCGTGAATTCCGGTGTCGGAGGAGGAGATACCGACTGAGGCACAAAACTGTCCACTCGAACTGGAATGTCTCCAGTTTGAGTGTATCCGAGGCCGAACTTATTTGTTTGACCAAGACCAAGAAGTTTATCCAACTTACTCCTTCCAGAAGAAAATTACTGTAAGTCATCCTTGAGTTGGAGAATGGTCTCTGTCATTTCCAATTTTTCCTGTCGGGCCTCGCCGTTGAGCTTCAAGAAGTAATTCGCTTTGTTCACCATATCTATATAATTCTTCTCGAGTTGCTCATTGGACTCTTGAAGGGAAACATTTGCTTTTATCAGATTATCCCTTTCCACTTCAAGATCGGTCGAGAGAGAAGTTACCCTTTTTACTTCTTCTTCGAGATCCTGCAATCTCCCTCTCAACCCCTTGTTTTGCTTAGCCAGTTTCTTTGAATCCCTTAGAAGCTTATTGTAGGCTAGAGCAAAATCTTCACCTTCCGAATCATCCGATTCATCATCCGTTGCAATCTTTTCAACAGTGGAGTTGGACAATGACTCAGATGTACTTGTCATTAAGCACATGAAGGGTGAAGATGTGGACGCGTGGAACGCCGTTGCGGTCTCTTCTTCATCACTTGAAGATGACTTATTTGACGATGAGGTGTCATCCCAAGTGACGGCTTGCATCACTTTCTTCTTTGACGGATTCTTAGTTGGGACACTCGTTGTTGAATGTGGCCGTAGCCTCGACATTTGAAGCACTGAACTTGTCCCTCTGAACTTTTCTTATCCTTTGAGAAGTTCTCTTGCTTTCTTGACTTGTAACTTGAAGTACCCTTGCCTTTCATCGACTTTCCGAAGGATGGAGTTTTACTTGAATTACCCCTTCGAAAGTTGCGGCGAAACTTCCTTGTCAAGAGAGCGAGCTGCTTCTCAAATTCCTCCATAGATAGGTCCTCGTCATCGTCTGAGGAGGATGAATCCGCGTCTTCTTCCTTTGTTGTTTTCAAGGCATAACCTGAAGACTTAGAAGAGGATGCCTTTCCCGAAGAATAGTTAGTAGAAAATGTCATTTCATAAGTTTGTAATGAACCAACTAGTTCTTCTACACGCATTTCGTCCGGGTGTTTAATAGTTTCAATGGCTGTAACCTTTGGGCGAAATCGTTCAGGAAGAGTTCTTAAGATCTTTCTTACAACTTTAAATTCTGGAATCTTCTCTCCCAAGTTAGCACATGAGTTTACGATGTCTTGCAATCGTGTGTAATAGTCAGTGAAAGATTCATTTTCTGCCATAAAAATAGAGTCAAATTGCTCGTAAGCATTTGCAGTTTTTGAATCTTCACGAGGTTAGTTCCCTCATGTGTAACTTGAAGAACATCCCAGATTTCTTCGCTCGCCTACGTCTCAAGATTTGCCGAGAGAACTCAGTTTGTGACAAAGCATTAAATAGAGCATTAATCTTC
>JAQOTM010000529.1:0-76388 GCA_029168755.2 Tillandsia fasciculata | reverse complement strand
GGGTCTTGTTGGCGTTCTCGAACTGTCCAAATTGGCGGTCTCGGGGCGTGACAGATTAGAGTGGTATCAGAGCCTAGGAATAGTCCTAGGTGGTTAGCAAACCTTAGGGAGACCCTAGGGATTAGCACGAGATAGTGCGTGGATATTTGGGCGAAAGTATTCGATTGGTACGTGTTGATTCCCAAGAAGGATATTGGGATTGATCGAGGGTAATGAGCTTTCATTCTTCGGACTATTACGTTGGCGGCCGACAACGTAATGTTGGAGATGAAAGGGAGTGCCCTCCTATACTTTCGCATGATTGGGTCGACGAGCTGTTTTACGGTGTTTAGTTACACGTTGTCCAAATTATGGAATTTGGGCTGATCAGTTCTTTGTGGTGTGCAGATTTAGCAATGATACCACGACGGGAGACGCGCTCCACTCGACTTGAGCCAGGAGAGGGCTCTGGGTCGAATGAAGAAGTACACGAGGTTGCGAGAGCAGTTGGCTGCGCTTGTCGTCGTGGTCCAGCAGCAGGCGGAGATCTCTCGCCGACAGGCAGAGCAGAGATTGATAGGCTCCAGGGGCTGTTGTAGCGCAGCAAGCTGAGGCTGCGCGGACAGCGCACGAGCACGCGGCATCGCCACGTGTAGGGGCGACAGTTGAGGGTACGACAGTGGCCGCCGAGCCTATGTCAGCATGCCTGCACGACCAGTTGGGGTCACAAGGGAGGTGCCCCACCGGGCTGACTCAGTTGCATTTGACGCTGAATATGTGGCCCAGAAAGCGGAACAAGATCGGGCGATGGAGAGCCTTGCAAGTTTTCAGAGGTTCAACCCGCCTGTGTTTACCGGCAAGGATTCAGACCCTATGATCATGGAGTCTTGGGTTGACTCCATGGAGAAGTTGTTCTCGAACCTACGGGTGCCGGATCGGGATCGAGTCGCTAGGGCGGTCCCCTTCCTCGATGGAATGGCATACCGCTGGTGGAAGGCAGAGCTTGAGGGGCAGGCTAAGGTCGGCTTGCCTACACCAATGTGGGAGGAGTTTAAGGAACTCCTTTTTGCAAAGTATTTTCCCGACAGTGCCAAGCAGCAAATGGAGGAAGATTTTCGGACTCTTCGTCAAGGGAGTCGCTCCGTGCAGGAGTACGAGTACGAGTTCGCTCGCATCGTTAGCTGCCTTCCCTCCGTTGTGCGCAGCGAGTGGGACAAGACTAGATGTTTTGAGCGGGGCCTACGGCCTAGTATTTAGTCAAAGGTCCAACCGTTCAACATCGCGACCTATCGAGAGATTGTGGATCGCGCCCGCTTGGTGGAGCGGGGTGAGGCCGTGATGCGCCGTGAGCGAGAGGCTTACGGGAAGGGCATGGAGATGATAAGTCTCCAGGGTGGCTCTTGAGGTCCGGTTGACTATCAGTGGCCCCTTGAGCAGCAACGACAGCAGTGGCACTCTCAGGAGTTCCAAAGGCCTGTGGCACACGGGTGGTGCGTCATTTATGGTGGACCGCATCGAGCGTCGTGGTGCAGAGAGCGCCATGGAAGGTGTTATAAATGTGGCCAGCCGGGCCACGTGTCCTCAGAGTGTTTTGAGGGTGTGCCTTTAGCTTGGGCGACTGCAACGAATCAGGGTGCCCCGTGGCAGGATTCGGGGGCTGTATTGGCCCTACCAGCAGAGCGACCAACTACGCCAAGCCAAGTGTCGGGTGGGCAGGCTTTCTCTACTTGGGTGATGGAGGATGAGCCAGCTGTAGACGACGACGTCATGGCAGGTATGTGTTAATTAATGCAATTGCATATAAATCATAACCATTATGAGCACTGCATCCTGGCTAGGCTGGTTGTGTTAGTTGTGCGCGAGTAGGCGCCAGCTAGTTTGTAGGCGAAATGCGACCGATTAGGTTCAGCTGTGACTCGGTGGGAAACCGACTCACAAGACAATGGTGATCGCTATGTGGTAAAAGCCAAGTGTTGTGTCCTAATATTTAGGGCAAGAAAGACTTGTGGACCAAGTGGCGATAATTCGCCCCTGATGACGGTAGTAACCGTGTGACGTGTTGATTGTGGCTAAATTGCCGCATAGTAGGGTTGGTGAGGCCCGGAGTAGGCTTCAAGATGCGAGGACCTCTCGATAGAGCGGGAGTTTTATGGCGCCGGTTTGACGGATCGGTGTGACGACAAGGGTTGCCACCGTAGGATTCGCGTGTTAATCACCGGAGTTGGTGAGTTGTTGTTGTGGCTTCTCAACCCAGACTGGGGGAGAGCACATAGACCATAGGTGTGTTTAAGCAAATCGCTTAACACTGTAGATTCTGCGAGTTAGCGTGGGGGCGTGGGATGCCCAACCGTTTGGGTGCTCGTGGAGCACATGTGCGGTTAGCCAGAGAGAGCTGGTTGGGTGGCACGTTAAGTGTGGCCAGAATCAATAGAGAGTTCGGGTCGTAGATTGACGACTAGCGAGAGAGTATTGCTCGGATGAGCGTGGTAGTCGCGAGGCGACGTTTAGCGGGTTCGCTTGGGGACGATCCGTGCTTGGCCATATATGTGGACTGTGGGCCTGTAGGTCAGTGGGCAGGCGTAGTCGGCTGTGAGAGACAGCGGCCCGAGACCTGAGGGCGGGGCATGATAGAGACTTGGTCGGGGCGGTAGTCCGAGCGACGACCCGGGAACGTGGAATGCCACGTCTGAGCCTTGAGGCTGTTAGTACACTAAGAGTGTGGATGTGACCAAGCCGTAGTGCTAGTGAGGATTGAGATGCAGTAGCTCCTAGTGGGAGTGTTGGTGCAGTAATCCTAAGTGAGGATCTACTCGTATGACGATTGGGTCTGGGTACTAGCGAGAGCCGTTGCACAGTGTTAGACTAGTTTTGGGCTATAGACCCATATTGGACCGTGGTCTGTGAACCTATTAGTAGCCCGAGATAACGGGTTAGCTGATAACCCGTGGACTCAGAGCGCTTGTAGCGTGTGTGGTAGCTGAGAACTCGTGGATTGGCCGTTGCCCTGCACATCAGGCAGCGGAACGGTACGAAAACGTGGAAAGTGTAATTGGTTGCAGATGCAACCTCGTTGTAAAAAAAAAAAAAAAATGATGATGGCGGAATTAAAGTGGAGATTTCGCAAGAAAAGACTGGGTCATTCGTGGCAATTAAGAGAGCAAGTGCTCGAATGTGTCTTTCACCTACTTAGTGAAAATGGCCAGACACAAGGTTTGAGATTTTCCCTGAGTGGAGATAGGGATCCACGAATGGGATGTTCGTATAGTTTTGGTGGGCCGGCGATGTGATGCCGGTAATGATGTGCGGTGAGCCCAGCGTTCAGGGGCGTAATCCCGCTTATTCGATTAATTTCGAATTGAGATGCGATTTAAGTTTCGCGGACGAAACTCTTTTAAGAGGGGTAGAATGTAATGTACCGGATTTTGGTATATAAATAAATGTAAATAAAAATGGTATGAAATACTATTTTTATGAAAGTTAGAGAAGTAAAGAATAATTTGGAAGCGAATTGGGCCCAAATCGGGATAAAAAGGAGAGATCTAAAATTTTATTTGAGAGAGTGGGCTCAGATTTTTAGCAGAAAATTCATAGTGTCAGAAAATTCTGAGAAAATTACGGGAGCTCCGTAAATATGTTTTATGGCCACAGAAAAAGTTTCGCGTTGATCGGATGCCCGGATAGTGAGAACGGGGTCCGCCAGCGATTCTAGATACAGCGAGACTTTTGGTGACCCAGAAATGGCCCAAACTGAAAATTTAAAATTTTTCGTAATAAATTAAGTTGAGATGAGCATGCCTGTCAAATTTGAGTGCAAACGGACACTCAGAAGGGCTCCGCAGGCAAGTATCATATCAAAATTGGACTAAATAGTGAATTAACACTATTGTGGGGGGGCCTTTATGCAAAAAGGCTAACTTTACCTTTTTCATCTTCTTCTCCACCCGCACGCAGCACACACAGAGGAGTTCACCGAGGAGGCTTTCTCTCTCCTTCTCCCCTCACTTCCTCTCTCTAAGATTTCTCACTCTAACGCGCACGAAATCGCGGGGCGATTTGCGAGGAGCCTACAACGAGCGAGGGCGAGCTTTTGAACCAAGAAAAGCTCGAAATCTTGGCTCTTTGAGGTGAGTTTTGCGAAAAATAAATTTAGTTTTTCCGTAATTCTTTTAGATTTATAATGTATGTGATCTTAGAAGAATTCTTGTCGAAGAAATCGGCGAAAATCGTGGAGAAATCGCGATGAAATTAAAGAAGTTTGAACCTAGGGTTTAAATTTTAGAATCTTGAATTTTTGGGGTTTTGATCTAAATTGATCATGCAAATCTCTAATTAGAGGTTGGAGAAACATTCCTAGCAATGTTAATTTGTAAACCGGCGGAGTTCCAACGGCCGAATTGCAAAAATGACCGAAATAGGTGTTTTCGCAATCGTTAGCGTCGTAATTTGCCGAAACGACATCGGGAGTTAAATTAATTTAATTTCCTATCGCTTAGTATCGAAACGAGATAGTTGGTGCGATCCGGAATGGTCGAATTTCCGGCGATGTCCGATTCCTCTTTATCGGTCATATGGGCATAAGTTTAAAGGTGTGAATTAGTGTTTTTAGATTCGGGATCGTAAACTAATTTATCCTTTCATTTTATAAATTGGAGGTTGAAATAATACGTCTGGCGGCATTAAATTGGAGCCAACACGATCTCGGCAATTTTGTGGGTACGGACTCGAACGGAGCAAGTGAGCCGCGGGAGCCCAATTGCAAGTGTCTACAAGCAATTGGCGGTAAACCGAGGTGGGGGATTCTGCCGAAATTGGGTGACCTCTCATCTTGCTCCTTTGCTTTTCGATTTAGAAGCATGATAGTAGCATGTTAGAGGTGTTAGGGAATTATGATAAGTATGCACGCGTAGAAGTAAATATTGTTATATGAATGAGATGAAAATAATTGCATGCATGAAAGTGGTTAGCTATTCTTGATTGTGATTATGTAGGGTATAACCCTAGGAATCATGCAGGACATAAGGGAAAAGAGCATGTTGGTAATAAAACTAGGAGAAAACCTAGTTTAGGGATTTAATGTGTGTCATGTCAACCTAGGAGTTAATCCTAGAAGAACGAGCGGCATCAACTTAGGAGATAACCTAAGGTTGAATATAGAGTATTTAACATAGAGTTATGAACTCTAGGACAAGTGAAGCATGGAAAAACATAGGGTCAATGTACTCTAGGTTAATGTGAAAAAGAGAAAATCATAGAGTTAATATACTCTAGGGATAATGAAAAGTGGAACTTAGAGTCAATGAACTCTATGGTGGAAATGATGAGAAGTTAAAAATAGAGTTAATGAACTCTAGGAATAAGTTGAATGCAATTAGAGTTAATAAACTCTAGGCCAATGTAAAGTGAATGTAGAGTTAATAACTCTAGGCCAATGTAAAGTGAATGTAGAGTTAATAACTCTAGGCCAGGAAATTCGAGATGATTAATGTCCTTGTGACATAGTGAAACCCTAAGGTTAATTATGAACATAGGGTTGCAAAAATGAGAACAAGCAAGTAGGAAGAGTTGAAAAGGGCTAAGAATCTAAGAAATTGCCAAGTGGCAAGGTTAAGAGAAAATGTGAACAAACAAGATGTTCAATCTAAAATGGTGTTAGAGACACCCAAATTATCCTAGAGTAAAGAATTTAGGATAAAGAAAGAAAAGTAAAAGAGAAAGCATTGAGGCATGAATGCTAACGGGAGGGTTGAGCATATGTCACTCCCGGGTAGATGAGTACCAATGTGCTTTAAACTCATCTGAAACCAAAAATGTAAAGATAATGCTTAAAGTGCAAAGAAGATAAAGGCTTAATTGAATAAAAGAAAGTAATGCTTAAAGAAAAGTAAACCACATTGGGCCGAGCACTACGGGAGGCGGTGCTACAACCTGTTCTTGTTTGATTGGGGTTGTAGGCATCCGTCTTTTGGAACCCTCGGACCCGGTAAAGAAAAGTCTAAATGGCTAATGGGAGGGTTGAGCATATGTCACTCCCAAGTGAATTAAAGAAAATGGGCAAGTTGCCAAAGGGGAGGGTTGAGCAGATTTCACTACCTAGTGAATGAGTGCCAAGGTGCTTTAAACTCATTCAAGACGAGAGAGTTGAGCAGATTTCACTCTCAAGGAAAATGAGTGCCAATGTGTCTTAAACTCATTTGAGGCAATGAGAAAAGAAAAGTGAAAAAGAAAAGCTATCGATAACCTTGGACTATCTCGCCTTATGGTAGCATGACTGCCGGGCGGGGGCCCGTTGGGCGAGGTTTTCCAAGGGGCGAGTAGCTTGAGATTAAAATACAAGAATGTGAAAAGAATAAAGAGGTAATAGAGTGGCCTAGGTGGCTGGGTTAGTTTAACCCTATATACAGCGGCATAGTGGCCGAGTTTGTGGTTAGTGGCCTAGTTTGGCTGGACAGAGTAGTGTTGAGTCGAGGAGTATACACAGATAGTATAGTGACATATTATATGCATATCAGCATTTTAATATTGATGTTATAGCTTTCCTAGCATTCTATTATTATTGCTTCCATTGGACCAAGTGGTGTAGGACACTTTTTCTCGGTGGTTGAACCCACTGGGAACTTTAAGTAGTTCTCACACCCTTTGTTGGGTTATATGTAATAATGGATCTAAATAGGAGAAAAATCACCTAGAGGGGGGTGAATAGGTGTAAACAATAAACACTCAAAAAATTATTGCGCAATAAAAACCCAATGCGGAAATATAAATGAACACGCAAGATTTTTACGTGGAAAACTCCAAACCGGAGTAAAAAACCACGGGACCGATAACACGGTGAAATCCACTAGAATTAACACACGTACAAGGTGATATAACGTACTCACAGACGACTCAACCTTTTACCATACGCTCCTAGTAGATCTTCTCCGCTCGCTCCACGACGCTTCTCGAATCCACGATCTGCGCCCAACGCTGAATCCACAGCGTCCAACGTCGAGTCCACGACGTCCGACCGAATCCACGGTCTTCACCCAGTAGCACGCTTCGAATCCACGAACGTACCTCGCTCCGAATCCACGAGAGCGGTTGCACCTTGAATCCACAAGGCCACGCGAGTCCACGCGCCGATTTGGGGAAATCGTTGTTTTTTGGGTGGTGATGATCCGCCGAATACTTAGATCAAAGATAGATCGGAAATACCATCTAAGTATTCATTAGTTTGATTCTACTCAAAATGTGAGTATGAAAACCTAGAATCAAACTAATCAATATAGATGAAGAAACATAGAATAAATCTATTGATTTCCTTTCTTCTCTATATGTGGATCTTAGGCCGTATAAAATGATATTTGATTATGACGGCTATTTGGATAACCCTAGAAAATGAAACATAGGGTCTATTTATAGGTTAGAAACCCTTGGAAGAAGATAAGGATCAAAAACTAACCTTTTCTGGAAATTTTCACGACGGCGATCCGGATCGGATTTACTGTGATCCGGATCGTCGTAACGAGTCAGGCAATTCCAGAAAACAGGGTTCGGGATCCGGATTGAATTGTCCGATCCGGATCGTTCATACATTCCAGCAAAAACCCATGTTCGGGATCCGGATCGAAATGCTTTGATCCGGATTGGATTTGCCAATGAACAAGCACCCTTCGGGATCCGGATTGGAAGTCCTGATCCGGATCCTGAACATGTCCCATGTCCAGTTTTTGATTTTTATGCGATAAAAAATTCTTCCAAGTGTTTCTACACTACAAGAAGTATTCGGATCACCAAAAATCTTTAGTTAAACTTACCTGATCCTTTTGAATTCTTCTTTCTTGAGATTGAGGTATATGATCCAAACTTCTTCATCTTCAATCTTCAAGACTTAACACTTTCACGAAATACGCCAACTCAAATTCCGTAACAATCTCCCCCTTTGGCGGTTTCGTGACAAAACACAAATCCACTAAAGAAAATTCAAAAAGATATTTTTGTTGCTATCACCATACAACAAAAATTTACAATGGAGATCCAATACATGAGATAAACTCCTAAAACAGACTCTAGACTTAGACATCTGTACTCTCTGCAAAAAGAAATCATTCTTGACAAAAAGAGATCGTTAGATACCTCAAGAATTTTAGCATTCAAAACCTAACAGAGATAGAGTTTATGCTCATCATGACATTCAGTAATTCAGATATGTAATAAGATCACAATCAAACATTGACATATCTTCTAAGCAATAAGATTCCAAATGTCATAACTTTGCTTTGTTAGTAATCAAACAACTTGTTAGTAATAATACATGTCCAAATAATTAATTGAATAGTTAGTAGGGACATGCAACAAATCACAAGATAAAACCAGAAGTTGTGATACTTACCTTTCACCAAAGTCAAAGTTTGTTCAAAGTTCTCACCAAAAGTCAAGGTTTGTTCAAAGTTCTCACAAAGTTCACTCTAAACTCTCTCCCCCTTTTTGTCACAAACTAAGCCAAAAATACAAAATTTAAGGAGAGTTAAGAAGTTCAAAATCAAGAAAAACCTGAGAACTAAAAACTAAAAGCTAAAATCTTAAAAACCTGCACAAAAAAAAAAGATTAAAAATCTGCACAAAAAGATAAAAACGAAGGAAGAACGTGAGGCACAAATTAATCAATCATCCGAGTCGGTCTCATCCGAAACACTGTATCCCATCTTCGAGAACATTTTCTTCATGAATTCCTTCATCGAAGTGACTGACTTAGTCAACGTGATCTGAGAGGCCGTGATGATCTCAAGCTCCTCGGAAATTCGCCGCTGTTCCTTGGTGATTTGTTCCTGTTCAAAAGATAGGCGCTGTTGTTGCTTGAAAATTGAGTCACCGATGCTTCATCATCTGTGCCGGGTGTTTGTTGAGATGGAGAGGCAGAGGTGCCGACACAAGGTTTCTTTCGAGTGGAAGGTGTCGGAGTAACATGTGGTAATTTGTGAAGAGACTTCACAATCGTTGACTCATCTATCATCCCGCAACAGTATTGATATGATGTTGAGCTTATATCAATTTCAAACTTTTGCAAGATCCTCATGATGATTAATGGAAATGGAAGTCGCTCAGAAGGATGAGGATGCACAATATATCTTGACATTCTTTTCCAAATTATGTAGGGGATGTTCATGTTCAATCCTACAGCCTCAGAGGGATGACCTATGAGATATAAGAACAGCATTCTATCCCATCTCACTAGCTTGGTCTGCATATTAGGTAGAATATTGTAACACGTGATGAAGTTAAGAAATCGGTACTCCAGTCGAAGATGTTTGGATTTTACACTTTTTCCATCAGCTGATTCAGTTCCTTCCAAACAAATTTTTCTTATCACGGTTTGCCACAAGGCATTTGTCAAACTTCTTCCCGTCAAATAGTTGATCCCCGATGTGTTGGATTCCATTCCAAGGACTTCGCCAATTAACTGCGGAGTGATTCTAAGTTTCATCCCTTGGATATTTGTATAGAAATGCATCGAGTCACGTTCATCTTCTTGAAGATGTCTTGCATTCGTGTAAAAGGTTCTTACACGATACAAACAATACCCAAGTAATTCGGGGAATCGACAGACTTGGATGAGATTAGCTTGCTCAATTAAAGTTCCAAACTCAGGTGAGTGATTTCGGAGAGCTTCAATGTTGACATGTCGTTCACCGATGCATTCACGATGTTCAAAAGCTCGAAGGCGATCAACGCTGACGAACACTCCTTCCACGCGAGGCGGGGAGTCAGGAACCATTGGCTTGCTAGCATTAGCCTCTCGTGCTTGTCCAAAGCGTCGAGCAAGTCGTTTCCTTTTTACCGAGACGGTTGGTGACGTCATAGGTGCTTTTCCTGTGTCAATGGGTGCCTTTCCTTTCGATTCATTGGAAGCCTTTTGTTCAGGTTTAACGGGCATTGATTCATCATCATCCGTTAACATGTCCCAATCCACCTCATCAGTATCTGCTTCAGTCTCTGAATCGCTGATAAGATGAACTTCACCTTTTCGTTGAAGTTTCTTGGCTCTTTTCAGTTTATTGGTTGCTCGAGTATGTACCATAGTAGCCAGAAGAAGAATGATCCATGTGATCACCATTGCTATTGGTTTCTTGGGAAAAGAAATCCTGTGAGCAACAACTCAAGAACACGAAAAATTGTCAATTTTGAAAAATTTGAAAAATTGTACCCAAACAATCATAATCATGTAGAGAGCTAAGAATCAAATTAGTTTTGCAAAAAGAATTTTAAAAATAGATCAATTCCATGATTTTCAAAAATTCCTCTTATATGCCCTAAAACCGAATTTTTAGAAATCGAAGCCCAAAAATTCGTTTAACTTGAGAATACCTAGCATATAATCAAAACTAATCTACCCAGAGTTCTTATTTCAAAAGAAATTTGATCAAAAACCATTCACAAACGAAAAAGTTCCATGATTTCAACTCACGTTTTGAGCAAACAAGAAAAACTGTGAAAAACCGAGATTTTGATCAATAAAACTTACTTGGAATCGAAGAACTTTGAGTTTGGAAGGCTCCAAGAAGCAAGAATTCTAGAGAGAGAAGCTCTAGAGTCTTAAGAACAAAAGATTGAAGTAAAAGAAATCAAAACCCTTCTTGTTCTAATAAAACCCTAGCCGTGATCCGGATCGGATCGAGAATTGATCCGGATCGGCTACCCGCAGGAAATACCTGCGTTCGGGATCCGGATCACTTGTCCGATCCGGATCGGCTCCAACTTTTTCTTCAGAAAAATTTAGAAAAATTCCATAAAATCCAGAAAAAGTATGTAAGCACTTTAGCATATCAACTTTAAACAAAAATCATCGTTTCATACAACAAGAAATAGATTATGCAAAATCTATCAAAAATATTCAAAAATGAAACGAAAATTTACGAAATTAAAACACTTAAAGTTGAACAACTTCAATTACATCTATCATGATCTTATGAGTAATGCCTTTATCAAATCATCAATTTGGTAAAGAAAATGAAATACCAAGATCAATAGATGTTTGAAATCCCAGATAAGTTAGATAATATATCTAGACAATCTGTTGAAGAGAGTGGCTCTTTGAGCATCTTTCATTAAAAATCCCACCTTATACCAACCTTGAAATTTGACTGAGTCAAGTATTTCAATATGCATTTTATTTAATCAAAAATTACAAAACATGCTTGGTATACATGTGGTAGCTGCACACATACTCGGACGACCGAGGTGGTAGCTCTTTCCTCCATGTGGTGGTAGTTTTCACACTCCTCATTGGGATGTAACTCTTTCCACATCTTTTGAGCATTTTACTTTTCTTTGACTCCCCCTCAATTGGCTATCAATTATTTAATATATAAGGTATTCAACCAAAAATTGATCTCGAATTCATACTCGACTAAGCAATCAAATAAGATAATGACTATACCAAGAGATCATTGAGAGAGAAATTGACTTTGATCACTTAAAAGATGGTTTAATTAACGTAAATGATCATTGCAACATTGAAATATTATGATATCAAAAGCATAATAAATTTCTAAATGCATGAAAGGATGCAATTAAAGTCAATTATGATTTATGCTCAATTAATGTCCTATGTACAAACATAGATAAAGAACAAAAACACAAAAACAAAACCTAACCTAAGCAAAGGTTTCAAAAAGAGTTTATTTCAAGGAAAGCATTCCAATTGCTTTACGCAAGTGAATAAAACGTTTTTGATCCAAAGGTTTTGTTAAAATGTCAGCTAATTGATCCTCAGTTGAAATATATGAAAGTTGAAGAATATTTGATTCAACTAGCTCTCTAAGAAAATGATATCTAAGTTCAATATGTTTTGTTCTAGAGTGCAACACAGGGTTTTTAGAAATGTTAATAGCACTAGTGTTGTCACATAAAATGGTTACCGAAGTTGCTGAAATCCGGAAGTCGCTCAACACGCTTTTCATCCAAATCAATTGGGTTGAACAACTTCCTGCTGAAATGTACTCCGCTTCGGCAGTCGAGAGTGCTATGCAGTTCTGCTTTTTACTGTGCCATGCAACAAGGCAATGGCCAAGATAGAAGCATGCACCACTCGTGCTTTTCCGATCATCCACTGATCCAGCCCAATCGGCATCTGAGTATCCAACAATATCCAAACTTGTTCCCATAGGATACCAAATTCCGAAATTTATTGTACCTTTGATATACCGGATGATCCGTTTCACCGCTTTCAGGTGAACCTCCTTCGGTGCTGATTGATATCTCGCGCAAATCCCAACACTGAAGGATATATCCGGGCGACTAGCCGTGAGATATAGTAGACTTCCAATCATACTGCGATACAGTTTCTCGTCTACATTCTCACTATGTGATTCACTTCCAAGTCCCTTATGGCTAGTTCCCATTGGAGTCGGAAAATCCTTAGAATTTTCTAAATCAAACTTTTTGACCAACTCCAGTGCATACTTGGATTGACACAAGTGAATTCCTTCATCGTTTTGTTTAACTTGTAATCCAAGAAAATAAGTCAATTCGCCCATCATGGACATCTCAAATTCGCTTTCCATGGTCTCCGCGAATTTAGAAGCATCATTATCTCTTGTTGCACCAAATACAATGTCATCGACATAGATTTGTGCAACAATGAAATTGTTTTGATAATGCTTCACAAAGAGAGTCCTGTCAGCTCCCCCTCGAGTATAGCCCTTTTCCAAAAGGTGCTTTGTCAACCTTTCGTACCATGCTCGCGGTGCTTGTTTCAGACCGTAAAGAGCCTTTTTCAACGAAAAACATGGTTAGGTAGTTTATGATCCACAAAACCTTTCGGTTGAGCCACATAAACTTCCTCATTTAAAAACCCATTTAAAAAGGCGCTCTTAACGTCCATTTGAAATAATTTGATTTTAAAATGACAAGCAATCGCAAATAAGATACGAATGGACTCGAGTCTAGCTACAGGGGCGAAAGTTTCATCAAAGTCTATACCTTCTACTTGAGAGTAGCCTTGAGCAACTAACCTTGCTTTGTTCCTGATGATAGTACCATCTTCATTTTTCTTGTTCTTGAAAATCCATTTGGTACCTATCACATTGTGTTGCTTCGGAGGCTTCGTTAATTCCCAGACTTTGTTTCGCTCAAATTGATGGAGCTCTTCCTGCATTGCTTCAATCCAGTAGTCATCTTGAAGAGCTTCATCAACATTCTTTGGTTCGATTTGAGATACATAGCATGCAAATCCGCAAACCAATTGTCTCCGTGTTCTAACTCCTTCTTGTGGATCTCCAATGATGTTCGATTCAGGATGATCCTTGGAGATGCGTAACGTTTGAGGTAAGGAGTAGGCGGAGGTACACGAGATGATTCCTGCACATCAGATAAACTTGAAGAACCGTTAGATGCATCATTATTATCGAAAGAATTGTTAGAGAAGATGCATTAGCAGGTGTATCATCATCAAGAGAGATATCGAGGGTAGATTTTTCAGATTCAAAGTGAAAAGCTTCATCTACCTTAACATTTATCGATTCTACGATCGTCTTAGATTCTAAGTTAAAAACTCGATATGCTCTGCTGTTTGTAGAATAACCTAAGAAAATCCCTTCGTCACTTCGAGAGTCAAATTTTCCAAGATTTTCGCGATCACGTAAAATAAAACACCGACTCCCAAAGATACGAAAATATTTGATGTTAGGTTTTCTACAAAACCATAGTTCATATGGTGTATTTAAAGTCCCCGGGCGCAAATACACTCGATTAATAACATAGACAGCAGTGTTCACCGCTTCAGCCCAAAAATATAACGGTAAGTTCCGGCTATGAAGCATAACACGTGCCATCTCCTGTACGACCCTGTTTTTGCGCTCGACTACACCATTCTGTTGAGGTGTATAGGGTGCTGAGAATTCATGTTTAATGCCGTTAGAAGTGCAAAAATCAATGAATTTAGAATTTATGAATTCTCCACCTCTATCACTTCTAACTCGAGTAATCTTTTCATTCTTTTCAATCATAATACGATGGCAAATCTCATGAAAAGAATCAAACGTATCAGCTTTCTCTTTTAAAAATGCTACCCAAGAATACCGAGAGAAATCATCAACCAATAAGAAAATATACCATTTACCTCCCAAGGATGGTTGACGTGTCGGTTCAAAGAAAGAAAAAATAGTCTACATAAACTACACAACATTTAATCGTAGAACGATTAAAGACAAGGAAAGATTTCACCTTTGCATACCCAAACCTTTTGAGTTTTAGAGTATGTTGGCAATGGTTGAGAAATTTTCCTTGATGAAGACGTCTTGTATGATTGATCTTTTTCTTTTGTCATCGTCTTGTTTGAAGTATTACCAATGTTCTTTTCTTTTGAAAAGTCCTTCTTTGATTTCCGGGGAGTGAACTCATTGGTAGCAGTTGCAAGATGTGATTGATTTGATCTTTGAGCTCCAATCTTGCAATTTCTTTCAATGTGCCCTGAAATACCACAACGAAAACATACCTTAGTGCTTGACGATCCCGAGGAGGATGAAGTAGGCTTGTTGTCGTTGCTTGTCGTGAATTCCGGTGTCGGAGGAGGAGATACCGACTGAGGCACAAAAACTGTCCCAACCGAACTAAAATTGTCTTCAGTTCGATTGTATCCGAGGCCGAACTTGTTTGTTTGACCAAGACCAAGAAGTTTATCCAACTTACTCCTTCCAGAAGAAAATTGCTGTAAGTCATCCTTGAGTTGGCGTATGGTCTCTGTCATTTCCAATTTTTCCTGTCGAGCCTCGCCGTTGAGCTTCAAGAAGTAATTCGCTTTGTTCACCATATCTATATAATTCTTCTCGAGTTGCTCATTGGACTCTTGAAGGGAAACATTTGCTTTTATCAGATTATCCCTTTCCACTTCAAGATCGGTTGAGAGAGAGGTTACCCTTTTTACTTCTTCTTCGAGATCCTGCAATCTCCCTTTCAACCCCTTGTTTTGCTTAGCCAGTTTCTTTGAATCCCTCAAAAGCTTATGGTAGGCTAGAGCAAAATCTTCACCTTCCGAATCATCTGATTCATCGTCCGTTGCAATCTTTTCAACAGTGGAGTTGGACAATGAATCGGATGTACTTGCCATTAAGCACATGAAGGGTGAAGATGTGGACGCGTGGAAAGCTGTCGCGTTGTCTTCTTCATCACTTGAGGATGACTCATTTGACGTGGAGTTGTCATCCCAAGTGACGACTTGCATCGCTTTCTTCTTTGCCGGATTCTTGTTGGGACACTCCGTTGAATGTGGCCGTAGCCTCGACATTTGAAGCACTGAACTTGTCCCTCTGAACTTTTCTTATCCTTTGAGAAGTTCTCTTGCTTTCTTGACTTGTAACTTGAAGAACCCTTGCCTTTCTTCGACTTTCCGAAGGATGGAGTTTTGCTTGAATTACCCCTTCGAAAGTTGCGGCGAAACTTCCTTGTCAAGAGAGCGAGCTGCTTCTCAAAGTCCTCCATAGATAGGTTCTCGTCATCGTCCGAGGAGGATGAATCCGCGTCTTCTTCTTTGTTGTTTTCAATGCATAACCTGAAGACTTAGAAGAGGATGCCTTTCCAGAAGAATAGTTAGTAGGAAATGTCATTTCATAAGTTTGTAAAGCACCAACTAATTCTTCTACACGCATTTCGTCCGGGTGTTTAATTGTTTCAATGGCTGCGACCTTCGGGCGAAATCGTTCAGGAAGAGTTCTTAAGATTTTTCTTACAACTTTAAATTCTGGAATCTTCTCTCCCAAGTTAGCACATGAGTTTACGATGTCTTGCAATCGTGTGTAATAGTCAGTGAAAGATTCATTCTCTGCCATAGAGATAGAGTCAAACTTGCTCGTAAGCATTTGCAGTTTCTGAATCTTCACTAGGTTAGTTCCCTCATGCGTAACTTGAAGAACATCCCAGATTTCTTTCGCAGTCTCACATGCCGAGACGCGAGAGAACTCAGTTTGTGACAAAGCATTAAATAGAGCATTAATTCCCTTGCCATTGTAAGAAGATGAATCTATCTCTTCCTTGGTCCATTTCGACCTAGGTTTTAAGGTGCGAACATCATCAATAATTTCAGTTGGATTAGACCATCCTAATTCAATTGATTGCCACACCCTTTCGTCGATGGAAATTAAAAAGGCTTTCATCCGTACTTTCCAGTACGCATAATTTGTTCCATCAAAGAAAGGGGGTCGATTGATGTTTCCACCTTCAACCATTGTTTACAACCCTATTCCCGCTCTGATACCACTTGTTGGGTTATATGTAATAATGGATCTAAATAGGGGAAAAAACACCTAGAGGGGGGTGAATAGGTGTAAACAATAAACACTCAAAAAATCATTGCGCAATAAAACCCAATGCGGAAAAATAAATGAACACGCAAGATTTTTACGTGGAAAAACTCCAAACCGGAGTAAAAAACCACGGGACCGATAACACGGCGAAATCCACTAGAATTAACACACGTACAAGGTGATATAACGTACTCACAGACGACTCAACCTTTTACCATACGCTCCTAGTAGATCTTCTCCGCTCGCTCCACGACGCTTCTCGAATCCACGATCTGCGCCCAACGCTGAATCCACAGCGTCCAACGTCGAGTCCACGACGTCCGACCGAATCCACGGTCTTCACCCAGTAGCACGCTTCGAATCCACGAACGTACCTCGCTCCGAATCCACGAGAGCGGTTGCACCTTGAATCCACAAGGCCACGCGAGTCCACGCGCCGATTTTGGGGTAAATCGTTGTTTTTTGGGTGGTGATGATCCGCCGAATACTTAGATTAAAGATAGATCGGAAATACCATCTAAGTATTCATTATTTGATTCTACTCAAAATGTGAGTATGAAAACCTAGAATCAAATAATCAATATAGATGAAGAAACATAGAATAAATCTATTGATTTCCTTTCTTCTCTATATGTGGATTTTTCCGTATAAAATGATATTTGATTATGACGGCTATTTGGATACCCTAGAAAATGAAATATAGGGTCTATTTATAGGTTAGAAACCCTTGGAAGAAGATAAGGATCAAAAACTGCCTTTTCTGGAAATTTTCACGACGGCGATCCGGATCGGATTTACTGCGATCCGGATCGTCGTAACGAGAAAGACAATTCCAGAAAACAGGGTTCGGGATCCGGATCGAATTGTCCGATCCGGATCGTTCATACATTTCAGCAAAAACCCATGTTCGGGATCCGGATCGAAATGACTTTGATCCGGATTGGATTTGCCAATGAACAACACCCTTCGGGATCCGGATTGGAAGGTCTGATCCGGATCCTGAACATGTCCCATGTCCAGTTTTTGATTTTTATGCAATTAAAAATTCTTCCAAGTGTTTCTACACTATAAGAAGTATTCGGATCACCAAAAATCTTTAGTTAAACATACCTGATCCTTTTGAATTCTTCTTTCTTGAGATTGAGGTATATGATCCAAACTTCATTCATCTTCAATCTTCAAGACTTAACACTTTCACGAAATGCGCCAAAACAAAATCCGTAACATTGGTGAGGTTCCGTGTTAGCAATCGACCCATGGCAGCCGCTACCTTTAATTATTCCGCAAATTATGTAAAAGAGTTGTAATTTAATTGTTTAGTTACGTAATTTAGTTACTCTGATGTTGTTGCAAAAGCTTAGCCGTGCATGTATAGAGAAGGCTCAATTCCATGGAGGGAATTGAGAATTTTCTATATATGTGGCGGTCTGTCGCGCCCTGACTGTTTTCAAACTCTGATTTAGAAAAATAAATAAATAAAAAAATAAATTTAAGAGGCTGTTTTTCGAACTCGGGGCGTGACAATACCAAGCTAAAGCCATCTGGACCCTAAAGTTTTATCTATAATATATAAGGTATGGGATCTTTCATTATATTTAATAGACCCTTTTTGTTAACACCTCCACTAGGAAGAAACATCAAAAAGGTTATAGCTAGCCACAAGGTGCAACATGAGGGTGAATATGGAGTTTGGCTTAGGTGAGACGGGAGTCGGAGAAATCAGGGAAAGGACAAAAAAAAAAAAAAAAAAAAAAAAAAAAAAAAAAAAAAAAAAAAAATCGCCGGATGTAAATAAATATTCGGAGAAAATGAATGTATTCCAAATGTCGAAGATGCTCGATACGAAGTAAATTTGGTTGTAAAAAGTCATAATCACGAAGATATTGTCGTAAAGAAAATAAATATTGCAGATAATTTATAAGTAGATATATATGTTGACTAAATTTATTTCAGTGACTAAGTTGAAGCATTGTATAAACTTATTTGGTTATGTATAGCAATACTTGAGAAATCCGTTCAGAATTTGGTGGAAAAGACGAAGAGCTTAAAGTAAAAAAGTTGAAAATTTGTTAAATATCTTTCGAATTAAATGGGATCCGAGCCAACTTGTGATGCGGTATAAAATTTTATGTAGTAAAATTAAGAGAACTTATTATTTACAAATAATCTAATTCTACTGGAAATAGAGTTCTGGCGGTCTTCGATTGGTCAATGGCAACACTTTGAGTCTCCTCCGGACTCCATTAATTTGCCGCATCTTGTTTTTAAATTAAATATGGATGAAATTTTTGATACATTTATTTTAAAACATATACTTACATTTTCTTTTTTTTCTCAATTAAAAAAACATACCAAATATTCAATATATATCAACAATAATATAAATTTAAAATATGATATGATTTATTTTTTTTAATAATATTTATCAGATGAATTTATTATTTTAAGAATTTAAATTTATTTAAAAGTATAAATATAATCTTTTATAATTTAAATACGGTGATTAAATTGAATATCTTTAAAAAGTAAGAATTTTAAAATTAAGATAGATAAAATTATACGATAGCTACCGTAACTATACATTATTTTAAATCGACTACCAAATTTATTAAAAATTCCATTTAACTATCACATTTTTTGATTTGATTTAGTTAATAATGTATAGTTTAGGGTGTACATAGCCAATCTCTATTTCACAACCTTCCGTCCCCGATCTCTCTCTTCCACTCGCATATCCTCTATGCCTCACTCCTTCCTTCCCCCCCCCTTTTCCGTCAACTCTCTCCGCTACTACCCTCTATGCTCATCCCGCTCTCCTTCGTCGCCCTCATTTCCTCCTTTATCCTCGGTCGCCGCCAATGTCACCAAGATCTTCTAGCTCTATTGCGTCGAGTGAACAGACAAGATTACGAGTCCTAGCGATATGTCGATCCCAATGTTTGTCCGCGCAACCGAGTTTAGAATTTAGTGCAGCGGATTCGAGCCGTGCTCATGATTGGCAAGGCGATGCCCTTGACTTCGGTCGCCAAGTGTAAGCTCGGGATCAAGGTATAGATTTAAATATTTTGAACCCAAAAAAAAAAAAAAATAACGATTATTAATTATTAATTATTTTTTATTTTTAATTATGAATATTTATTTGGTTTTGTAGTACATGTGAGATTGTTGAAATATATATCTTTAGTTTTGTAAGAAACTTCACTGTGAATTATTTTTTTAATCAGATTAGTGTAGTCATGATGTTCATCCTTGTTATTTGTTTTTTATTCTAACAGTTTCTTATTTTCAAAATTGTAAATTTTAAATTTTTGCATAAATAATTAAATGTTTTAACATTTTGATTATTTATATCCACAATTGCCTTTTAATAGTTAGAAAAAAATTAGATTTTTTTTTTTATATTTCTAAAGATAAATTTTTTTAAAAACTAAAATAGAAAGATTAGGCCAAATTGAAGAAACATTTACATTAAAAAGCATACTTAAACTTTGGATTTATCCAAATTGAAGAAACATAACAAAATATTTAATTTATATTAAAAAATAAAACAATATAATTATTCTCCACAACAATCATGCAAATTTAAATTCGGATATAATATAATTAAATTGGATGAAAATTAAATTTTAATTTTTAAATTAAAATTTTGATACATTTATTTTAAAACATATACTTACATTTTGTTTTTGTCTCAATTCAAAAAATATACCAAAATATTAAATATATATAAACAACAATGTAAATTTAAATTAAGACATGATTTATATTTTTGGAAAAAATAATTCGAGTTCATTATTATAAATTAAGCAAATGAATTTAGTTTTTTTTTATTTTTTTGTATTTTTTGTATAAAAATGATTAATATTTTTTTTTTAAAAAAAAATGATTGATTTTAAAATTCAAATAACAATTAACTAAGCAGGGATTAAAGCAAATGAGGACCGAATTAAGCAAATGAATTTAATTTTTTTAACCATAATAACTTTTTTAATAGTTAATCTTTTGGATTTTTAAATATAAAATTTTTTAAAACCTAAAAAAAAACACTATGCCAGCATGGGCCCGGCCCGGACCGGTACGGCCCGTTCTAGAATAATGGTCCATATTTTTTGTCACGCCCCGAGTTTCAAAATAGCGGTAGATTTTTTTTTTTTTTTTTTTTTTTTAAAAAAAAAATCAGAGTTCAAACTTTAAACTCAGGACGTGAGCAGACCGCCACATGCATAGGAAATCCTCTGTCCACACGGACAGAGTCTCCCCTATACATGCTCGGCTAGGCAAATGCAGTGATACATTCAGAGAACAATAATCACTTAACTTCTACACTAAATATATCCACAAGATATAATCCAAATAACTTCAACTCAAAAATACAAAGTCAAAACTAAGATCATGATAGTGTAACTGTAAATACTAGCACTGGGCCACCGTGGGCAATAGCAGGGAACAACTCTAGCGCAGCAGCTCACTGGATCGTCCCAATCTCTCGGTACCCGACTGACCTGAAAAATGGTCACCCAGGGGGTGTGAGATACACTCTACATGTATCACAGTGGGCACGACGGGCCGAGAAATAGCAAGTCGTACCTACCGGATACAATGATAAGCGGATAGCAAAAGCAGTATATAACTGAAAGCTGAATAACAAGATGCTGAACTAGAACTAAGCATGCTAGAGTGAAAACAAAGGTAAAAGCAGGGGTACTCGAATAGATAAGCTAATCATGCTATAACTGGCAAATCCGACACACAGAGCTGATCATGCTACAGAGCAGAGCTAATGTGATAATCAATATCTATCAATGCTATAAATAAAGAATGCTGAAACTCATGTGCCAGTCATGCTAAAATACTGAAACAATCAACATAGATGAATCATGCATCAATACAAGAAGTAGAGTACCCAATCACCTGTCACTGTTGGTCCCAAGGACCTCATGCTAAATGCCACTGTTGGTCTCTCAGAACCTCAGGCTAAATGCCACCTGTACACCAATCTGCTGTCATAACCCTCTGGGCTCACGGGTCGCCACTGCTGACCACTTTACCAGTAAAGTACACCACTGCGGGGGATCAGTCCGCTAGTGTACGTGAAAGAACAGCTAGCTCTGTGGCGATCATAATGCTGATGCTCAAGTTCATGGTCTAAAGACCACACACACGGCAATAAGCCGAGAAATCCCTATCGGGATGCTGAAGGCTGTAATAATCACGGATGCTGTATAAACAAATCTGAACAACAGGAGCTGAATATTTGAGCTGTAACTGAAACTGAATAGCATAACTGTAATCCTATTCTATCATGCATCATAGAACAGGAAATGCTGATATAATTAGGCTGATAACCAAACAAACATGGTATATGTCAAGCTATATATATATATATATATATATATATATATATATATATATATATATATATATATATATACTAAATGCTGAACCTGAAATCATATCAGAGACTGAGCTGAACATCTGAGCTGTAACTGAAACTGAATAGCAAAACTGTACTCCTATTCTATCATTCAACATAGAACAGAAAATGCTGATATAACTAGGCTGATGACCAAACAAGCATGGCAAGAACTGAACTGCAAGATCAATACTACATTGCTATACATAAAGAATGCTGGTGTCAAAACAATTAGAAAGGCTCAAGCATAGGTTCAAGGCTACACCAAAAACAGGGGTCTGACCTACCATGGCACCCCATAGGGCCAACCTGATAAAGCCCGGACCGAAGATAAACCCACCTCAAAGTAGACGGTCGCGGTGACCACTGGATGGCTCACGAGCTGGCGGCTAACTGCTGGGACCTGAATCATAATCACAGGTCAGAAAAGACTCACTCATACCCAACCACTGACTCACTGAGTGCAGACATGCTAAACGGGGAACTTCGCTGAAGTCTCGGGATCTTCCGGAATTTCCGGAAATCCACCGATAGATCCACTATGATCCAATCTGTGCTAAACCGTAACCAAAACTCGTGAAACTTCACGTGCCGCCCAAAAATGTCTAACTTAAGACATTTAGGCCCAAACACCAGACTCTGGGTAATCCTGTGCACCGGCAATGCCATAACCACTGAAACACTTCCGGGAAGCCCATTTTGGCTCCGGAAGTTGCAAACGAGAAAATAAAATCACCGGGCTCTCTGGAACAGTATCGAGAATAGCCAGGAACATCTGGCATCACTAATTAATCACCGCCATGTCTCAAATTGCGTGATTAACGCCGAATAGCCGTTAAATCGACGATTTTGCCGATTTACGGTTCGAAATCCAATTACCGCTCAACGAAAGCCGTTGGACCTCTAATGAAGGGTTTAGGGACCTCGTGTATGCTGTCTACAGCAGCCTACCAGGCTACAATTACAAATTGACCCCTAGGGTTTTACCAAATTGCATAAAAGCATGCAAATTAACACCTTTTTCACTTGCATTTTATTTTTGAATCCTTTTAAGCTGAACCAAGGCCACCAGTAGGTGGGCCTCGAAGCACTGAACACCGTGCTCACCATTTGGGAGAAGTGCGGAATCCGAGGACAACTTCGGGTCAACAAACACTATGCAAAAAGGCTCAAGTTGCTACTTTTCTTACTTACTCTCGACCAAACCCAAATTTAGGGTGAGCATCATGCTCAGTAGGTCGAAATGTTGAGTTATTTAGGATCCACAAGGATCTAAATAGGTACTATCAAACACCTAGAGGGGGGTGAATAGGTGTAATATTTAAAAATCAAATCTCAGTGCAAAATAAAAACCAATGCGGAAATAAAAAACAGCACACCGAGATTTACGTGGAAACTCCAATCCAGGAGAAAAACCACGGGACCAACACGCAATAACAATCCACTAAGAAAAGAAGAATAACAAGGTGATTACCGACTCCACGGACTCAAACCCCTCCTTCAACTTCTTCGGACCTTGCGCTCACCGATTGCACGTCCACTGCACACGTTCGAATCCACGAACGCCACTCGAATCCACGAGCACACGTTTCGAATCCACGAAACGCCTTTAGCACACCGAATCCACGATGCCACGTCGAATCCACGACGCAAACTCAGCCGATAAAGAAATATAGGCTTTGATGGTGATCCTTTGCTTAGATTATCATTGAGGAACCGTAGAAGAAATCTCTAAGCAAAGACTAGATCAATTCGACAAAAGATAGATCTTGGAAGAACCGTCGAATTGACCTAAAAGAGGCTATAAAGAAGAACGATAAAAACCTAGCCTCTAGGGTTGCTCTCAAGTATTTTATAAATTGATCGGTGTTTATTCCACGTTCTTGAGAAACCCTAAGTGTCTATTTATAGTTTAGAAACCTTTGGAAAGAGATAAGCATCAAAAACTGTGAGGTCCCGGATTTCCCCCGTGTGGGTTTGCTGGTTGTTTGGCAGCTTTCGGTGGGCGTTGGGGGTGTTTGTGTGCGTGTTGGGGCCCAGATTTGGATTCGTGATGCAATTCGGGATTTAGTTCGCATCACTGGGGGCCTTCGTGGTGCGTCGGTGGTGTTTGCGCGCAATTTGGACACAAGGGTCGGACTTCGGGCTTAAAAGAAGATTCCGTGGGGATTTGGAGGACCCGTCGAGGGTTTGGAAGTGGTTTCGCGCGATTTGGATGTCAAAATTGGACTCCGGGCGAAGTTTGGATAAAAGTTTACCTCTCCGGTCGCCTTCGGGAATTTCTAGAGTTAAAATTGGGCAAATCGGACTTCAGATATGGACCCGGCGTGAAAATCGGATTGAGTGGGCTTTCGGCAAATTTTTGGATGAGAATTTGGAGAAACGGACAACGTTTTTGGATTCAGCGTGCGAAATCGCTAAGAATGGACTATTTATTTGTTGGTTTTGGTGGCCGGATGAAGTGCGCGTTTTTCGAGGCGAGCGGCACGTAAATCGAGGTTGGCGTGGCGCGGTTTTCGAGGGTGTACGGCGGCGGCGCGCGTCCCAAGGCGCGCAGCAGGGCGCGCCTCAGCGCAAAGCGCGCGGGGCCCGCCACGTGGCGGGCCCCCGTTGGCGCCGCGCGGGCGCGGGGACACGCGCGCCCGGTGTGGCGCGCGCGTGTCCCGCGCCTGACGCGGCCGCGGTGTAACGCGCCCGTGTGGCGGGCGCGTCACCGCGCGCCGCGTGGCGCTTCGGGCGCGCGCGCCCGTTTCTTGTGGACCGGCCGGTGGAGTCCTCCGATTGGATGGTGCCGTGGACCGGGGCTGTGGACCGGCCGGGTGGACCACCCTCTTTCCCCTTTTTCTTCTTCTTCTTCTTCTTTCTCCCCCGAGCTCCATTTCTGCTCCTCTTTTTCTTTCTTCTGCATCCGAGAGCGAGAGAGTGTGAGGGAGAGGATTTTGGTTGGTGCGGCGGTACGCCGTGAACCTCGCGAAGCGTGCGAGGTGTTCCGTTGGAGCGGTTGCGGGGCGCGACACTCGTCCGTTTGTGTTCTTCTTCGTCGCGTTTCGGTGCACGAGCTCCCCCGGCCTACTCCGACCTCCGATTCAGGCGATTCTTGCACCGTTGGATTCGTAACAGGCAGAGCTACGATATTGGTATTTTCTACTTCCCCTAGTTTTGCACGTTTTGAGGAGTTTCTCCATACTTACTGGGACCCCTTTTTCTGATGGAGTTTTGGACAGCGACACCTTGCCGGATTTTTATCTCCGCAACCGGGCATCGGATTGAGACGCTCTTGTAGACTTTTTTCATCTACTCGACGCAAGGATCGTCCCCGTATTTTTTCTTGGATTTTTGGAGGCTTCCCCGAAGGTGTACACTTCCCTTTTATCTGTACAGGAGTTACAGTTATTTGGTTTTGGATTTCTGCGCGCCGATATTGTGGAATTTGTAACTTGGCCTACGGGACTCCGTTTTGGGCGTGCAGGTACTCGTTTCGAAGCTATCGACGTGAGGAACGCTGTGGTATTATTTTTGGATTTTTCGGAACTCCTCCAGCAGGTGATATAATTACATCTTTGGGGTTGAATTTCAGACTGAGTGTATTTGGTCAAGTGTTGGAATAAGTGTAACCTTGGATTGTATGTTGTACCAGGAGGAGCTGTTCGGGGATTAGAGACTGTGTTTTCTGCACCGTTTTGCGTGCAGACTCCGTTTTGCGTGCGAGTTTCGGCACCGTGCTCCGTTTTGCGTGCGGACTCCGGCGCCGTGCTCCGTTTCGCGTGCGGACTCCGGCGGCGTGCTCCGTTTTGCGTGCGGACTTTGGCAGCGGGCACCGTTTCGCGTGGAGGCCAATTGCAAGTGTCTACGAGCAATTGGTGGCAAATCGAGGTGGGTGGCCCTATCTCCAAGCTTTTATGGACTGTTCAGTATTTCTACTGCTGTAGGACTTTGCATGCTAGTTTATTTTTCATGTAAAGCATGCTAGATTGTAGGAATTCTTATTCCTGTTATTATCTGAGGTTCATGTGACCTCCTTGCTCTCTTTTATTTGTTTAAATGTAGAAATCTTGGAACTTGACCTAGCACCCCCGTCATATGTTGTATGTGTTTGACCAGACCTTAGAAAACCTCAATCTGGGCTAGGTTCTTTTATGCTTTAGACATCCCACACTTTGCATTTCCTTCAGACATAGAGTTCCTCGCCCGGATAGTGGGCCGAGAGGTCAGGGTATTGTGGGATGGGTTTGCACTCGGGCCTGGGGGCCGAGTGGGGTCTGGTGGCTGTGTTAGGCCAGTGTTAGTATTTTGGGAACCGTTTGAGTAAACGGGGTCCCGGGTTTCTGGTTACTCTCTGTCTTGCTCGTCACCACCGTGTTGTGATTGTGGTGCACGTAGGTTGTCAGGACCTTGAACCCAGAATGTTTTTGGACACTCATGATTTTAGTAAAACCAGTATTTTCTTCCGAAATTCTAGGGGCGTCGAAGCCTGTTCTTGTTTGATTGGGCGACGGCATCTACCCTTGGAAGTTCGGAAAGTAAACTCGTTTTTAACTGATGTTTTTCAAGAACTAAAATCTATAAAAAGTGGTTTTCTCATTTCAAGTCGGTTTTCAAGAAAAAGAGTAATTTTATCCTCACCCAAGGGGGTTGAGTGGAAACGATGATTTATAATAAATGTCACCTCTTTTCTAAACTTCCTCACCCGACCGGGGTGAGTGATCTGGGTTCTAAGGGCTGCTTACTTTCTCGGGTCGAAAACAACGGGAGGCTACGCCTATAGCCTGTTCTTGTTTGATTGGGGACGTAGGTATTAGTTTCCCGGGGTTTTCGGACTCCTTGCGGTTCTGGCTGTGGAGCATCTCCAGCCCGTGAGTTCAGTGTATTGATGTTAGTTTCCCACTTTAACCGAGAGGGGCCGAATCCCTGAACGGTATAGGATTGAGAACTTCGATAGGCTGAGCCTAGAGTCTGTTCTTGTTTGATTGGGGTTCTAGGCACCGGTCTAACGGATTCTCGGACCTATGCCGCGTCAGTCGGTTCTTCTCGTCTATGAGCGGGGTGTCGTTGTGGGAGCCGTTGGGAGTGACGGTGGTCCCAGCTGTGTAGTTCCTTCTCTAGCGAGTTAGTGTTGTGAGTTGCGTCGTTGAGGGTTCTCCGACATAGCCGTGAGAGTGGTTGGGCTTTTCATGTTTGAGTCGAGGTTCCTTTCCGACTGAGTTGTGGTTCGAGCTTGAGTTACCGATCGATTTGATCGTGGATTATAGCCTGCTGAGCCTGGCTTTTTGCCAGTTATGAGATACTTGAGTTACTTGAGTTCGTTGGGGTCGCTCCCCTCGAGCTACGCCCCGGGTGCGATGATGATACCGAGCCTGACGAGGCTGCGATGATGCGACTAGTTGATACACTAGAGTTCGCTTGAGATGGTCGGACAGGACGCCCCACGTAAATCCCGTCCTCATATGGATGTGTGGTGGTGGGTAGGTGCGATCCTAGTCGACAGGCGCAGGCTTGACTGGACCCTATGTGGCAGTCATAGAGATTGGGTGTTATGTGTGAGAGAGTATGCATATCATGTGTCTTAGTTGTGTTTCCTTTGAGCATAGTACTTATGACATATGGTCAGTAGTGAGTGGATGCATACCATCATCTGTGTTCCTTTTCCATTGAGCATAGTAGATAGAGGCATAGTAGCTGTAGAGTTATTTCTTTCCAGCTCCTTTCTTTCAGTACTACCTTGTTACTTTTGCCTCTAGTAGACTTGGTGGGCAGACCGTTGGGCTTGTAGACGGCACCCACTGAGAACTACTGTGGGAAGTAGTTCTCACACCCGTCGTGGTGTTTTTCCCCAGGGACATCTGCTCCTGTTCCTGTCTTCCAGTTGCTGATCCTTCTGACCGAGGCGAGGGAGTCGCGAGCTAGTTCCTTACCCGTCGTTGGAGTGTAGAGGTACCCATTTTCAGGAGAGAGCTTCAGTAGTTGGGTTGCTACTTTTTCTTCTGTTGAGAGAACCTTGTAGTGAGGTATAGAGTTGTACCTTTTGTTCTTTTGTTTGAGAGACTGTTGTAGTGAGGATATTTATTGTATCGAGAGCTTGTATACTGATGAATTTATTGGAGATATCTCCCCTTCGAGTTTTGTATCAGAGGACTTTTTATATGATCGTATTTGGGAGATGGATATTATTTTATTTTCAGTTGTACAGTGTTGGATTTCAGTTTTTGCACTAGTTTACTTTTAGCTCTGATATCTGTTTAGCTGTAGATGTTTCTTTTTGCAGGTTAGACGCTTCGTCTGTACGGCAGTTTCCGTACAGATGGCGGATCTGTTGGCGAGCCCGGGTCGCAGTTTCGACCCCGGGGCGTGACAGATTAGAGTGGTATCAGAGCCTAGGTTTTAGGTCGAGGTAGACTTAGAAACCCTAGGCTTGTGGTTGGACATTAGGATGACTACGTGAGAGTCGTGACTTTTAGCGAGAGTCCTGATTGAGTTTTATACCTCTCCCAAGAGACGGGATGAGTGATTGGCATGTTTATTCTCCTAAGCGATTATGTTGGCTGCAGACAACATAATGCCATGGAATGGGTGGCATGCCTTAGACTTTCGCTGGATTGGGTCGTATGGTTGTTGTGTCCTGATGTTTGTTATTGTGCAGTAGTTTGCGATACCCCTGAGACGTCGTGTTGTGAAGAGGGCACACCCCGTATCTGATGAGTACCCGAGCAGCGGGAGGCTGAGCTATCAGAGCAGAGCGAGACATAGGAGTTATGGACCCAGATGTGTCACGCCCCGGAACCCGGGCTCGTCAACAGATCCGCCGTGCACACGGGATTTCCCGCGTACACGAAGCGCTGGTAACCTGCTCCGATATAATATGAACAATAAAAGAGCATAATATCGAGCTGAATAGAAGAACCACATAGTATTTTAGACTGGAAATACAAATACAACTGTAATAAGTACAATAATCTCCCAGCTCGCCAAAATAGTACATCCAGCTGGCGGAAGCCAGACCCAAAATAAAAGGAGAATATCACAGTCTGAGTGGAGGGTGCATTATCTGTCTAATAGCTCTCAGCCTCACAGGAGATCTATCTATTCAGCGATCCCCTTACCTCTATCAGCTGCCGATGGCCTAGCGGCTCCCGCAGACGACTCTGCAAATAAAGAAGAAGAAAGAGAGAAACAACAATGGGGGTGAGAACTACCAGATGAAACCAGTAGCCTCCCCTAGTGGGTAAAACCGCAACTCTGACGCACCCACTAGGACTACTAGAGGCAATATGAAAGAACAGTGGTAAATTATAAAGGCTGTTGTAAAGAAAGGAAACTATCACCACTATGCATCTACATGCCATGTAGCACGAAATGACTGGTTGCAACAATACCAAACATGCCTGTGATGACCCGGATCTCCGCAGAGCTGCTACAGTGCGTTGGGGTGGCTATTGGAGGCCTACATGGTGTGTTGGAGGTGTTTGTGGCATAATTGGACATAAGTGTTGGACATCGGACTTATATGGACCCTGTGAGTGATCAGAGGACCCCGTGGAGGGTTTAGAAGTGGTTTCGCGCGAATCGGATATTTAAATTGGGCTCCACACGAAGTTTGGACTAAGAACGCATTTCCGGGTGCCTTCGGCAATTTTTAGAGTTGGAATTTGGCGAAACGGACGTCAAATTCGGATTCAGCGCGCGAAAACGGTCAAAATGGACTACCCACTTGATGTTTTTGGGCACGGGTTACTGTTCACCGCCGGAACAGTAACTCCGGCGATCGCCGGCGGCGGCCGGCAGCGGCGGAGGGCGGCGGCGCGGCCTCGGGCAGGCGGCAGCGCGGCGGCGGGCAGGCGCGGGCAGCGCGCAGCGCGCGGGCAGGGCGCGCGGTTCACGCGGCAGGCGTGCACCGGAGCGGGGGGCCACGTGGCAGTTTCCCAGTGGATGGTCCACAGGTCGCGGTCCACGGAGCACAGCGGAGTGTACGGTGGACCAGAGCAGAGACACGTGGCAGTGTGGCATTGGTTCGGTGTTTGGGGTTGTGTGCACCGGGTGCAGCAAGCACGTGGCTTGGACACGTGGCGCGCGAGGATTGGGCTGGCTACTGTGCGCGCAGGTTGCAGGTAGCGTGGTGCACGGTGGACCGGTTGGAGACACGTGGCATCATGTTATTCGTTGGGTGTTTGGAGGTGTAGTGCACCGGGTGCAGCGAGTGTTTGGCTTGGACACGTGGCGCGCGGGGATTGGGCGCGTCACTGTGCGCGTACGGGCGGCAGGCGGCGGGGCAGGCGCGCAGGCGGCAGGCGGCAGGCGGCGGTGCCGGCGGGCGTGGCGGCCACGGCGCCGACGTGGCGCACGCGTGCGCCACGTGGCGGCCGCCCATTGGCCAGCGCCAACTGCCGCGTTGACCGGGGCTGGCCACGCGGCGTGTGGGGAGCGGCCGGATCCGCTGTGTGGTGTTCGGGGACACGTGTCGGCGCGAGGAGCGGGTCGGACGGTCGTGCGGTCCGACCGGATCGCGTGCGCGGAGTGGGCCGGGCCGGGCCGGGTTACTGTGCGCGCCCGAAAGTGCGGGCCGGGCCGCACTGTTTGCGCCCGAATCTTTTCGGGCGCCCGAAACCCGGGACCCATTGGTCATTTTGGAATTGTTTTGGTGGGCCTATAAAAGGCAGCCCACTTCCCTCTTTCTTTTCCTTTTTCCCGAGCTGTAGAGAGGGAATGGGAGGGTGAGTTCTTTATGAAAGTTGTTCCCCTTGATGTCCTGGATCTTGTGGTGGATTCCCAGAATCTCTGGAAGCTCGGCAACGGCGATATCATTTTTACAGTTCGCCTCGGTTTTCGCCCCATTTCGGCCCATTACCGTCGCAGTTCAGTCAGAAATTCGTTGTGGGCAAACCAGGAGGAGTTTTTGGATGATTTCTTCGACAGCGTGTTCCTAAGAGGTAAGGCTTCGATTTTCGTGTTGATCGCTTCGCTCTGTTTCGCACTTTTGGCACGTTTCCCGAGACATCTTTGACCCCCTCTTTTGCTGTTTGGGTGTTTGGACAGCGGTACCTTCGACGAATTGTTTCTCGGCGTAGGAATATCGGATCGAGGCGATTCAAGAGTCGATTTTGGGCTACTTTTCGCAAGGAACGCGCTCGTATTTTTCTTGGAATTTTATGAGATTGATTTCGAGGTGAAAATTACTGTTTTCTCAGTGTACAGTGTGCAGTTTTTCTTCACAGTTTGATGTTTGGATTACCACCTTGCCGAATTTATAACTTGACTTACCGAACTCGGATTTGGGCGTGCAAGGTACCGTTTCGAAGCTATCGATGCGAGGATCGCTGTGATATTTTTCTGGGATTTTTCTGGGCACTTTCTGCAGGTGATAATTTAACAGTTTTGGGACTGTTGTTGTATGTATCTATAAGAGCATTATTTGGGAATTTAAGTGAGTTTAGTGGACTTTGTGTTGTGCCAGGAGTGTTTCGGGTGTACTGTATTTGTTGGAGCGCAGGATTGGAGTTTTTGGTTTTTCAGCTGTACGGACCCGGACAGTTAGCGCTTCAGGTGGGTGGTTGTTGCATGCCTCTACTTCTGACTTGCTCACTAAGTTTATTAGAAAACCCCACTTTTGAGCATATTGATTGATTATTATGCATGATTGCCTGATATAAATGTGAGCCTATCATCTGAGATTAATTGTGTGAATATAGCATGTTGGGGACATTATGGGAATAATATTTCTGTTGGAACATGATCATTGGAATAATTTATTAGTGATGATTGACATGCTACTTTAGCACCCAGATTTTATGAAAATGGATTAAATAGATTAATTGGTGGGACATAATGACTTAATTATGTGCGGGTTTCACTCTGGGGATTTATTATGGATCAGGGATCATATACATGTGTAGTTGACTGATGATTTTAGCATGATGGGTATATCTATGTGGATTATTACTCGTTACACATGTGAAACTGTTATTTGATATATTCCCTCTTTCATCTTGTATGAGGACTTTTGCATGCTTATTTGGACATCTAGATAGGCCACTATTTTATTGCTACACTATCATATTGGGATTTGACTTAGGAGAAACCATGATTGCTCTTTTTCTCCTTTTTATTTAGACTTTTGAGTCATGTTGCTCGGGTTCGAGCAGAGGTTTGGGATAGTGTAGCTGGGACCTGAGGGTCAGTGATAGGGTGTACCTGATGTTGGATTGTGGGCTATTGCGGCAACCGCGGACAGTAGGCGGTTGACCAGATCTTGATTATTTCACCCAATTGTGGGTTGGGGGTTATTGCGGTGACCGCGGACTTTGGGCGGTTGACCGGATGTTTACTATTGCATCAGATTGGGTATTAGATTTCTCTAGTGGATGGTATTTCCCACTTTTGAGTATTATTGTATCGGATCGGGGTTTCATTAGTGGACGGAGTTTCCCACTTTGATCATTGTCATGATCCAGTCCTGCTATTGTGAGATATTGGTTACAGAGATGCTTGATACAGTGATACTTTACTCGTGTGGGTCGCTCCCCTCGAGTGCCACTCCGGAGTAGGCTTTAGACCGTGTTGGGTTCCGGTCAGTTGGTGAGTTGTGAGTGATGGCAGAGCAGGCAGTACCAGTTTACTGGTGGCACTAGATTGGGTCTATTTGGTCAGATACTGTTTCCTGATGCATTCATACCGTCATTTCCTTCGGTATTGCATTTAGAGGCATACTTGTTGTGGTTTCCCCTTTTATTCAGTAGTTCTGTTACAGCTTTACCCCCTTGCCCTTTTCTTGCCTCTAGTAGACTTAGTGGGTACGCCGGAGCTTGAGGCTTTACCCACAGGGGGAGGCTACTGGTTTACTAGTGGTTCTCACCCCCACTGTTGTTTCCTCTTCTTCTCTCCCCCCTGTTTTGCAGAGTCCTCATTGGAGTTGCTGATCTTCGGTCGTTGTTCGGGGCGAGGGAGTCACGAGCTAGATCGTTACCACCCGAGGAGTGTAGCTGTATCCCCTGGTTGGAGATTCCTCGTAGCTGTTGGCTGGTTTTTACTGTTTATCTGGAGGAGAGAGATCTTTTGTATTTGGAGAGACTGATGTACTATAGTTTTAGTTTATCTCCTTTTATAGTCGAGAGATGCTGTACTGAGGACATTGTATGATGATTATCTGTATTTAGGGAATGGATATTGTACCTTATTTCATGATGTATAGTAATTGGATTTTATTTTACAGCATTTTATTTCAGCTCTGATATTTGTGTAGCTATAGTACTATCTTTTGCAGGTTAGACGCTTCGCCTATGCGGGTTTTGGCATAGGTGGCGGATCTGTTGGCGAGCCCGGGTCGCAGTTTCGACCCCGGGGCGTGACAGATTAAGTTGGTATCAGAGCTTAGGGATAGGTCAATTGGGACTGTAGAAACCCTAGGCTTATGGTTGGACCCTAGGATGACTTCGTGAGAGTCGTGATTTTAGCGAGAGTCCTGATTGAGTTTTATACCTCTCCCAAGTGATGGGATGGGTGATTGGCATGTTTATTCTCCTAAGCAATTATGTTGGCTGCAGACAACATAATGCGGCGGAACGGTTGACATGCTCTAGACTCTCGCCGGATTGGGTCGAGTTGTGTTTTGTGCTGTGGTGCAGTTGGTCGGGGTGAGCGGTGTCTCCCCGACGCGTTGTGCGGATTGGTGTGCACTCGTCGCAGCGGTGGAGCTTGAGTAGATTGTTTTGGGGCCGGATACCCGGATTGAGGTTAGAGAGCTTCAGGCCCCGATGGCAGGATTGTCTGAGGTTTATCAGCGGCAGAGTGAGCCGCTGGTCTAGGTGACACAGTTGTCGGAGCAGTGGGCAGCCCGACAGTGTTTTTCTCCTGAGACCACCTGGTTATTGTATCCTCAGCGGCAGTGATTTCTGAGGCGCCGATGGAGCGAGCGGCCCCGTGCCAATGTTGGGTGTTGCGGCACCGAGGCAGGGTGGATTGCTGATAGTGGGGGAGTTGTGGGACATCATTGATCGATGGAGCCAGTTTTGGCAGATGAACCACCCTGATTTATGGATTTGAGATGGAGCCCTTGGAGGCAAAATCGTGGTTGGTGGTGATGGAGTGATTAATTGAGGGTCCCCCTGTGCTGGGAAGTTTTTGCAGTTGTTGAACTGTACGCTCCAGGTTTCGAGGGACGAAGCGCGTAGGATGCGTGCGACTGGCAGTGGATTGCGCCAGGATACCTTTCAGTTTATCTGATCCCTCTGCTTTGGATTTTGGATTTTAGATGCCTCGATGGAGTAGGCATTGTGTATGGAGTGTACTGTTGCAATTCCTTTGGATAAGGATCTGCCGCCAGAGGCGAGTTCTGGATAGAGGCGCTTGGCGCTAAGTGCTGGGGGACAGATCGGTTGGCTGTGGCACTTTCGTTTTCCTTCCTGGATGGTGGACATCCTTGTGGACGGATTATGTAAAGCTTACCCAAAAGGAAGGTTACCCTTTGTGATTATTAACCTGCATGCTTGGGGTACAATAGATGTATTTGAGGGGTGAGCTGAGTAAGGATAATTGAATGAGGAATTGCAGGAATTAATTGTGTTTTGTTATATGACGATTGCGATAATGGATTTTCGGAGATGTCAGAGGTCAGGTGGACCCCGGTGGCAGCATCAGCATCGTCATCAGAGTGGCGCAGCGGTAGCGTGGATTGTTGTCTGCGAAGGGCTTTATTCCTTGCCTCAGTGTGAGCAAAGGCGGAGAATTGTGCTCCTTTTTACGGATAGCCTTGGTTTTTAGGCAGATTAAGTGACGACCACCTACAGTGAGCGATTGAGACTGTGCTGCCTGGGTGGAGGGCACCAAGGCAGTGGATCAGGTCGTCGCAGGTGTGATTTCATCACAGCAGTCGAAGTAGAGCATGTTGCATTCCTGCATGGACTGGAGGTAGATTTGTTACCACATGCACTTGAGGTACAGGTTCCTGTTGGGATGGTGCATGTGGAGGAGGTTGTGGATCATGTCCAGTGCAGTTGAGACCCCGAGTGGTATCGGCAGGTTTATTGGTATTTGTATCTGGTCAGTGTTTGACCTAGTGCGTGGGATTGGTTGGCACAGTGCCACATGGTGTATGACTGCGGGGAGAGAAGGTTATGATCTTCTGCAAGGCAGACATTAGAGACTTGTTCTTTGAGACAGTCGGAGCACACAAGTTGTAGCGACAATGCGAGAGGTGCCAACGGCGGCACCGGGACGCGAGGATTATTCCTGTTGTCGTGAGATCCCGGGTGTGATTCCACCGGAGCTGATAATGATGCCGTCGATTAGGGAGATTGAGATTGCGGTTGACGTGGTTCGGGGAACCACGCCAACCCCGATAGCACCTCATTGGATACCCCCTGTAGAGCTGACAGAGCTGATGGCGCAGTCGCAGGAGCTGATGGATCGAGGGTCTGTTCGATCTAGTGCCACGTCGTTGGCACAGGACAGTGAGGGTCCTTGTGTGGGGTGACCGCAGGCAGGTCTGGATGTTATTTAGGACCTTTGATGGAGTTATACCCCGATAGTGGTCTGCTTGGGATGCAGGTGTCTTCTTGGGATCATACAGTTGTGTATCCCGCCAAGATGGTGTTCTGGACCCGGTAGGGGCATTGTGAGTGCAGTAAGGCCTAACGGGATGACTAAGGCCCTGTCGTCTTAGGACTTGAGGGATTGTGTGTTCCTGATGCACTTGGAAGAATTATTTGAGATATTCTTCGGGGATATTTTGATTTTACCCCATCTCTGTATGGTTTAGAGCTGGTGGAGCACTGGTAGACAGTGTGGCAAGGTCTGCGAGGAAGAAGCTATGCCAAGTTGTTGTGGTACAAGTTTTAGCTTGAGAGCATACCTTCTTGGATTACTTGTTCTAGCCATGAGGGGCGGTGGTGGTAAACTGGCCATAAGGGATGCTTGCGAGAATGGCTGAGACCGGCAGTTACTTGATGAGGTGAGGAGCTTGTGAGCCGGATAGTGCCAGCAGAGCTTGGCAATCGGATGATGAGATTGATACCAGCCCTGATTTCAGCATCGCCAGTGTTGGGGGATGGATTTGTGAGATACAGTGATGCCTCCCATAGTAGCTATGAAGTTACAGTTGGATTGGTGGCAAGCATCCACTATCACTCTGATAGGGCCACTGTGGTGGCGGATACCCGGAGCAGGAGAGCTATTTGGGGTTGAGTTTGTTGACTCCGCAGCTGGCGCTGCGTGGACTGTCGAGGCAGACGTGGCCTATGATGGTGACACTGAGGGCTCTTTTTCTCTCGGAGTTGCTTTGCATGTCACTGGTTTGGGAGTTGAGGATACAACTCCCGAAATTTGATGAGGTGACCGTCTGGAGCAGTTACCCTTTCTCGAGCCTGGAGGATTGGATTTACCATCTGCAAGGGTACTGGACCTTCTCGAAGATTGATTTGCGATCTGGTTCTTCCAACTGCTTATTGTTGTGTGCTGATGCCCGAGAGTTGGGGAGGTGTTGCTACACCTTGATGGTTTTGGATTAGAGATCAGAGTTTACGTGATCAGTTGGAGGACTTATATTGGATGCCGGGAGTACAGAGGTACTTGGATCGAGCTTGTTGTGCCGATGGACTTGTGGTTGGATTATCTGAGGCCCTGGGAAGAGCGGAGGCTTGTACCGATGCAGATTACTTGGTAGCTCGAGATGTTAGCCCAGCTGTACTTGGTTGAGTTGGTATGGTTTTTCTGGAGTGCCCGCCTTTATTTTGTTCTAGTTGGAGACCCGAGGACCGCATCGCGCCTTTGGAGGAGGTACTTGTCAGCCTTGGGAGCTTGAGTGGTGGATGATTGGATATTTACCCCCCTTTATTTGGTTGAGATTCCGTGTTGAGGAACGACTTTAGTTTCGAGGACGAAACTTTCTTTTAGTGGGGGAGGATGTGATGACCCGGATCTCCGCAGAGCTGCTACAGTGCGTTGGGGTGGCTATTGGAGGCCTACATGGTGTGTTGGAGGTGTTTGTGGCATAATTGGACATAAGTGTTGGACATCGGACTTATATGGACCCTGTGAGTGATCAGAGGACCCCGTGGAGGGTTTAGAAGTGGTTTCGCGCGAATCGGATATTTAAATTGGGCTCCGCACGAAGTTTGGACTAAGAACGCATTTCCGGGTGCCTTCGGCAATTTTTAGAGTTGGAATTTGGCGAAACGGACGTCAAATTCGGATTCAGCGCGCGAAAACGGTCAAAATGGACTACCCACTTGATGTTTTTGGGCACGGGTTACTGTTCACCGCCGGAACAGTAACTCCGGCGATCGCCGGCGGCGGCCAGCGGCGGAGGGCGGCGGCGCGGCCTCGGGCAGGCGGCAGCGCGGCGGCGGGCAGGCGCGGGCAGCGCGCAGCGCGCGGGCAGGGCGCGCGGTTCACGCGGCAGGCGTGCACCGGAGCGGGGGGCCACGTGGCAGTTTCCCATTGGATGGTCCACAGGTCGCGGTCCACGGAGCACAGCGGAGTGTACGGTGGACCAGAGCAGAGACACGTGGCAGTGTGGCATTGGTTCGGTGTTTGGGGTTGTGTGCACCGGGTGCAGCAAGCACGTGGCTTGGACACGTGGCGCGCGAGGATTGGGCTGGCTACTGTGCGCGCAGGTTGCAGGTAGCGTGGTGCACGGTGGACCGGTTGGAGACACGTGGCATCATGTTATTCGTTGGTGTTTGGAGGTGTAGTGCACCGGGTGCAGCGAGTGTTTGGCTTGGACACGTGGCGCGCGGGGATTGGGCGCGTCACTGTGCGCGTACGGGCGGCAGGCGGCGGGGCAGGCGCGCAGGCGGCAGGCGGCGGCGCCGGCGGGGCGTGGCGGCCACGGCGCCGACGTGGCGCACGCGTGCGCCACGTGGCGGCCGCCCATTGGCCAGCGCCAACTGCCGCGTTGACCGGGGCTGGCCACGCGGCGTGTGGGGAGCGGCCGGATCCGCTGTGTGGTGTTCGGGGACACGTGTCGGCGCGAGGAGCGGGTCGGACGGTCGTGCGGTCCGACCGGATCGCGTGCGCGGAGTGGGCCGGGCCGGGCCGGGTTACTGTGCGCGCCCGAAAGTGCGGGCCGGGCCGCACTGTTTGCGCCCGAATCTTTTCGGGCGCCCGAAACCCGGGACCCATTGGTCATTTTGGAATTGTTTTGGTGGGCCTATAAAAGGCAGCCCACTTCCCTCTTTCTTTTCCTTTTTCCCGAGCTGTAGAGAGGGAATGGGAGGGTGAGTTCTTTATGAAAGTTGTTCCCCTTGATGTCCTGGATCTTGTGGTGGATTCCCAGAATCTCTGGAAGCTCGGCAACGGCGATATCATTTTTACAGTTCGCCTCGGTTTTCGCCCCATTTCGGCCCATTACCGTCGCAGTTCAGTCAGAAATTCGTTGTGGGCAAACCAGGAGGAGTTTTTGGATGATTTCTTCGACAGCGTGTTCCTAAGAGGTAAGGCTTCGATTTTCGTGTTGATCGCTTCGCTCTGTTTCGCACTTTTGGCACGTTTCCCGAGACATCTTTGACCCCCTCTTTTGCTGTTTGGGTGTTTGGACAGCGGTACCTTCGACGAATTGTTTCTCGGCGTAGGAATATCGGATCGAGGCGATTCAAGAGTCGATTTTGGGCTACTTTTCGCAAGGAACGCGCTCGTATTTTTCTTGGAATTTTATGAGATTGATTTCGAGGTGAAAATTACTGTTTTCTCAGTGTACAGTGTGCAGTTTTTCTTCACAGTTTGATGTTTGGATTACCACCTTGCCGAATTTATAACTTGACTTACCGAACTCGGATTTGGGCGTGCAAGGTACCGTTTCGAAGCTATCGATGCGAGGATCGCTGTGATATTTTTCTGGGATTTTTCTGGGCACTTTCTGCAGGTGATAATTTAACAGTTTTGGGACTGTTGTTGTATGTATCTATAAGAGCATTATTTGGGAATTAAGTGAGTTTAGTGGACTTTGTGTTGTGCCAGGAGTGTTTCGGGTGTACTGTATTTGTTGGAGCGCAGGATTGGAGTTTTTGGTATTTTCAGCTGTACGGACCCGGACAGTTAGCGCTTCAGGTGGGTGGTTGTTGCATGCCTCTACTTCTGACTTACTCACTAAGTTTATTAGAAAACCCCACTTTTGAGCATATTGATTGATTATTATGCATGATTGCCTGATATAAATGTGAGCCTATCATCTGAGATTAATTGTGTGAATATAGCATGTTGGGGACATTATGGGAATAATATTTCTGTTGGAACATGATCATTGGAATAATTTATTAGTGATGATTGACATGCTACTTTAGCACCCAGATTTTATGAAAATGGATTAAATAGATTAATTGGTGGGACATAATGACTTAATTATGTGCGGGTTTCACTCTGGGGATTTATTATGGATCAGGGATCATATACATGTGTAGTTGACTGATGATTTTAGCATGATGGGTATATCTATGTGGATTATTACTCGTTACACATGTGAAACTGTTATTTGATATATTCCCTCTTTCATCTTGTATGAGGACTTTTGCATGCTTATTTGGACATCTAGATAGGCCACTATTTTATTGCTACACTATCATATTGGGATTTGACTTAGGAGAAACCATGATTGCTCTTCTTTCTCCTTTTTATTTAGACTTTTGAGTCATGTTGCTCGGGTTCGAGCAGAGGTTTGGGATAGTGTAGCTGGGACCTGAGGGTCAGTGATAGGTGTACCTGATGTTGGATTGTGGGCTATTGCGGCAACCGCGGACAGTAGGCGGTTGACCAGATCTTGATTATTTCACCCAATTGTGGGTTGGGGGTTATTGCGGTGACCGCGGACTTTGGGCGGTTGACCGGATGTTTACTATTGCATCAGATTGGGTATTAGATTTCTCTAGTGGATGGTATTTCCCACTTTTGAGTATTATTGTATCGGATCGGGGTTTCATTAGTGGACGGAGTTTCCCACTTTGATCATTGTCATGATCCAGTCCTGCTATTGTGAGATATTGGTTACCGAGATGATTGATACAGAGATACTTTACTCGTGTGGGTCGCTCCCCTCGAGTGCCACTCCGGAGTAGGCTTTAGACCGTGTTGGGTTCCGGTCAGTTGGTGAGTTGTGAGTGATGGCAGAGCAGGCAGTACCAGTTTACTGGTGGTACCAGATTGGGTCTATCTGGTCAGTTACTGTTCCCCGATGCATTCATACCGTCATTTCCTTCGGTATTGCATTTAGAGGCATACTTGTGGTGGTTTCCCCTTTATTCAGTAGTTCTGTTACAGCTTTACCCCCCCTTGCCCTTTGTTACGGAATTTGAGTTGGCGCATTTCGTGATTGTATTAAGTCTTGAAGATTGAAGATGAAGAAACTTTGGATCGTATACCTCAATCTCAAGAAAGAAGAATTCAAAAGGATCAGGTACGTTTAACTAAAGAATTTTGATGATCCGAATACTTCTTATAGTGTAGAAACACCTGGAAGAGGTTTTAATTGCTTAATCATCAAAAACTGAACATGGGACATGTTCAGGATCCGGATCATGGCTTGCAATCCGGATCCCGAAGGGTGTTCGTTCATACACTGGTTCAATCCGGATCGCAGCATTCCATGATCCGGATCCCGAACATAAGTTTTACCTATTTGCTTGAACGATCCGGATCATGAATTGCAATCCGGATCCCGAACATTGAATTTTCTGGAAACCGTCTTTTGTGCTTCCGCAATCCGGATCGCCAAATCCAATCCGGATCGCCGTCGGTAAAACTTTCCAGAAAAGTTTGTTTTTGATCCGTATATTCTTCCAATGGTTTCTAACCTATAAATAGACCCTATGGTCATTTTTCTAGGGCAATCCAAACAGAGCCGTCATTTTCAAATATCATTTTATACGGCCTTAGATCCACATATAGAGAAGAAAGGAAATCATTAGATTCATTCTATGGTTCTTCATCTATATTGGTTGATTTGATTCTAGGTTTTCCTTACTCACATTCTGAGTAGAATCAAATCAATGAATACTTAGATGGCATTTCCGATCTATCTTTGATCTAAGTATTCGGCGGATCATCACCACCCAAACAAACAACGATTTACCCCAAAATCGGCGCGTGGACTCGCGTGGCCTTGTGGATTCAAGGTGCAACCGCTCTCGTGGATTCGGAGCGAGGTACGTTCGTGGATTCGAAGCGTGCCATTGGGTGAAGACCGTGGATTCGGTTGGACGTCGTGGACTCGACGTTGGACGCTGTGGATTCAGCGTTGGGCGCGGATCGTGGATTCGAGAAGCGTCGTGGAGCGAGCGGGAAGATCTACTAGGAGCGTATGGTAAAAGGTTGAGTCGTCTGTGAGTACGTTATATCACCTTGTACGTGTGTTAATTCTAGTGGATTTCGCCGTGTTATCGGTCCCGTGGTTTTTTACTCCGGTTTGGAGTTTTTCCACGTAAAAATCTTGCGTGTTCTTTTATTTTTCCGCATTGGGTTTATTGCGCAATGATTTTTTGAGTGTTTATTGTTTACACCTATTCACCCCCCTCTAGGTGTTTTTTCCCCTATTTAGATCCTTATTAACCTAAACCCAACAAGTGGTATCAGAGCGGGAATAGGGTTGTAAACAATGGTTGAAGGTGGAAACATCAATCGACCCCCTTTCTTTGATGGAACAAATTATGCGTACTGGAAAGTACGGATGAAAGCCTTTTTAATTTCCATCGACGAAAGGGTGTGGCAATCAATTGAATTAGGATGGTCTAATCCAACTGAAATTTTAGATGATGTTCGCACCTTAAAACCTAGGTCGAAATGGACCAAGGAAGAGATAGACTTATCTTCTTACAATGGCAAAGGGATTAATGCTCTATTTAATGCTTTGTCACAAACTGAGTTCTCTCGCGTCTCGGCATGTGAGACTGCGAAAGAAATCTGGGATGTTCTTCAAGTTACGCATGAGGGAACTAACCTAGTGAAGATTCAGAAACTGCAAATGCTCACGAGCAAGTTTGACTCTATCTCTATGGCAGAGAATGAATCCTTCACTGACTATTACACACGATTGCAAGACATCGTAAACTCATGTGCTAACTTGGGAGAGAAGATTCCAGAATTTAAAGTTGTAAGAAAAATTCTAAGAACTCTTCCTGAACGATTTCGCCCGAAGGTCGCAGCCATTGAAACAATTAAACACCCGGACGAAATGCGTGTAGAAGAATTAGTAGGTGCTTTACAAACTTATGAAATGACTTTTCCTACTAACTATTCTTCTGGAAAGGCATCCTCTTCTAAGTCTTCAGGTTACGCATTGAAATCAACTAAAGAAGAAGACGCGGATTCATCCTCCTCGGACGACAACGAGAACCTTTCTATGGAGGATTTTGAGAAGCAGCTCGCTCTCTTGACAAGGAAGTTTCGCCGCAACCTCCGAAGGGGAAATTCGAGCAAAACTCCATCCTTCGGAAAGTCGAAGAAAGGTAAGGGTTCTTCAACTTACAAGTCAAGGAAGCAAGAGAACTTCTCAAAGGATAAGACAAGTTCTGAGGGACAAGTTCAGTGCTTCAAATGTCGAGGCTACGGCCACATTTCAACGGAGTGTCCCAACAAGAATCCGGCTAAGAAGAAAGCGATGCAAGTTGTCACTTGGGATGACAACTCAACGTCAAATGAGTCATCCTCAAGTGATGAAGAAGACAACGCGACAGCTTTCCACGCGTCCACTACATTGTAGTGAACCGGAATTTTGGTATATAAATAAATGTAAATAAAATGGTATGAAATGCTATTTTATTGAATTTATGGAGGTAAAGGGTTACTCGGAAGTGAATTGGGCCCAAATCGGAATTAAAATAAGAGATCTAAAATTTTATATGAGAAAGTGGGCCCAGATTGTAAGTGGAAAATTCACAGTTTCAGAAAATTCTGAGAAAATTACGGGAGCTCCGTAAATATGTTTTATGGCCACAGTAAAAATCTCGCGTTGATCGGACACCCGGATTGAGGGAACGGGCTCCGCCAGCGAATTCAAATACAGTGGGACTTTTGGCAGATCAAAAAGGGTCCAAACTGAAAAGTTTAAGTACCAGGAGGTAAATCAAGTTAAACTGTGGCTGCCCGTCAAATTTGAGCGAAAACGGGCGAAAAACGGGAGAGAACGGGCGAAAACGGGCGAAACTGGGCTTGGGCCCAAGTTTCGGGCGCCCGAAAATGGGTTTCCGGGCGCCCGAAAGTTACTGTAGCAATCGGGTTTTTCGGGCTGCAGCGAACCGGGCTGGACTGTAGCGAACCCGGTTCACTGTAGCAGCCCGGTCCGAATGAGGTGCGCCCGAAAGTTACTGTAGCAGCGCCCGAATCCCGAGCGGCACGGATCCCGAGGCAGCGGGCACGGATCCCGAGGCAGCAGGCGCGAATCCCGAGGCAGCGGGCGCGAATCCCGAGGTAAGCTTTTCGCGCGCAACGCGCTGTGGCGTGCGGCCCGAGGCGCGCGTGGTAGGTGAAGACCGCCACGTGTCACCTCCCTATTGGTCGCTCTGACCGGGGGAGCGTGGGCGTGCGCGGGGAAGGCGCGACGCGCCTGGCGCGTGTCAGCGGGGACGGCCACGTGTCGGCCTCCCATTCGCGGGTCAGCGCGACGCGACGCGCTGACGCGACGCGACGCTGCGGCGGGCGTCAGAGCAGTGCGTAGTGCGGTCCACGTGGCAGCCTCTGATTGGCTGCCACTGTTCGTGGTCGCGGTGCACGGGTCCAGGGACACGTGTCGGCCCCTGGGTGGCTGCGCGTTGCTGACGTGGCGCCTTGCTGGCAAGGCATGGACCGTGGACCGCGGCTCGGGCGGTTACTGTAGCCGCCCGAAATCTTTCGGGCGCCCGAAAGGTGCGCCCGAAAGTTCGGGTTTGGCCTATTTAGGCCCGAAAAGCCCCGTTTTCCTTCTTTTTCCCTTTTTGGCTTCACCCGAGCGTACCAGGAGGCGAACCGGGCGATTTCGCCCGGGTTTTCGAGGGCGCACGAGCACGCCGTGGACTCCGTGGAGCGCGCTAGATGTTCTAAAAAGCCTTTTGGGCGTGATTGTACGGCACGATGTTGTCGAGGTAAGCCCCGTTTGTCGTTTTTGCGGTATTTTTGGCACAGTTTTAAGATTCCCTTTGGATTTTGGATTTGACCCCCTTTGCCACGTGCATGTTAGGGACCCAACTTTTCTGTGCCGTTTTACTGCGCGAGTTTTGCGAGCGTTTTGGGCACGTCTCGTTTTGCGTGCCGCTCGAGGGAAGCATGCACCGTTTTGCGTGCGGATTCAACAAATATGCACGTTTTGGGCGCAAGCTTGGAATACATGCACCGTTTTGCGTGCGAAGTTGAAAAAGGAGCGTGCACCGTTTTGCGTGCTAATACAAGGTATGTGCTCCGTTTTGCGCGCAGGTTGGACTAACGGGCACCGTTTTTTCGTGCAGACTCTAACAATACGTCTCGTTTTACGTGCAGGGTCGAAAAAATGTGCACCGTTTTGCGTGCAACCCTACAGTCAGATGTGCATCGTTTTGCGTGCCAATACGAGGTATGTGCTCCGTTTTGCGCGCAGGTTGGACTAACGGGCACCGTTTTTCGTGCAGACTCTAACAATACGTCTCGTTTTACGTGCAGGTCGAAAAAATGTGCACCGTTTTGCGTGCAACCCTACAGTCAGATGTGCATCGTTTTGCGTGCCAATACGAGGTAAGTGCTCCGTTTTGCGTGCGGGTTGGACCAATACGCATCGTTTTGCGTGTAGATTCTAATGGTTGCATCATTTTTCGTGCAGGCTAGGAAAAATATGCACCGTTTTGCGTGCAACCCTACAGTCAGATGTGCACCGTTTTGCGTGCAGTTTCGAGGTACGTGCACCGTTTCGCGTGCAGTTCGTATTGTCGCGCACCGTTTTGCGTGCCGTCACTAATGTTATGCATTGTTTTGCATGTAGGGTTGGAAAATAACGTGCACCATTTTGCGTGCAACCCCATAGTGAGGCGTGCACCGTTTTGCGTGCAGATTTGAGGTACGTGCACCGTTTCGCGTGCAGATCGTGTTGTCGCGCATCGTTTTGCGTGCCGGCTGATGTGGCGCGCACCATTTTGCGTGTGGGTTTTTTTATGACATGCACCGTTTTGCGTGCAGGTATAGGGGACGTGCACCGTTTTGCGTGCGGACTCGAGCGAATGCGCGCCGTTTTGCGTACAAGCTCAAGAAAACGAGGGAAATCGCGTGGAGACCAATTGCAAGTGTCTACAAGCAATTGGGTACACTACAAGGTGGGGGATTCTGCCGAAATTGGGTGACCTCTCCCCTTGCTCCCTTGCTTTTTGATCTAGAAGCATGATAGTAGCCTGTTAGAGGCGTTAGGTAATTATGATTAAGATTGCATGTTTAGAGGATCACAGATGAAAAGTGCAACTGTTGGTTGCCCATAACAGATGATATATATGCATGTGTAGAGAAATTTAGAGGAAAAGCGACATTTATGATTTATCCACAATAGGGGATAAACTTGTATGTGTAGATGGACACAGATAAAAAATGCAACTGTCGTTGCCAAAAAGGAGATAATTCATTTTCATGTGCAAAAGGACTTAGAGGTTAAATATTATTTTATGATGGATAAGAAATAATTGCATGTATAGAAATGATAATTATGTGATGACTGTGATCATGTAGGGTACAACCCTAGGAATCATGTGACATAAGGGAACAGAACTTGTTGGTAGTAAGACTAGGAGAAAACCTAGTTTAGGGGTTTGACGAGTGACATCAAACATAGGAGCTATCCTAGGAATTAACGAGTGGCATTGTCTTAGGAGATAACCTAAGGACATTGGATAGAGTGATCAACATAGAGTCAGGGAACTCTAGGACATATGTGACATGGAACTTAGGTGAAGGAAACCTAAGGAGAGCTAGTGATCAACATAGAGTCAAGGAACTCTAGGATGAGTATGACATGGAACTTAGGTAAAGGGAACCTAAGGTGATCCAGAGGAGTTTAAACTCACAGACAGGAAATTAGAGTCAGTGTAACTCTAAGATAAAAGTGGAACAGGAGATTAGAGTCAGTGTAACTCTAAGATAAAAGTGAACAGGAGATTAGAGTCAGTGTAACTCTAAGTTAAAGGTGGAACAGAAAATAGAGTTAAGTTAACTCTAAGATTCAGTAAGGAATCACAAGATGAAAAGGTGATCAAGTATGGAGACATGAAAGGGAAAACAGGAAATTAGAGTCAGTGTAACTCTAAGTTAAAAGTGAATTTGGAAAATAGAGTTAAGTTAACTCTAGGATTCAGTGAGGAATCATAAAAGGGGGATGAGATCCCAAGGTTAAAGAATTAAACAAATACAACCCTAGAAAGTCATAGGGTGTCTGGGCAAATGGATAATAACTTTAACTTCAATTTGAGTTAAAGAAATAAAAGAGAAATGTTTAAGAGTCCAGGAGACTCTCTAGTTATCCTTATGGCGAGACCTAGGATAAGAGGTAAAAGTTGTAAAAAGGCAAAGTTAAAAGCAAGCTAAAAGTGGCTAAAAAGTATAAAGAAAATGTAAATGGCGCCTTCGAATTTGAGACTCGTCAAGTGGAGCAGGGCTCCCTGGGCAGTGACCCGTCGGACGAGGTACTTTCGAAAGGCTTAAAGTGAAAGCAAAGAGCTAAATGCTCAAAGGAAAAAGAAAGAGATTTGCCAGTGGCAAAAGGGAGCTATAAGCTCGAATAAGAAAGAAAAGCAAGTGTTCAAAGGCAAAGAGGCTAAGAACTAAAGCAAAAAGAGAAAGAAAAAAAAGAAAAGAAAGAAAATATAAAGATAAAACGAGCGTACCTTCGGGGGTAAAAAGTAGCCTTGTCGGAGCTAAGGGCAGTGTCCCTCTCCCGGGCAGTGACCCGTAGGACAAGTTCCCCGTTGGGCGGGGTAACACTTGCGGGTGCTATCGGCAACCTTAGAAATCTTATCTTATGGTAGCAGGACTACCGGGCTGGGGCCCGTTGGATAAGAATTTCTGAGGGTTAACTTGAACTAAAGCACCAGAATTTAAAGAATAAAGAGAAATTAGAGTGGCCAAGGTGGCCGGGTTAGTTTGACCCTATATACAGCGGCATAGTGGCCGAGTTGGTGCTTAGCAGCCTAGTGTGGCTAGACAAGAGTAGTGATGGTTGGTGATTAGACACAGATAGTATAGTGCAGTGATATATTATATTGCATAGCAGCATTTTGATATTGAGGATTTTAGTTTCCTAGCACTATTATTATTGCTTCCATTGGACCAAGTGGTGTAGGACACTTTTTCTCGGTGGTTGAACCCACTGGGAACTCTGTCGGAGTTCTCACACCCCTTGGGTGACCCCCCACAGGTTCGGGAATGGGTGCAGCGGTCGAGACAGATCATATGCAGACGACAGCGAGGCATACGACAGGGGCAAGGGCCCAGCAGCATAGTGACCTAGAGGGTCTAGCAGAGGTATCCCATATATATATTTCTTGAGTGAACCTTGTATAGTGAGGAAATTTATGTAATGGAAATGTAATTGTGGTGATCCGGATCCTTGCAGGGCTTCTACAGTGTGACCGGCAGCTTCGGGAGGCCTACCGAGCATGTCGGCGGTGTTCGCGCGCCAATTTGGATTCAAGTGATGGATTCGGGGCTTAAATAGATCATGTGGATAACCGGAAGACCCCGTTGGATGTTTAGAAGAGTTTTCGCGCAAATCGGATATCAAATTTGGACTCGGCGCGAAATTCGGAATGAAAATACCTTTCCGGGAGCCTCCGGCAAATTTTAGGATTGGAATTTGGCAAAACGGACGTCGTATTTGGATTCAGCGCGCGAAAACGGTCAAGATGGGCTATTTACTTGGATTTTTCGGAGTTTGCTACAGTATTTTTACTGTTCACGGCCGGAACAGTGCTTTCCGGCGATCGCCGGCGCCGGCAACGGCGGCGGGCAGCACCGGCGGCGGCGGCGCGGCCTCGGGCAGGCGGAGCAGCGGCGGCGCGCGGCGCGGGCAGAGCGCGGGCAGCGCGCGGGCGCGCGGGCAGGCGCGCGGTCCACGGCGGCGGCCGTGCACCAGGGCGCTGCCACGTGGCGGATGGTGGTTGGTCGGCTCACAGCGCGCGGTCCACGGAGTTCTTCGGGTGCACGGTGGACCGACGGTGGGACACGTGGCGGCTTGTGATTGGTCGGTGTTGTGCGCGCGGTCCACGCAACGGGTGGAGCAGGTGCCGTACGCGACGTGCGGGCGGGAGCAGCGTGCGCGGTGCACGGGCGGTGCACGGTCGTTGGGGCCACGTGGCGCGCCACCATTGGTGAGCTCACGTGCACCGGGCGCAGCGAATGGATTTTTCTGGATTTCCTCTATTTTGCTATCCGAGGGCTCTTCAAATGGGAATTTCGACCCCTTCGAGGCCTCAGCTCGAAGGGGAGGTGAGAGGATGATTTCTTCCCCATGAAGTGAGGATCAATCCTACCAAGTTTCAGATTTTCGGGTGGCACGGATTTCGAGATCTCGATTTTACGGCGCGGCGCGACGTTGCGTTTTCTGTGTTCTTCTTCGGCGCAGCAGCAGTGTTTTAGCTCCCCCGGCTTACCCCGAGCTCCTTCTTCTGTGATTCTTGCGCCGATAGACTCCTAACAGGTAGGGCTTCACTTTGATTGTGATCACTCTTTCTGATTTTGCTTCTTTGGCTCGGATCCCGAGGTAACAAGGGTCCCCCTTTTTCTGTGAGGAATGTGAGGACAGCATCGGAGTATTTTGGCTATATCTTCGCGCACGAGCGTCTGACGGAGACGAGCTTATACAACTTTTTCATCTACAGAACGCAAGGAACGCGCTCGTATTTTTATTGGAATTTTATGAGATTTATTTCGAGGTGATAATTACTGTTTTCTCTGTGAACAGTAATCTGTCCTTAATACAGATTTTAGTGTGAGTGTGCCCCCTTGCCGAATTTTTATCTTGATGTACAGAACTCGGATTTGGGCGTGCAAGGTACCGTTTCGAAGCTATCGACGCAAGGATCGCCGTGATATTTTTATTGGAATTTTCTGGGCAATTTCTGCAGGTGATAATTTAGCAGTTCTGAATTCGGGGTTGTATGTGATAATTAGTGCTATAATTGGGAGCCTAAGTGTAATTAGTGAACTTTGTACTGTACCAGGAATATTTCGGGTGTGCTGAAATTGTGGAAGCAAGGATTTGAAGTTTTGGTATTTTCTAGCTGTACGGACTTGGACAGTTGCACTTCAGGTGGGTGGTTGTTGTACTCCTCTCTTTGTATGCCCACTAGGAATATCAGAGTACCCTTGCTATGACAATGCCAAATGTGTTGATTGGTAGACTTGCATGCTCTAGGAAATTGATTATTGGTTATCAGACCTCTAATAAATTATTGTTAGATTAATCACTCGATCTAATCGCTTATTGATTTGGGAATTGTATACTTGGAGACAAATAGAAATAGAGGACTGCAAAACTGATGTTTGTTCATGTGAGACGGTCACCCTAGCTTATGTCACTTCAAACTGTTTAGACTTGGAAATTGGACAAAATATTGGAACACTGCATGATTAAATTGGTCACATGATTATTGCTATCTTTTACTGCTACACTATTTTGGGACTTGACTTAGGAGAAACCATGCTTTTTCTCTTTTCTTCTTTCATTGTTGGCACTAGCGGCTTAATCGCTCAGGTTCGAGCGTATGTTGGTCAGTGTAGGCAGGTATTGGGGATTTGGGACAGGTTGAGGTTGTCAGGGGGTTGCGGCGACCACGGATCTTGGGTGGTTGACCGGATTGTTTCTATTGCATCAGATTGGGTGTTCGGGGATCGGGCTTACTTTAGTGGAGGGTTGTTCCCACTTCTTTGAGTCTCGATCCAGTCCTGCTATTATGATACAGTGGTACTGATACAGTGATACTTGATACAGTGATACTTGATACAGTGATACTTGATACAGTGATACTTTACTCGTGTGGGTCGCTCCCCTCGAGTGCCACTCCGGAGTAGGCTTTCCACGGTGTGAGCGCCGGGCACCATGCTGGTTTCTTGAGTTCCACGGTGTGAGCGCCGGGCACCATGCTGGTTTCTTGAGTTCGACAGCAGAGCAGGCAGTGCCAGTGTTCACTGGCTATCAGATTGGGTCATTATGACAGGCTTCTTGTTTCTGATGCATCACTCTCTCCATCCTTATTGGTTGGTCATGTAGAGGCATATTAGGGATAGCACTTTATCAGTCGCTTTACTTATCTGCATCTCCTTTCTTTTCCTTTCCCTTCTTCGCCTCTGATCACCTGGTGGGCATATCTGAGCTGAGGCTTTACCCACTAGGGGAGGCTACTGTTTATAGTAGTACTTACCCCCATTGTTTTTCTTGTCCCTTTCTTTCCCCTTGTTTTGCAGAGTCCTCAGTGGGAGTTGCTGGGCCGTCAGCAACTGATCGAGGTAAGCGGATTGCGGACTAGATAGAGAGCCACCGAGGGTCGTAGCTGGAGATTTTTGGGTACCAGGACTTCTCAGACAGTTTTCTTGTATTTCTTTTTGGGGACTGGCTTTTGCCAGCTGTTTGTATTTATAGTAGTGAGCTGGGAGAGACATCTGTATTTTATTTTACTGTTGTACCTTTTACTTCCAGCACCTGTCTGAGATACAGTAGTTTTAGTTTAGCTCTGATTATTATGCTCTTTTATTATTATTTCTTATCTGAGCAGGTTACCGACGCTTCGTGTATGTGGGAAATACCGCATGCACGGCGGATCTGTGGACGGGCCCGGGTTCTGGTTTACACCCGGGGCGTGACAGATTAAGTTGGTATCAGAGCTTAGGGATAGGTCAGTTGGGACTTAGGAAACCCTAGGCTTACGGCGGGCCCTAGGATGTTAGGGTGTGAGAGACGCGACATTTTGCGAAAGTCGGTGATTTGGTTTTGACTCTTCCTGTGAGTGAAGAGGGATCGACATACCCTATTTTTGTGGGACAGTTATGTTGGCTGCAGACAACATAAAGTTACAAAAATAGGGGGATGTCTTTGACTTTCGCTAGATTGGGTCGAGTGTTTGGGATGTGCTGATTTGCTGTTTGTCGTGGCGAGCGGTGTCTCCCCGACTTTGGGCCCTGACCCGGGTGCACTATGGTGCAGCAGTTGGGTCTGAGCTAGTTGTTTCGGGCCGGATACCAGATTGGAGTCAGAGAGCTCCGGACCCAGGTGACAGGATTGTCTGAGGCTTTTCAGCGGCAGAGTGAGCGAGCGTCTGGTTTTGTGACACAGTTGTCGGAGCAGCGGGCAGCTCGACAGTGCTTCCTTCTGAGACCACCCGATTGCAGTATCCTCAAGGGCGAGGATTTCTGTGGTATTGATGGAGTGAGTAGCCCCATTGTGCCAATGTTTAGTGCCGAGGCACCGAGGCAGGGTGGATAGTTGACAGCTGAGGAGTTATGGGACACCATTGAGCAGTTGAGCCAGTTTCGGCAGATAAACCACCCCGATCCTTAGGATTATGTTTGGAGCCTCTTGGGGTAGGATCGTGGTTGGTGGTGATGGAGAGACTGCTTGAGAGCCTCTTAGTGTCAAAAGGGTTTACGCAGTTGTCAAACTGCGCGCTCTATGATTTGAGGAACGAGGCGCATAGGATATGCGTGGCTGAGAGTGGATTGCGCCAGGATACCTTTCCGTTTGTTCGGACCATCTTTTGCAGGTTTTGGACTTTGGGGTGCTTCGATGGTGGAGGCAGTGTTTATGGAGCTGGCGCTGCAGTTCTTTTGGATGGGTATCTGCCGTCAGAGGCATGTTCTGGATAGAGGCGTTTGGTGCCAGATGTTGGAGGATAGATCGGCCGGCAGAGACATTTTTGTTTTCCCTTCCTGGTTGGTGGATATCCGTGTGGATGGAGTATGTGAGTTTATCTCTGGGGGATGTTACCCTGTGTGTTTACTAATTGGCATGTTTGGGGTGCAATAGACGTGATTGAGGAGCTGAAGCAGAGATTGATGACCGCTCCAATCCTTGCCCTCCCTGTTATGGGGGAAGGATTTGTGATTTACAGTGAAGCCAATGGAATGACTAATGCCCTGTTGCCTTTAAGATTGAGGAACTCTGTTTTCCAGTGGGACGTGAACGGATTGATAGCAGCGGTCTTTAAGGATATTTTGGCTTTACCCTCTCCCTGAGTGATTTAGAGCTTGTGGAGCATTTGTAGATGCTGTGGCAAGGTTTGTGAGGAAGAAGCTTTATGCCAAGCCGTTGTGGTACAAGTTTTAGCTTCGAGAGCATGTCTTCCTGGATTGCCTATTCAAGCCATAGGGGCGACTGTGGAAATTCGGCCAGAATGGATGTTATTTAAGACTGGCCGAGATCGACGGTTATTGTTGGGGTGAGGAGCTTTTGGACCGGATAGTGCTAGCAGAGCCTGATGATCAGATGACGAGTTTGGTACCAGCGCCGATTTTAACCTAGTCAGTGGTGGGAGATGGATTTGTGAGTTATAGTGATACCTCCCATAGTGGCTGTAGGGCTATCTTTGGATTTTGATGAGCATCCTGTATCACCCCGACAGGGCCACTTTGGTGGCGGATACCTGGAGCAGAAGAGCTTTGGGGTTGTGCTTGTTGATTCTATAATTGGCGCTGTGTGGGGCCATCTTGGTGTACAGGGTTGGAGTTTGTGTCCTAGAGGATATCTTTTGTTTAAGGCTGCGGCTGAGCAATCCACTTGGGTGATTGAGTTTTGAGGGCGACCGAGTGTGAACCCCTGCTTATTGGGGCCCCTATTCTGTGCAGGTGTTGTGTGTTTGTGTTTCGGGTCGCTTTGGTTGAGTTGGCTCTTGGGTGTGATTCTTGAGCATGTTGCTCGGGCTGTTCGTTCCTTTCCCCAGTCTTTTGTTGGAGTTCTTGAGGTTTTTCCTGCGTCTCAGCTCAGGAGTGTTATGCTTTGGGCCCCTCGCCCGTGATCGACTCGCTTCTTTTGAGCCCTATGAGAGTTTGGTGTACGAGGGACGCCCGTTGCGAATTCCGGCTCGTGTGGTGAGGGAATTGCGCAATCGGGCTTTGCCGTTCTGGTTGTTGCTGTTGTGGTTGTTGCGGAGTAATCACGGGGAGTGATAGGTGACTTGGGAGCTGGAGACGGCGGTGTTGGTTTTGACTTTGGTTTTTGAGACTCCTGGGGAGTTGCTTTAGTTTCGAGGACGAAACTTTCTTTTAGTGGGGGAGGATGTGGTGACCCGGATCCTTGCAGGGCTTCTACAGTGTGACCGGCAGCTTCGGGAGGCCTACCGAGCATGTCGGCGGTGTTCGCGCGCCAATTTGGATTCAAGTGATGGATTCGGGGCTTAAATAGATCATGTGGATAACCGGAAGACCCCGTTGGATGTTTAGAAGAGTTTTCGCGCAAATCGGATATCAAATTTGGACTCGGCGCGAAATTCGGAATGAAAATACCTTTCCGGGAGCCTCCGGCAAATTTTAGGATTGGAATTTGGCAAAACGGACGTCGTATTTGGATTCAGCGCGCGAAAACGGTCAAGATGGGCTATTTACTTGGATTTTTCGGAGTTTGCTACAGTATTTTTACTGTTCACGGCCGGAACAGTGCTTTCCGGCGATCGCCGGCGCCGGCGGCGGCGGCGGGCAGCACCGGCGGCGGCGGCGCGGCCTCGGGCAGGCGGAGCAGCGCGGCGCGCGGCGCGGGCAGGGCGCGGGCAGCGCGCGGGCGCGCGGGCAGGCGCGCGGTCCACGGCGGCGGCCGTGCACCAGGGCGCTGCCACGTGGCGGATGGTGGTTGGTCGGCTCACAGCGCGCGGTCCACGGAGTTCTTCGGGTGCACGGTGGACCGACGGTGGGACACGTGGCGGCTTGTGATTGGTCGGTGTTGTGCGCGCGGTCCACGCAACGGGTGGAGCAGGTGCCGTACGCGACGTGCGGGCGGGAGCAGCGTGCGCGGTGCACGGGCGGTGCACGGTCGTTGGGGCCACGTGGCGCGCCACCATTGGTGGGCTCACGTGCACCGGGCGCAGCGAATGGATTTTTCTGGATTTCCTCTATTTTGCTATCCGAGGGCTCTTCAAATGGGAATTTCGACCCCTTCGAGGCCTCAGCTCGAAGGGGAGGTGAGAGGATGATTTCTTCCCCATGAAGTGAGGATCAATCCTACCAAGTTTCAGATTTTCGGGTGGCACGGATTTCGAGATCTCGATTTTACGGCGCGGCGCGACGTTGCGTTTTCTGTGTTCTTCTTCGGCGCAGCAGCAGTGTTTTAGCTCCCCCGGCTTACCCCGAGCTCCTTCTTCTGTGATTCTTGCGCCGATAGACTCCTAACAGGTAGGGCTTCAACTTTGATTGTGATCACTCTTTCTGATTTTGCTTCTTTGGCTCGGATCCCGAGGTAACAAGGGTCCCCCTTTTTCTGTGAGGAATGTGAGGACAGCATCGGAGTATTTTGGCTATATCTTCGCGCACGAGCGTCTGACGGAGACGAGCTTATACAACTTTTTCATCTACAGAACGCAAGGAACGCGCTCGTATTTTTATTGGAATTTTATGAGATTTATTTCGAGGTGATAATTACTGTTTTCTCTGTGAACAGTAATCTGTCCTTAATACAGATTTTAGTGTGAGTGTGCCCCCTTGCCGAATTTTTATCTTGATGTACAGAACTCGGATTTGGGCGTGCAAGGTACCGTTTCGAAGATATCGACGCAAGGATCGCCGTGATATTTTTATTGGAATTTTCTGGGCAATTTCTGCAGGTGATAATTTAGCAGTTCTGAATTCGGGGTTGTATGTGATAATTAGTGCTATAATTGGGAGCCTAAGTGTAATTAGTGAACTTTGTACTGTACCAGGAATATTTCGGGTGTGCTGAAATTGTGGAAGCAAGGATTTGAAGTTTTGGTATTTTCTAGCTGTACGGACTTGGACAGTTGCACTTCAGGTGGGTGGTTGTTGTACTCCTCTCTTTGTATGCCCACTAGGAATATCAGAGTACCCTTGCTATGACAATGCCAAATGTGTTGATTGGTAGACTTGCATGCTCTAGGAAATTGATTATTGGTTATCAGACCTCTAATAAATTATTGTTAGATTAATCACTCGATCTAATCGCTTATTGATTTGGGAATTGTATACTTGGAGACAAATAGAAATAGAGGACTGCAAAACTGATGTTTGTTCATGTGAGACGGTCACCCTAGCTTATGTCACTTCAAACTGTTTAGACTTGGAAATTGGACAAAATATTGGAACACTGCATGATTAAATTGGTCACATGATTATTGCTATCTTTTACTGCTACACTATTTGGGACTTGACTTAGGAGAAACCATGCTTTTTCTCTTTTCTTCTTTCATTGTTGGCACTAGCGGCTTAATCGCTCAGGTTCGAGCGTATGTTGGTCAGTGTAGGCAGGTATTGGGGATTTGGGACAGGTTGAGGTTGTCAGGGGGTTGCGGCGACCACGGATCTTGGGTGGTTGACCGGATTGTTTCTATTGCATCAGATTGGGTGTTCGGGGATCGGGCTTACTTTAGTGGAGGGTTGTTCCCACTTCTTTGAGTCTCGATCCAGTCCTGCTATTATGATACAGTGGTACTTGATACAGTGATACTTGATACAGTGATACTTGATACAGTGATACTTGATACAGTGATACTTTACTCGTGTGGGTCGCTCCCCTCGAGTGCCACTCCGGAGTAGGCTTTCCACGGTGTGAGCGCCGGGCACCATGCTGGTTTCTTGAGTTCCACGGTGTGAGCGCCGGGCACCATGCTGGTTTCTTGAGTTCGACAGCAGAGCAGGCAGTGCCAGTGTTCACTGGCTATCAGATTGGGTCATTATGACAGGCTTCTTGTTCTGATGCATCACTCTCTCCATCCTTATTGGTTGGTCATGTAGAGGCATATTAGGGATAGCACTTTATCAGTCGCTTTACTTATCTGCATCTCCTTTCTTTTCCTTTCCCTTCTTCGCCTCTGATCACCTGGTGGGCATATCTGAGCTGAGGCTTTACCCACTAGGGGAGGCTACTGTTTATAGTAGTACTTACCCCCATTGTTTTTCTTGTCCCTTTCTTTCCCCTTGTTTTGCAGAGTCCTCAGTGGGAGTTGCTGGGCCGTCAGCAACTGATCGAGGTAAGCGGATTGCGGACTAGATAGAGAGCCACCGAGGGTCGTAGCTGGAGATTTTTTTTTGGGTACCAGGACTTCTCAGACAGTTTTCTTGTATTTCTTTTTGGGGGCTGGCTTTTGCCAGCTGTTTGTATTTATAGTAGTGAGCTGGGAGAGACATCTGTATTTTATTTTACTGTTATACCTTTTACTTCCAGCACCTGTCTGAGATACAGTAGTTTTAGTTTAGCTCTGATTATTATGCTCTTTTATTATTATTTCTTATCTGAGCAGGTTACCGACGCTTCGTGTGTGTGGGAAATACCGCATGCACGGCGGATCTGTGGACGGGCCCGGGTTCTGGTTTACACCCGGGGCGTGACAGTAATAATTTTATTTGCAAGTTCAGAAATGTAAAGTGTAATAAGTTTAATTTGTGGTTCACTCTTGTACGCTTTCATTTCCGCATTAACTGTTGTTATTGAATGAAAGATTCAAATTTATAGTGATTTTTAGTACTCTGATATACAGCTTCCGCATACACTTGTTGTGTTATTATGGATGTTACCGTTCCTTTCGGGTAGAAACAGGTCTTACTCGATTGGCGGGTCTGTTGACGTACCCAAACCGTACAAATTGGCGGACTCGGGGCGTGACAGATTAGAGTGGTATCAGAGCCTAGGAATAGTCCTAGGTGGTTAGCAACCTTAGGGAGACCCTAGGGATTAGCACGAGAGAGTGTGTGGATTTTGGGCGAAAGTACTTGATTGGGTTTTGTTGTTCCCAAAAAGGATGTTGGGACTGATCGAGGGCAACGAGCTTTCATTCTTCGAATATTACGTTGGGCGGCCGACAACGTAATGTTGGAGATGAAAAGGAGTACCCTCTTATACTTTCGCATGATTTGGTCGACGAGCCTTTTTGTCGGTATAGGGACTGCGCGATGCTCAAATGGCTAAGTTTGGGCTGGTTGTTTCGTACACCACATAGGGAAACGCACCTGTTTGACTCGAGTCCCGAGAGGGCTCGGGGTCAAACGGGTATACGAGCTGCGATAGCAGGTGACCGCACTTGTTGGAGTGGTCCAACAGTAGGTCAGACTTCTTGCCGTCGGCGGAAATTTCCGCCGACAGGAAGACAGATTCCGACGCCTAAGAGTGGCGTCAGCATGACAGTTGGAGCAGATAGATAGGCTCCAGTGGCTGATAGCGCAGCAGCTGAGGCTTGCATAAATGACGCATGAGTATACGGCGTCGCCGCATGTTGGGGCGACAGTAGAGAGGGTGGCAGTGGCCACCGAGCTTTTGTCAGTGCACCCCGCACCTTCAGCAGGGGGTGTTATAAGCTTGTGTCAGCTAGTTTGCTGGGCAAAGTGTGGTTAGCAAGGTCCAGTGAGAGACCGACTCACGAAGAAATGGTGATCGCTATGTTGCGAGAACCAAGTAAGTATGTCCTAAGGGTTAGGGCAAGAAAGATTTATGGGCCTAGTGGCGAAAGTTCGCCCTGATGACGGTAGTGACCGTGTGGCATATCTTTGTGGCTAAATTGCCGCATTGTGGGGTTGGTAAGACCCGGGACAGGTTTCGAGATTCGAAAACCTCGCAAGTGAGCGGGAGTTTTGTGGCGCCGATTTGATGGATCGGTGTAACGGCAAGGATTGCCAGCGTAGGATTCGCGTGTTAGTCACCAGAGTTGGTGGACAGTTATTTGTGGTGCCTCAACCCAGTTGGGAGTGGTGTACAGGAGTCATACGCGTGTTTAAGCAAGTTGCTTGACACTGGATTTTTACGAGTTAGCGTGGGGGCGTAGGACGCCCAACTGTTTGGGTGCTCATGGAGCACGAGTATCGTTTAGCCAGAGAGAGCTGATTAGGTGGCGTATTAGCCTTTGCCCAGTGTGGCCAGAGTTGATATAGAGAGTTTGGGTCGTGGATTGACGACTTGTTAGTTGATTTTGCTCAGTGGAGCGTAGTGGTCGCGTGGCGACGATTAGCGGGTTCGCTTGGGGACGATCCGTGCCTGGACCATGTTTGTGGACTGTGGGCCTGTAGCCCAGTGGGCAGGCGCAGTCGCTGTGAGAGACAGCGGCCCGAGACCTGATGGCGGGGCATGATAGAGATTTGGTCGGGACGGTAGTCCGAGCGATGACCCGGGACGTGGAATGCCACGTGTGAGCATTGAGGCTGTTAGTACACTGAGAGTGTGATGTGACCAGGCCGTAGAGCTAGTGGTGATTGAGGTATTGTAGCTCCTAGTGGGAGTGTTGGTGTAGTAATCCTAAGTGAGGATCTACCCGTATGACGATTGGGTCTGTGTGCTAGTGAGAGCCATTATACAGAGTTGGACTGGTTGGGCTATAGGCCCCTATTGGACCGTGGTCTGTGGACCTATTAGTAGTCTGAGATATCGGGTTAGCTGATAACCCGTGGACTTAGAGCGCTAGTAGCGTGTGAGATAGTTGAGGACTTGTGGATTGGCCTTTGCCCTCCACATTAGGCAGCGGAGTGACCGGAAAATGCGGTAAATGTAATTAGTTGCAGATGCAACCTCCTTGTGAAAGATAAAATGATCGCGGAATTAAAGTGAAGATTTCGCAAGAAGAGACTTCGCCATTTGTGGCAATTGAGAGAGCAAGTGCTCAATTGTGTCTCTCACCTACTTGGTGAAAGTGGCCAGACACCAGGTCTGAGTTGTCCCTGGTAAGATAGGGATCCAGGAATGGACTGCTCGAGTAATTTGGGTCGAACAGGCAGCCGGTCACGAGGTTCAGTGAGCCCAGCAGTGAGGGCAAGATTTCCTCCCTCTCGACCAAGTAAGGGTCGACATATGATTCAAGTTTCGAGGACGAAACTTATTTTAAGGGGGGTAGAATGTAGTGAACCGGAATTTGGTATATAAATAAATGTAAATAAAATGGTATGAAATGCTATTTTATTGAATTTATGGAGGTAAAGGGTTACTCGAAGTGAATTGGGCCCAAATCGGGATTAAAATAAGAGATCTAGAATTTTATATGAGAAAGTGGGCCCAGATTGTAAGTGGAAAATTCACAGTTTCAGAAAATTCCGAGAAAATTACGGGAGCTCCGTAAATATGTTTTATGGCCACAGTAAAAATTTCGCGTTGATCGGACACCCGGATTGAGAGAACGGGCTCCGCCAGCGAATTCAAATACAGTGGGACTTTTGGCAGATCAAAAAGGGTCCAAACTGAAAAGTTTAAGTACCAGGAGGTAAATCAAGTTAAACTGTGGCTGCCCGTCAAATTTGAGCGAAAACGGGCGAAAAACGGGCGAGAACGGGCGAAAACGGGCGAAACTGGGCTTGGGCCCAAGTTTCGGGCGCCCGAAAGTGGGTTCCGGGCGCCCGAAAGTTACTGTAGCAATCGGGTTTTTCGGGCTGCAGCGAACCGGGCTGGACTGTAGCGAACCCGGTTCACTGTAGCAGCCCGGTCCGAATGAGGTGCGCCCGAAAGTTACTGTAGCAGCGCCGAATCCCGAGCGGCACGGATCCCGAGGCAGCGGGCACGGATCCCGAGGCAGCAGGGCGAATCCCGAGGCAGCGGGCGCGAATCCCGAGGCAAGCTTTTCGCGCGCAACGCGCTGTGGCGCGCGGCCCGAGGCGCGCGTGGTAGGTGAAGACGCCACGTGTCACCTCCCTATTGGTCGCTCTGACCGGGGGAGCGTGGGCGTGCGCGGGGAAGGCGCGACGCGCCTGGCGCGTGTCAGCGGGGAGGCCACGTGTCGGCCTCCCATTCGCGGGTCAGCGCGACGCGACGCGCTGACGCGACGCGACGCTGCGGCGGGCGTCAGAGCAGTGCGTAGTGCGGTCCACGTGGCAGCCTCTGATTGGCTGCCACTGTTCGTTGGTCGCGGTGCACGGGTCCAGGGACACGTGTCGGCCCCTGGGTGGCCGCGCGTTGCTGACGTGGCGCCTTGCTGGCAAGGCGTGGACCGTGGACCGCGGCTCGGGCGGTTACTGTAGCCGCCCGAAATCTTTCGGGCGCCCGAAAGGTGCGCCCGAAAGTTCGGGTTTGGCCTATTTAGGCCCGAAAAGCCCCGTTTTTCCTTCTTTTTCCCTTTTTGGCTTCACCCGAGCGTACCAGGAGGCGAACCGGGCGATTTCGCCCGGGGTTTTCGAGGGCGCACGAGCACGCCGTGGACTCCGTGGAGCGCGCAAGATGTTCCAAAAAGCCTTTTGGGCGTGATTGTACGGCACGATGTTGTCGAGGTAAGCCCCGTTTGTCGTTTTTGCGGTATTTTTGGCACAGTTTTAAGATTCCCTTTGGATTTTGGATTTGACCCCTTTGCCACGTGCATGTTAGGGACCCAACTTTTCTGTGCCGTTTTACTGCGCGAGTTTTGCGAGCGTTTTGGGCACGTCTCGTTTTGCGTGCCGCTCGAGGGAAGCATGCACCGTTTTGCGTGCGGATTCACAAATATGCACGATTTTGGGCGCAAGCTTGGACATGCACCGTTTTGCGTGCGAAGTTGAAAAGGAGCGTGCACCGTTTTGCGTGCTAATACAAGGTATGTGCTCCGTTTTGCGCGCAGGTTGGACTAACGGGCACCGTTTTTCGTGCAGACTCTAACAATACGTCTCGTTTTACGTGCAGGGTCGAAAAAATGTGCACCGTTTTGCGTGCAACCCTACAGTCAGATGTGCACCGTTTTGCGTGCCAATACGAGGTATGTGCTCCGTTTTGCGCGCAGGTTGGACTAACGGGCACCGTTTTTCGTGCAGACTCTAACAATACGTCTCGTTTTACGTGCAGGGTCGAAAAAATGTGCACCGTTTTGCGTGCAACCCTACAGTCAGATGTGCATCGTTTTGCGTGCCAATACGAGGTAAGTGCTCCGTTTTGCGTGCAGGGTTGGACCAATACGCATCGTTTTGCGTGTAGATTCTAATGGTTGCATCATTTTCGTGCAGGGCTAGGAAAAATATGCACCGTTTTGCGTGCAACCCTACAGTCAGATGTGCACCGTTTTGCGTGCAGTTTCGAGGTACGTGCACCGTTTCGCGTGCAGTTCGTGTTGTCGCGCACCGTTTTGCGTGCGTCACTAATGTTATGCATTGTTTTGCATGTAGGGTTGAAAATACGTGCACCATTTTGCGTGCAACCCCATAGTGAGGCGTGCACCGTTTTGCGTGCAGATTTGAGGTACGTGCACCGTTTCGCGTGCAGATCGTGTTGGCGCGCATCGTTTTGCGTGCCGGCTGATGTGGCGCGCAACATTTTACGTGTGGGTTTTTTTAATGACGTGCACCGTTTTGCGTGCAGGTATAGGGGACGTGCACCGTTTTGCGTGCGGACTCGGAGAATGCGCACCGTTTTGCGTGCAAGCTCAAGAAAACAAGGGAATCGCGCGGAGACCAATTGCAAGTGTCTACAAGCAATTGGGTACACTACAAGGTGGGGATTCTGCCGAAATTGGGTGACCTCTCCCCTTGCTCCTTTGCTTTTTGATCTAGAAGCATGATAGTAGCCTGTTAGAGGCGTTAGGTAATTATGATTAAGATTGCATGTTTAGAGGATCACAGATGAAAAGTGCAACTGTTGGTTGCCCATAACAGATGATATATGTGCATGTGTAGAGAAATTTAGAGGAAAAGCGACATTTATGATTTATCCACAATAGGGGATAAACTTGTATGTGTAGATGGACACAGATAAAAAATGCAACTGTCGGTTGCCAAAAGGAGATAATTCATTTTCATGTGCAAAAGGACTTAGAGGTAAATATTATTTTATGATGGATAGAAATAATTGCATGTATAGAAATGGATAATTATGTGATGACTGTGATCATGTAGGGTACAACCCTAGGAATCATGTGACATAAGGGAACAGAACTTGTTGGTAGTAAGACTAGGAGAAAACCTAGTTTAGGGGTTTGACGAGTGACATCAACTAGGAGCTATCCTAGGAATTAACGAGTGGCATTGTCTTAGGAGATAACCTAAGGACATTGGATAGAGTGATCAACATAGAGTCAGGGAACTCTAGGACATATATGACATGGAACTTAGGTGAAGGAAACCTAAGGAGAGCTAGTGATCAACATAGAGTCAAGGAACTCTAGGATGAGTATGACATGGAACTTAGGTAAAGGGAACCTAAGGTGATCCAGAGAGTTTAAACTCACAGACAGGAAATTAGAGTCAGTGTAACTCTAAGATAAAGTGGACAGGAGATTAGAGTCAGTGTAACTCTAAGATAAAAGTGGAACAGGAGATTAGAGTCAGTGTAACTCTAAGTTAAAGGTGGAACAGAAAAATAGAGTTAAGTTAACTCTAAGATTCAGTAAGGAATCACAAAGATGGAAAATGGATCAAGTATGGAGACATGAAAGGGAAAACAGGAAATTAGAGTCAGTGTAACTCTAAGTTAAAAGTGAACAGGAAAATAGAGTTAAGTTAACTCTAGGATTCAGTGAGGAATCAGGAAAGGGGGATAGATCCCAAGGTTAAAGAATTAAACAAATATAACCCTAGAAAGTCATAGGGTGTCTGGGCAAATGGATAATAACTTTAACTTCAATTTGAGTTAAAGAAATAAAAGAGAAATGTTTTAAGAGTCCAGGAGACTCTCTAGTTATCCTTATGGCGAGACCTAGGATAAGAGGTAAAAAGTTGTAAAAAGGCAAAGTTAAAAGCAAGCTAAAAGTGGCTAAAAAGTATAAAGAAAATGTAAATGGCGCCTTCGAATTTGAGACTCGTCAAGTGGAGCAGGACTCCCTGGGCAGTGACCCGTCGGACGAGGTACTTTCGAAAGGCTTAAAGTGAAAGCAAAGAGCTAAATGCTCAAAGGAAAAAGAAAGAGATTTGCCAGTGGCAAAAGGGAGCTATAAGCTCGAATAAGAAAGAAAAGCAAGTGTTCAAAGGCAAAGAGGCTAAGAACTAAAGCAAAAGAGAAAGAAAAAGAAAAGAAAAGAAAGAAAATATAAAGATAAAACGAGCGTACCTTCGGGGGTAAAAAGTAGCCTTGTCGGAGCTAAGGGCAGTGTCCCTCTCCCGGGCAGTGACCCGTAGGACAAGTTCCCCGTTGGGCGGGGTAGCACTTGCGGGTGCTATCGGCAACCTTAGAAATCTTATCTTATGGTAGCAGGACTACCGGGCTGGGGCCCGTTGGATAAGAATTTCTGAGGGTTAACTTGAACTAAAGCACCAGAATTTAAAGAATAAAGAGAAATTAGAGTGGCCAAGGTGGCCGGGTTAGTTTGACCCTATATACAGCGGCATAGTGGCCGAGTTGGTGCTTAGCAGCCTAGTGTGGCTAGACAGAGTAGTGATGGTTGGTGATTAGACACAGATAGTATAGTGCAGTGATATATTATATTGCATAGCAGCATTTTGATATTGAGGATTTTAGTTTCCTAGCACTATTATTATTGCTTCCATTGGACCAAGTGGTGTAGGACACTTTTTCTCGGTGGTTGAACCCACTGGGAACTCTGTCGGAGTTCTCACACCCCTTGGGTGACCCCCCACAGGTTCGGGAATGGGTGCAGCGGTCGAGACAGATCAGATGCAGACGACAGCGAGGCATACGACAGGGGCAAGGGCCCAGCAGCATAGTGACCTAGAGGGTCTAGCAGAGGTATCCCATTTATATATTTCTTGAGTGAACCTTGTATGGTGAGGAATTTATGTAAAGGAAATGTAATAATTTTATTTGCAAGTTCAGAAATGTAAAGTGTAATAAGTTTAATTTATGGTTCACTCTTGTATGCTTTCATTTCCGCATTAACTGTTGTTATTGAATGAAAGTTTTAAATTTATAGTGATTTTTAGTACTCTGATATTGAGCTTCCGCATACACTTGTTGTGTTATTATGGATGTTACCGTTCCTTTCGGGTAGAAAAAGGTTTTACCCGATTGGCGGGTCTGTTGGCGTGCCCGAACCGTACAAATTGGCGGACTCGGGGCGTCCATACATCTTCACCCTTCATGTGCTTAATGGCAAGTACATCCGACTCACTGTCCAACTCCACTGTTGAAAAGATTGCAACGGACGATGAATCAGATGATTCGGAAGGTGAAGATTTTGTTTTAGCCTACCATAAGCTTTTGAGGGATTCAAAGAAACTGGCTAAGCAAAACAAGGGGTTGAAAGGGAGATTGCAGGATCTTGAAGATGAAGTAAAAAGGGTAACCTCTATCTCAACCGATCTTGAAGTGGAAAGGGATAATCTGATTAAAACAAATGTTTCCCTTCAAGAGTCCAATGAGCAACTCGAGAAGAATTATATGGATATGGTGAACAAAGCGAATTACTTCTTGAAGCTCAACGGCGAGGCTCGACAGGAAAAATTGGAAATGACGGAGACCATACGCCAACTGAAGGATGACTTAAAGAGATTTTCTTCTGGAAGGAGTAAGTTGGACAGACTTCTTGGTCTTGGTCAAAGAAATAAGTTCGGCCTCGGATACACTCAAACTGGAGACATTCCAAGTTCGAGTGGTACAGTATTTGTGCCTCAGTCGGTATCTCCTCCTCCGACACCGGAATTCACGACAAGCAACGACAACAAACCTACTACATCCTCCTCGGAATCGACAAGAACAAGGTATGTTTTCGTTGTGGCATTTCAGGGCACATAAGGAGAAATTGCAAGACGGAAGCCAAACGCACACCTCAAGCACCTCTTGCAATGACTACCAAAAAGGCTATTCCTCGAAAACAACTGCAATTCATTTGAAGGAAAAGAGCCTTGGTAGTACACCGCTCAAGACGACATCATCAAGGAGCAGCAATTCTTCAAGCAAGACGCTCTCACCTAGGAAATCAACTTCACGATCATTACCGACGCATTCCAAAAAGGTTTGGGTGCGCAAAGGTGAAATTTTCCCTTGTCTTGCTACCAATGTTTCCTTGCATGCATATGATAGTTCGTCTTGGTACCTGGATAGCGGGTGTTCCCGTCATATGACCGGCGATAAAAACTGTTTTCAAACATTTGAGAAAAACTCCGGAGGACTTGTTGTTTTCGGAGATGGTCGGTCTTCCAAAATTGTTGGAAAGGGAACGGTAGCTATTCCAGATGGCCCGGTTCTAGATAATGTGTTATTTGTTCATGGCCTTAAGACTAACCTCATAAGCATAAGTCAACTGTGTGATAGTGGTTATTCAGTTAATTTTTCATCTGATAAATGCACTGTAACTGACATGAACCATGCTTTCTTTTTAAAGGGGGTTAGATCAGAAAACAATTGTTATGTAGTTCCTACTAAGATTTCTGAAAAATGTAACCTAGCATCTTTGAAAAATGAAACACTTTGGCATGAAAGGCTAGGTCACATAAACTTTAAGGAACTTGCTAGAATTTCAAATAAAGATGTGGTCAAGGGGGTTCCGAAACTTTCTTTTGAACAAAACCTTGTGTGTGGCGGTTGCCAAAAGGGAAAACAGTCTAGGACTGCACACAAGAACTTGAACCACATAGGTACAAAACGGCCTTTGGAACTTTTGCATATGGACTTAATGGGGCCAACTCGTCAACCATCTCTGGGAGGTAAATGGTATATTTTCTTGTTGGTTGATGATTTTTCTAGATATACTTGGGTAGCTTTCTTAAAAGAAAAAGCTGATACCTTTGATTCTTTTCTCGAAATCTGCAATCGTATTATGATAGAAAAGAATGATAGGATTACTCGAGTTAGGAGTGATAGAGGTGGGGAATTCATAAATTCCAAATTCATTGATTTTTGCACTTCTAATGGCATTAAACATGAATTCTCCGCACCTTACACACCTCAACAAAATGGTGTAGTCGAGCGCAAAAACAGGGTCGTACAGGAAATGGCACGTGTTATGCTTCACAGCCGGAACTTACCTTTTTATTTTTGGGCTGAAGCGGTGAACACTGCTGTTTATGTTATCAATCGCGTGTATTTGCGCCCGGGGACATTGAATACACCATATGAACTTTGGTTTTGTAGAAAACCTAACATCAAATATTTTCGTATCTTTGGGAGTCGGTGTTTTATTTTACGTGATCGTGAGAATCTTGGAAAATTTGACTCTCGAAGTGACGAAGGGATTTTCTTAGGTTATTCTACAAACAGCAGAGCATATCGAGTTTTTAACTTAGAATCTAAGACGATCGTAGAATCGATAAATGTTAAGGTAGATGAAGCTTTTCACTTTGAATCTGAAAAATCTACCCTCGATATCTCTCTTGATGATGATACACCTGCTAATGCATCTTCTTCTAACAATTCTTTCGATAATAATGTTGATGCATCTAACGGTTCTTCAAGCTTATCTGATGTGCAGGAATCATCTCGTGTACCTCCGCCTACTCCTCTACCTCAAACGTTACGCATCTCCAAGGATCACCCGGAATCGAACATAATTGGAGATCCACAAGAAGGAGTTAGAACACGGAGACAATTGGTTTGCGGATTTGCATGCTATGTATCTCAAATCGAACCAAGGAATGTTGATGAAGCTCTCCAAGATGATTACTGGATTAAAGCAATGCAGGAAGAGCTCCATCAATTCGAGCGAAACAAAGTCTGGGAATTAACGAAGCCTCCGAAGCAACACAATGTGATAGGTACCAAATGGATCTTCAAGAACAAGAAAAACGAAGAAGGTACTATCATCAGGAACAAAGCAAGGTTAGTTGCTCAAGGCTACTCTCAAGTAGAAGGTATAGACTTTGATGAAACTTTCGCCCCTGTAGCTAGACTCGAGTCCATTCGTATATTGTTTGCGATCGCTTGTCATTTTAAAATCAAATTATTTCAAATGGACGTTAAGAGCGCCTTTTTAAATGGATTTTTAAATGAGGAAGTTTATGTAGCTCAACCGAAAGGTTTTGTGGATCATAAACTACCTAACCATGTTTTTCGTCTGAAAAAGGCTCTTTACGGTCTGAAACAAGCACCGCGAGCATGGTACGAAAGGTTGACAAAGCACCTTTTGGAAAAGGGCTACACTCGAGGGGGAGCTGACAGGACTCTCTTTGTGAAGCATTATCAAAACAATTTCATAGTTGCTCAAATCTATGTCGATGACATTGTTTTTGGAGCAACAAGAGATAATGATGCTTCTAAATTCGCGGAGACCATGGAAAGCGAATTTGAGATGTCCATGATGGGCGAATTGAATTATTTTCTTGGATTACAAGTTAAACAAAACGATGAAGGAATTCACTTGTGTCAATCCAAGTATGCACTGGAGTTGGTCAAAAAGTTTGATCTTGAAAATTCTAAGGATTTTCCGACTCCAATGGGAACTAGCCATAAGGGACTTGGAAGTGAATCACAAAGTGAGAATGTAGACGAGAAACTGTACCGCAGTATGATTGGAAGTCTACTATATCTCACGGCTAGTCGCCCGGATATATCCTTCAGTGTTGGGATTTGTGCGAGATATCAATCAGCACCGAAGGAGGTTCACCTGAAAGCGGTGAAACGGATCATCCGGTATATCAAAGGTACAATCAATTTCGGAATTTGGTATCCTATGGGAACGACTTTGGATATTGTTGGATACTCAGATGCCGATTGGGCTGGATCGGTGGATGACCGGAAAAGCACGAGTGGTGCATGCTTCTATCTTGGCCACTGCCTTGTTGCATGGCACAGTAAAAAGCAGAACTGCATAGCACTCTCGACTGCCGAAGCGGAGTACATTTCTGCAGGAAGTTGTTCAACCCAATTGATTTGGATGAAAAGCGTGTTGAGCGATTTCCGGATTTCAACATCTTCGGTAACCATTTTATGTGACAACACTAGTGCTATTAACATTTCTAAAAACCCTGTGTTGCACTCTAGAACAAAACATATTGAACTTAGATATCATTTTCTTAGAGAGCTAGTTGAATCAAACATTCTTCAACTGTCATATATTTCAACTGAGGATCAATTAGCTGATATCTTAACAAAACCTTTGGATCAAAAACGTTTTATTCACTTGCGTAAAGCAATTGGCATGCTTTCCTTGAAATAAACTCTTTTGAAACCTTTGCTTAGGTTAGGTTTTGTTTTTGTTTTTGTTTTGTTCTTTATCTATGTTTTGTACATAGGACATTAATTGAGCATAAATCATAATTGACTTTAATTGCATCCTTTTATGCATTTAGAAATTTATTATGCTTTTGATGTCATAATATTTCAATGTTGCAATGATCATTTACGTTAATTAAACCATCTTTTAAGTGATCAAAGTCAATTTCTCTCTCAATGATCTCTTGGTATAGTCATTATCATATTTGATTGCTTAGTCGAGTATGAATTCGAGATCAATGGTTTGGTTGAATACCTTATATATTAAATAATTGATAGCCAATTGAGGGGGAGTCAATGAAATGTAAAATGCTCAAAAGATGTGGAAAGAGTTACATCCCAATGAGGAGTGTGAAAACTACCACCACATGGAGAAAATGAAAGAAAAAGATACTCCATGAATGAAAAGCAAATTTTTGTTTGAAAATTGTTGATGAAATTCATATTGAAATACTTGACTCAGTCGTATTTCATGGTTGGTATAAGGTGGGATTTTTGATAAAAGATGCTCAAAGAGCCACTCCTTCAACAGATTGTCTAGATATATTATCTAACTTATCTGGGATTTCAAACATCTATTGATCTTGGTATTTCATTTTCTTTACCAAAATTGATGATTTGATAAAGGCATTACACATAAGATCAGGATAGATGTAATTGAAGTTGTTCAACTTTAAGTGTTTTAACTTTCGTAAATTTTCGTTTCATTTTTGGATATTTTTGATAGATTTTGCATAATCTATTTCTTGTTGTATGAAACGATGTCTTTTGTTTAAAGTTGACATGGTAAAGTGCTTACATACTTTTTCTGGATTTTATGGAATTTTTCTAAATTTTTCTGAAGAAAAAGTTGTAGCCGATCCGGATCGGGGCAAGTGATCCGGATCCCGAACGCAGGATTTCTCCTGCGGGTAGCCGATCCGGATCACATTCTCGATCCGATCCGGATCACGGCTAGGGTTTTTATAAAACAAAGAGATTTGATTTCTTTTACCCTAATCTTTGGTTTTCAAGCCTCTAGAGTTTCTCTCTCTAGATTTCTTGCTTCTTGGAGCTTCAAAACTCAAAGTTCTTCGGATTCAAGTAAGTTTTATTGATCAAAACTCGGTTTTTCACAGTTTTTCATCAAACGTGAGTTGAAAAATTGGAACTTTTTCGTTTGTGAATGGTTTTTGATCAAATTTCTTTTGAAATAAGAACTCTGGGTCAATTAGTTTTGCTTTTATGCTGGGTTTTCTCAAGATAAACGAGTTTTTAGGCTTCGATTTCTAAAAATTCGGTTTAGGGCATAAAAGAGGAATTTTTGAAAATCATGGAATTGATCTATTTTTAAAATTCTTTTTGGAAAACTAATTTGATTCTTGGCTTCTCTACATGATTATGATTGTCTAGGTACAATGTTTTCAAATTTTTCAAAATTGACGATTTTTCATATGTTCTTGAGTTGGTTTTCACAGGACACTTTCTCAAACTCAAAGCACTAGATCAATGGCATTCTCCTGGTTGATCCTGCTACTTGTTACAATGGTGCTTACTAGAGCAACTAATAAATTGAAAAGGGCCAAGAAACTCCAAAGAAAGGGAGAAGTCGATGTCATTAGTGACACTGAACTTGAAGAAAACGAGAATGAAATTCACTGGGATATGATAACGGATGATGATGATGATGAGGTATTGCCGACTACCTCAAGACAAAAAGGAAAGGCTCCCATGGACACTGGGAAAGCTCCTATGTCTGCTCCAACTATCTCTATAAAACGCAAACGACTTGCTCGACGTTTTGGACTAAGACAGAACACCAGTGTTGACCCGCCAATTGCTCCTGACTCTCCGCCCCGTGTTGAAGAAGTATTTGTTAACAATGATCGTCTTAGAGCGTTTGCACATCGCGAATGCATTGGTGAAAGGCACGTGAACATTGAGGCTCTACGAGGTCACTGCCCTGAATTTGGTATTTTGATTGAACAAGCGAATCTCATTCAAGTGTGTCGCTTCCCAGAAACTCTCGGCTACTGCCTGCACCATGTGAGGACCTTCTATACCAATGCACGGCATCTTCGGGAATTTGAGAACGGTCCTATGGAGTTCTACACGAATATCCAAGGCACAAGGTTTAAGATCACTCCACAATTGATTGGCGAGGTTTTGGGAATGGAAGCCAGCAAGACAGGAGCTCACTACCTGAAAGGAGTAAATTTGACAAACACTTTATGGCGAAAAGTGATCGAGGGAATTTGTCTCGAGGGAACACAATCAACCGAAAAATCTGTTCGATCTAAAGAACTTCGTCTTGAATATCGCTTCTTAAACTTCATCACCTGTTACAATATACTTCCAAACATGCAGACGAAGGTTGTGAGATGGGAACGGTTGTTGTTCTTGTATCTCATAGGACATCCATCAGAGGCAACGGCATTGAATATCAACATTCCGTACATCATCTGGAATAGAATGGCGCGATATGTTGAGCATCCTCATCCTGCTGAAAGAATTCCATTTCCATTGATTATAATGAGGATTTTAAAGAACTTTCAAGTTGATATCACTTCTACAACCTATCATCAATGTCTGAGCATGATAGATGAGTCAACGATTGTCAAATCCCTTCACAAGTTGCCACATGTCACTCAACCTTCTGCATCTGGAACGAAGCCCGGTACAAGCACGCATGCATCACCATCTCGGCAAGCACCTGGCACAGATGATGAAGCATCATTAAATTCGATTTTCAAGTCACAGCAACAACTATCCGTTCAGCAGGAACAAATTTGAAGGAACAACAAAGAATTGCCAATGAGCTTGAGATCACTACAGCAGCTCACATTACCATCACGAAGAAGATAAATTCAATGCACAAGCGATGACAAAGATGTTCTACAAGATGGGTTGCACAAGTTCTGACGATTCAGATTCTGACAACTGACTATCTTTGACTCATTTCTTTTTGTGCAGGATTTTTAGGTTTTAGTCTTATTGATTCTTTTAGTTTAGTTCTCAGTTTGTGCATATTATTAGAACTTTACGTTTTTTTTTCTCTCCTTACATATTGTAGCTCTTGCTACGTTTTGGCTTTGTTTTGTGACAAAAAGGGGGAGAGAGTTTGAGAGAGAGAGAGTTAGATTTGCAATGAACTTTGAACAATGAAATATCAATGACTAAGTAAGGTAAGTATGACCTCAACTCAACTTTGGTTTTTTCTTTGTGATTTGTGACATGCTTCTATACTAACTATTCGACTAACTATTTGGGCATGTAATATGACTAACAAGTTGATGTTGGACTAACATACTTTGACATTTGGTTTTTGACTGCTTAGAAGATATGTTGGTTTTAACTATGATTCTCTTACATATCTGAATTTTTCAAATGTCATGATGAGAATAAACTCTATCTCTGTAGTTGGTTTTGAATGTTTCAATTCTTGAGGTATCTAACGATTTTGTTTGTCAAGAATGTTTTCTGTGTGCAGAGATTACAGATGTCTAAGTCTAGAGTCTGTTTTAGGAGTTTATCTCATGTTTTTAATTTCTGGAACTCTTTTGTAAATTTTTGTTGTATGGTGATAGCAACAAAAATATCTTTTTGAATTTTCTTTTGTGGATTTGTGTTTTGTCACGAAACCGCCAAAGGGGGAGATTGTTACGGAATTTGAGTTGGCGTATTTCGTGAATGTATTAAGTCTTGAAGATTGAAGATGAAGAAACTTTGGATCGTATACCTCAATCTCAAGAAAGAAGAATTCAAAAGGATCAGGTACGTTTAACTAAAGAATTTTGATGATCCGAATACTTCTTATAGTGTAGAAACACCTGGAAGAGGTTTTAATTGCTTATTCATCAAAAACTGGACATGGGACATGTTCAGGATCCGGATCGTGGCTTTCAATCCGGATCCCGAAGGGTGTTCGTTCATACACTGGTTCAATCCGGATCGCAGCATTCCATGATCCGGATCCCGAACATAGTTTTACCTGTTTGCTTGAACGATCCGGATCAGGAATTGCAATCCGGATCCCGAACATTGAAAACTGTTTCTGGAAATCCGGATCTTTTGTGCTTCTGCAATCCGGATCGCCAAATCCAATCCGGATCGCCGTCGGTAAAACTTTCCAGAAAAGGCTGTTTTTGATCCGAATATTCTTCCTAGGGTTTCTAACCTATAAATAGCCCTATATTCATTTCTAGGGCATCCAAATAGAGCCGTCATTTTCAAATATCATTTTATACGGCCTTAGATCCACATATAGAGAAGAAAGGAAATCATTAGATCTATTCTATGGTTCTTCATCTATATTGATTGATTTGATTCTAGGTTTTCCATACTCACATTTTGAGTAGAATCAAATCAATGAATACTTAGATGGTATTTCCGATCTATCTTTAATCTAAGTATTCGGCGGATCATCACCACCCAAACAAACAACGATTTACCCCAAAATCGGCGCGTGGACTCGCGTGGCCTTGTGGATTCAAGGTGCAACCGCTCTCGTGGATTCGGAGCGAGGTACGTTCGTGGATTCGAAGCGTGCCATTGGGTGAAGACCGTGGATTCGGTTGGACGTCGTGGACTCGACGTTGGACGCTGTGGATTCAGCGTTGGGCGCGGATCGTGGATTCGAGAAGCGTCGTGGAGCGAGCGGAGAAGATCTACTAGGAGCGTATGGTAAAAGGTTGAGTCGTCTGTGAGTACGTTATATCACCTTGTACGTGTGTTAATTCTAGTGGATTTCGCCGTGTTATCGGTCCCGTGGTTTTTTACTCCGGTTTGGAGTTTTTCCACGTAAAAATCTTGCGTGTTCTTTTATTTTTCCGCATTGGGTTTATTTGCGCAATGATTTTTTGAGTGTTTATTGTTTACACCTATTCACCCCCCTCTAGGTGTTTTTTCCCCTATTTAGATCCTTATTAACCTAAACCCAACACCCTTTTCTTGCCTCTAGTAGATTTAGTGGGTACGTCGGAGCTTGAGGCTTACCCACAGGGGGAGGCTACTGGTTTACTAGTGGTTCTCACCCCCCACTGTTGTTTCCTCTTCTTCTCTCCCCCCTGTTTTGCAGAGTCCCATTGGAGTTGCTGATCTTCGGTCATTGTTCGGGGCGAGGGAGTCACGAGCTAGATCGTTACCACCCGAGGAGTGTAGCTGCATCCCCTGGTTGGAGATTCCTCGTAGCTGTTGGCTGGTTTTTACTGTTTATCTGGAGGAGAGAGATCTTTTGTATTTGGAGAGACTGATGTACTATAGTTTTAGTTTATCTCCTTTATAGTCGAGAGATGCTGTACTGAGGACATTGTATGATGATTATCCGTATTTATGGGAATGGATATTGTACCTTATTTCATGATGTATAGTAATTGGATTTTATTTTACAGCATTTTATTTCAGCTCTGATATTTGTGTAGCTATAGTACTATCTTTTGCAGGTTAGACGCTTCGCCTATGCGGGTTTTGGCATAGGTGGCGGATCTGTTGGCGAGCCCGGGTCACTGTTTCGACCCCGGGGCGTGACAATGCCTGCCTGAAATAACTCAGTCTTGTGTCACTAGTAAAACTGGTACTGCCTGCTGTGCCTTGCCAAATCGGGTGTGCTGGCCAATGCCTATCACCGATAGGGGATAATTGCCAAATCGGGTATGCATAACACCGATAGGGGATAGGAGTCTCAAAGATTCTAAGCATGTCTGCAACACACTCCGGAGTGGCACTCGAGGGGAGCGACCCACACGAGTAAAATATCTCAGTAATAAGTATCAGAAGTGCCATAAAACAGCAGGACTGGATCATGACTATGATCAAAGTGGGAAAACCATCCGCTAGGAAGACCCGATCCCCCAACTGATGCAATAAACCAGACTCAACCCCAATCTGATGCAAGGATAAACATCTGGTCGACCGCCTACTTTCCACGGTCACCGCAAAACCCCACAAGTCCACAATCTAGCACAACCTTGGCTACACTATCCCAAACCCCTGCTCACACTTGAGCAACAAACATCTGGATGCAAAGGACAACAATGAAACATGTTCAAATCCCAATATGATAGTGTAGCAATAAATAGTGGCCTTACCTGATGTCCGGGCATGCATGCAACTGTCTTTATTTTTAAAAGTTGTAAAATAGTGTCAAAGGTTTAAAACAATTGATTTACTGAATAAAAGTCATTTGCATGCGAGATCATAGCCTTTGTCTCAATCACAGTGTCCCAATATAAGTCATCATATCATTTGTGGGGTTATATTAAATTTTAGGGGAGTTCGTCCCAGCGGTCCTTGTCATTTGTCATATTAATTTGTCCCAATGGTTCTCATTAATTGTCCTGTTAGTTGTCCTGTTAGTAGTCCTGTTAGTAGTCCTGTTAGTTTGTCCCAATGGTTCTCATTAATTGTCATATTTTAGGGGATTTCTAGTAATCCCAGTGAGCTTGTCAAAAATGAGGTAAGCAACAACCGCCCACCTCGAGCAGCTCAAACAACACCCCAGGTAGTCTCCTGGTTGTCCACAGTCCTCAAATCCTGCAAATCAACACTCCCGGTATAAATACAAATCCCAAAAGTACAATATTTGCTGTTTTTCAGACAGCACGGGAAAAGAGGAATTTTTCACCTCTAAAATGAGCTCCTAAAATCCCAGAAAAATCACGGTTGCGTTCCTCGCGAAGAGTAGATCAAAATCGACTCTTTAAACGCCTCGATCTGATGCTCCTACGCCAAGATAAAAATCGGAGAAGTCGGTGCTGTCCAAAAATTACACAGTAAAAAGGGGGGTCAAAGAGGACTCGGGAATCGTGCCAAAAGTACGAAACGGAGCAAAATGATCAACACGGAAATCGAAGCCCTACCTCTTACGGTCGCGCTGCCGCAAAAATCGTCCAAAAATTCCACCTGGTTAGCCCGCAGTGAATTTTCGACGGAACTGCGACGGGAAATGGGCCTAAAAAGAAAATCGTCGCAGTGCGCCGCGTCGCAGATAACTCACTAACTGTAACTCCAAAATTCTGAGTTTTTAGAGAGAGAGAGAGGGAGAGAGAGAGGAAAATTTTTCGTATTGGGCACTTTCTCTGATTCTCTCTCTATGGCCCGCAACCCGAGGTGGAAATGAGAGGGGGTGGGGGATCCCTATTTATAATGGGCCAAAGAGAATATTCCCACACGGGATCAGACCGAACAGGAAACACCGAATTGGGCCAACCAGATCGCGCCACGTGTCCACCAAACAGGAAACAGCCGGTGCAAGGACCACTCAGATTATGCCACGTGTCCACGTGGTGCACGTGCCCGGTCCGCGCTCCGGGTTTTCCGGAAGATGTCGGCCAATAGGGAAGCGCCACGTGTCACCTTCCCACGTGCCTTCTAGAAGCCGGCCAGCCAATCGGGAGCCGCCACGTGGCATGGGAGGTATTCGGTGCTCCCGGTGCACCAGGCCCATGGACCGCGCACCCGCGCCTGCCCGCGCCTGCCCGCGCCGTGCGCCTCCGCGCTCTGCCGCTGCGCCGCTGCCCGCCGCCGTGCGCCGCCGCCCGCCGCCGTGCGCCGCCGCCCGCCGCCGCTCGCCGGTCGCCGCCGGCGGCCGGAACAGTAATTCCGGCCGGCGGGTTACTGTTCCGGTGAACAGTACCAAGTGCCAAAAAAATAAAGCGAATATACCATTTCGCTCGTTTTCGCGTGCTGAGTCCAAATACGACGTCCGTTTCGCCAAATTCTCATCCGAAATTTTGCCGAAAGCTCCCGAAAATTTCCATTTGCTCCGATTTTCGCGCAGAGTCTATATTAAATGTCCAATTTCGATTCTACCAGCTCTGTTGCACTGTACAAGCTCCCCACAGTCACTGTTTAATGTTGCACAGTTTCTGCGGGAGTCTGGATCATCACATCCTCCCCCACTAAAAAGAGTTTCGTCCTCGAAACGAGACTCAACAACAATCCTCAGTCCGATGTCTCGAATAAGTAGGGGTGAGCATCCCTTATCTCCGACTCGTGCTCCCATGTAGCCTCACGCTCGTCATGATTGCTCCATTGGATTTTCACATAGGGAATGGCCCGATTGCGCAATTCTCTCACCTCTCGATCCAGAAGTCGCAGTGGGCGCTCCTCATACCGCAAATCCTCGCTGATCTCAAGCGGTGTGAAGTCGATGACGTGCGATGGGTCGAAGACATACTTCCTTAGAGTAGAGACATGAAATACATCATGGACACCAGCAAGCCTCGGAGGAAGTGCAAGTCGGTAGGCAACTGGCCCGATACGCTCCAATATCTCAAAGGGTCCAATGTATCGGGGGCTAAGCTTCCCACGAATGCCGAATCTCTTAATTCCTTTGGACGGCGAGACTTTTAGGAATACATGATCTCCAACTTGAAATTCTAAGTCTCGTCGCCGAACATCGGCATAGCTCCTTTGTCGGCTTTGGGCGGTCTGAAGATGCTTCCGAATCACTCGGACCTTCTCTTCTGCCTCTAACAACACATCTGGTCCCAAGGTCCGCCTCTCGCCCACGTCACTCCAATAAAGTGGTGCTCGACACTTGCGTCCATACAACGCTTCAAACGGAGCCATCTGAATGCTCGCTTGAAAGCTATTGTTGTACGCGAACTCTGCCAAGGATACGTGTCGAATCCACCCTCCGCCGAAATCCAAGACGCAAGCCCCTAAGCATGTC